>JALPQD010000023.1:5265973-5838473 GCA_023101885.1 Typhlomys cinereus
CAATTCCCACATAGTCCTTATGGACATATACGTAGCTGCTGGGAAATCATGGATACCATAGCCCTGACATGTGCAAGAGATAATGTCTGACCCCACCCTGTCCCACTTCAGGCTCTCACAATCTAACCGCTCCCTCTTCTGCAATTGTCCCTGAGTCTTGGGGGGGGGGGAGTGGCTTAGATGTACTGTTTAGGGCTGAGCAAACCCACAGTTACTTATTTTCTATACTTTTGGCCAGTTGTGCTTTTCTGTACTAAACACCTCCCGTTGTTACAGAAGGAACCACGGCCTCCTTTTGCCCACGTATTTTCTGCCCCCCCACACACTTTCTCTTTCTCTCCCTCCTCCATTACACCCTGCTGAGAAGAACCTTTAAAAAAATCTAAATCAGATTCAGCTTTTACTCTGCTTATAACCCTGCCAGACCCAAGTCCCCTCCATTCCATCTGATCTGTCTTCAAGGTGCTCTACCCTATCCTCATTCTGGGCTGGTCCTTAAAGCTCACCAGGACTCCATCTGAGTCCCTGACCTCAGCCCTCTGACTCCATAGTGCTCTCCAAGGGATTCAGTTATTTCCTTCCACTATGCAGGCTTGAGGGAGGATGAAATTTAGGTCACCAGGTTTTCAAGCAGAAGCCTTACCCCCTTAAGCGATCTCACTGGTCCTATATATTTCATTGTCAATTTCTTTATGACTTGGATCCTAGCCAGAATCCCTTAGCTTTGGCTAGTTTTATTAATACCAGGGCTGGATAATTACTGTTTGATGTGTGCAATGGGTTGTATCCCTGATTTTTACCTAGGTGTGGGTAGCATCCTTGCACTTAGCCCAACAACAATGACAACATGTTCCTAAACATTACCAAAAATATCTGTCTCCAGAGGAGAACTTCTATTTGAAAACTGTCATAGTTAGATGCAGGTGTCAACTTGATGGTTGAAAGTTCAAGCTCTGGGGACATTTGTAAAGACTCAGTGGTTGAGTTAGGTCCCGAGCAAGCTTGCAGGAAATTGTCTAATGGATGGGGAGGCCCAGCCCATGGTGGGTGGGGCTAGTCCTTGGACAGGTGAATAAAATGGAGGAGCTGGTTAAGGAAGTTGGCATCCTTTGGTATACTTGTCTGGTACAGTCATCCCTCTTGGCAGTCCTGTGGATATGCTGTGTCCGGTTCCCTCCATCTCAGTGTTGGTGTGGATTCTCTTGCCAAGCTGAACTAACAGCTATGACAGGACAATGGTAAACCAGAATAAAACCCCCTTCTTTCCCCATAAGTTGTTTAGTCCTGAATTTATTGGTGACGATGCTGGCTACTACAACAGAGACTGAATTCTACGGCAAGCAGGATCATCACAGGGTTCCCTACTGTACCCCAGAGCCAGGAAAGCTCCTGACTCAGACACTTTGCTTAATAAGGGCTTATCGCACGCCGCAGTGGTCACACCTGCAATTCCAGCACTTCGGAAGTAGACACAGCTGAGTCAAGATCTTCTGCAGCTGCATAGTAAGTTCCAGACTAGCCTAGAATATGCGAGATACATGCAACTCTTCAAAAAGTCAAAAAATGCTGGACATGTTGGCTGGCACATACTTGTAATCCCAGCACTTGGGAGGTAGAGGATAAGGAATTCAAAACCAGGTTTTTTTTTTTTTTTCTTTCCCCAAATGACTGAATGATTGCTCAGATAAAAGAAGGACCTCCTTGCCATTGAGCTGCTGGGATTCTGCCTGGTCCCAGAGCCCACCCACTTGCTCCCCCACTTGCTATCCACCTCCATGAAGTCAGACCAGCTCAGTCTCAGCATTAGAAGATCCTGGCAATCAGCAGATCTTTCTGTAGATGGGAAGACTTGAATTGGGGGGGGGGGACGACTCACACTTGAACCAAGAACTCCCTGATTCTTGTTCTACTTGTCCTTTAGCAGAGCACCAGTGGTCCTATTGCAGTGGAGACCATGGTAGGCATGCTGAGAAAATGCCTAGATGGAAGCGTAGGTTCTGGACAGAAAGGGCAGATGGACTTGGAGCATTCTAAGGATTCCCCTGCCTGGAGAGGGGAACAGGGAGGAAGGCAAGGCCTCACTGGGGAGGGAAAGGGTTGAGGGTGCCCTGATAGGCTGTGTGGAGGCCATGGGACGAGAGGCATGGTGAGGGATTGCCATGACTTGTGGGTGGAGAAGTCCCAAGGCCAGGGACCAGTTAGGGGCCTGTTGCAATAGTCTGGGAAAGCAAAGGAGCTGGCGGGAGAGCTGGGCTACAGGGCGGGCCGGGCTGGGGGAGGCAGCCTCCGGAGGCTCCTTGGGGGCGGTGCTGAGCCTGGTCCAAGGGTGTGGTGAGCCCAGTCATGCTTCGGGCAACCGCCAGTGTTGGGCGTCTGAGAGGAGGCTGCAGGACGTCTGGCAAGTGGGCGGGTCAAATCAGAGGTCAGGACCCCAGATCCAGTGGGTTGGGGGGAAGGGGGAGCAGGCAAAGAAAGTAGGAGAAAAAGGGTCAAAGGCCAACTTCCAGATGTTATACCTAAGCCTGCTTGTCAGCTGAAGGAAGCCTGAGCAGAAGAGCAGGTATTTGTGGCTTCCATTCAGTGAATCAAAATAAGACTTGAAGACATACCTGGGTACCCAGTTTGAGAGGGTCCCCAGTCCCTTCCAGATAGGGAGAAGTGTAAAGGTTGCCAAACAACTTTCTTTCCAAGCTGGGGAGAAATGGGGAACACAATACTCGGGCTCAGGAAAAGCTAGAGAAGGGGCTGGCTGTAGTTTTCTTTCCTGTTGCTCTGTTTGGGTCTGATACATCTTCTTTTACCCACAGCACAAAGATAGTGCTAACCGATGCAATAAGTTCTTAAAGGATGGGTGGGCGAGCGGTGGATACATAGGTGGATGGATATACAGATAGATGGGTAATGAGTATGTAGATGGATAGATGGATGCACAGATGATGTGGTCTAGTCAATCCATGTTATGGATGAGAAAATGTTTATCACTTAAATAAATAATGTTTTTGAGACAGTGTCTTCTATATCCCAGGCTGTTCTCAGACCCCCCACGTAGCCAGAGAGGATCTTGAATTTGTGATCCTTTTGCCTCATCAACTGAATGCTGGGATTACAGGCATGTGGTAAGCCTCATTTATGAGATTTAGTTTAAATGCATGGCTGGGTACAGGGATGCAAGCAAAAGACTTAGGCCCCCGATGCATCCCTGCAGTAATTGTGACAGAGAAGAGACATCTACATTTCTGCAGGACAGTCTAGTACACTGCAGCAGTGTGGGTTACTGCTACAGGAGCAACATGTCACTTCCCTGTTGCCACAGGGCCATGATCCAGTTCTCTCTTGGACACCCCCCCAACCTGTCTTCCCACCTAGGGTACCTGGGAGCACAGCAGTGTGTGGGGGGGGCACCTTCCCAGGTTCAGCCATATCGGGAGCCTATCCAAGGTTCCCCCATGTGACAGTGGGTCGTGCAGGAGAAGCTCCCCTCTAGAGGGGCGTGAAAACAGAAGCCCGTGTCTTCAGGAGCCTTTTCTAGAAAAAAACAAGAGGCAAATAGCCATTTTGGATTCAATGTGTGGCCCACAGAGGAGGGTAGTGGGGGACAGTGGAAGGGTAGACAGCAGAAGGGCTAGCCCAGAGAGGGGGCCTCCGTGGAACAGCCAAGTGGGGGGTGTCTAGTGAGATTGGGGGGCACCCCCTGGGCAGGCGTCCTGGAGAGTCTTGGCATGCCGGGCCGCTGAGCCAGCACATTGCTTTGTGCACAGATCACCTCCTCCCCACCCCACCCCCCGTCCATGTCTAAACTCTTCCCCGACCACCGCAGCTTGTCAGCTCTCAGGAGGAAGGGCCACAAGCAGGCAGGAGGCATCGAGTCTTGGGTGGGAGCCAGAGGAGGGAACATGGTTCCCCCCCCCACCCCAAGATGTGGGGGAGGGAAGGGCGCATTTGCAGTCTCCTCTCCTCCTCACTTTAGGGCCACGCCCTATGTGCTTCTGGAGAGAGCTCTACAGGGAGGGGGGGACACTGATGAGGAGGCGGGGGAGGAGAGAGAGGCTTGGAGAAGGAGAGCTGGGAAAAAGGGAGTGTTAGCCCTACTCAGTGCCCCCCTCAAGGTAAAGGATCGTGATAGATTGGGGTGGCTGAGAGTAGGGTTGGACATTTGCCACGAACATCCTGAGTGTGTGGTTACACAGCCTGCTGATACGCTTCCGTGCCCGAGTGTGTGCGCGCACGCGTGTATATTGGTACAGCCCTGGCACTGCAAATGTGCACAGCTGGGTGTTCCCAGGTGAGTCCACACCTGTGTCCACAGGCTGTGAGAATGGAGCACGGGGCTCCTCCTGGGGTGTCCAACCTGGACCCCTCTGGGAGCCCAGTTTCCTCTTGTAGCACAGGCCTGACCTGAACATCTGGCCACATCTGCCCTCTGGAATGGGGGAATCCTGGAGCCCGTGCCTGAGCTAGGAGGGGGCCCTGGGAGTGGACCCCCGTGACTGAGACCCAGCACCTGAGGGGGAGGGAGGGCTTGGCCCGTCCCAGTGTGCTGGGCATTTTCTGATTTCAGTCCAAACTGCCAGCATTGTACCCTCACCCCCATGCCAGGCCTGAGTAAACAAAGTGGTCAGTCCCAGTGTTCTGGGGACAAATCTCTGTGCCTGAAGTCCTTCCCCGACTATTCTAGTCCCATCCTCCTCCACCTCTGCCCCACCCCACCTCTGGAACTTTCTCCAGAAGCACTTACTTTCCCTTCTCTTCCTGTCCAACGCCTCTTCCTCCTGCCCCCTCAGAGTCCCCGAGGACCCCTGCATCTCAGTCCTTCCCGCCCTGTTCTTTTCTTTGCCCTTTCCCTGTGGGGGCTCTCACTGTCCTGGTGGCCTGGAGGGGGTCTGTGTGTTGCCTCTCTTGCCCTAAAGGCTGTCTCCTCGCTGGTCTGTAGTTTGTCTCTGCTCCGCACATCCTTCTGTCTTATTCGGGGGTCTTCCATGTCTTTGTAGCAGCATCTCTAGGTTGCCACCATCCCTGGGTGGTCCAGCCTCCCTCCTCTCTCCTCACACTGCGCCTTGGGGGCTGGCTGGGGTGGAAGTGGGCCAGGTCTGGGGGCTGTGACCAGGCCCGGAAGGAGAACCCAAGCAGACATGATATTTATGTTGGGACTTCAAAGTGGAGCTCAGTGGGGGTAGGGGGTGGAGGGGGGCAGCAAGCCAAAGCCAGACTGAGGTCAGATCAGACTCCTCCCTGGTGAGGGTCTCCTTGGTGACACACACCTCCCTCGGGGGACACGGGACCCAGGATAGGGATGGAATGGGCTATTTTGGTGCAGAGTTCCAAAAAAGGCACTTCCCGTGCCCTCCCTCTGCCCCCAGCCGCATCCTTCTTCCGGTCACCCCGCAGCTGCCCCGTGAGCAGCCACTGATCAGGCACGGGGCGGGGGGGGCGTCGAGAGCAAAGGGATCGATCTCAGCAAGAAGACATCCCTGGCACTGGGGCAGTGTGCATTCTGGCTCCCTGCCACAGGCTCAGCCTGGCAAGTGTGTGTCTGTAAGCGTGTCAGTCCCGACATTGGGGCCAAGAAGCCCCAGGGCCTCTGGAGCCCACTCATGGGTTTTCTGCCTGAGTCTTGGAGGCTCAAGATGAACCATGAAGGTCACCCCAGCTCAGCCCCCTCACCCCCAGAGCTAAAGACACCCAGCTGTTGGGGCGGGGAAGGCGTTGTTGGGTCGGTGGCCTGGACGGCTGGGTGGATTGTCTCATCCCACAACTCAGCTTCAGGGGTCTAAGCCCCTCCCAGGAGTCCCGCCCAGTAGGCACCCCCTCTCAGATACTCTCTGGAGCTCCTGGTCCCAGATGCCAGGCTTGTTCTGGGTTTAGGACCCTCAGGTCTGAAGCCCACCAGGCCTCCAGAGCCGGGGCCAGTGCCCCTCCCCATCCCCCATCTGTACAGTTCTTCCTGTGAATCAGGCCGGCTGGAATCTGATGAGCTCAGACTGCCCCGCCCAGCCTGCCTGTCTCTGCTCCTGCCTGGCCCGTGAGGTCACCACACCCTCGCAGGGGTCTTCCCAGCAACTCCTGGCCTCTTTCAGGGGCCCACCAGGGCATAGATGGGGAGTAATGCAGGGATAGAACAGGGTTGGGAGTGAGGTTAGTTAATCAGGAGACGGTTTGGATTTCCTGCACATACTCCAAAAATATAAAAAGTGTGCGTGTGTGATGGTGTTTGCATCTCCAGGGCTTAGGCAGGGTAGGGAACCATATTGTGTCTCAAGAGCATGCATGGACTTGCATCTAAGCAGTGACGTGGGTATTCAGTGACCATTCTGCATGGGTAGGTCTGTGTCAGAAATCCCTGTGTTGTGGGTCACTACAAGCCTGTTTATCTCCCCCCCCACCCCCATGTGTGACAGTGTGACACACTGCTGTCAGGGTGTGCCTGTTAGCATTTGGGGCATCTGGGTGCCCTTTTGCCTGCCTCACCTGGCAGTGTTTCTCTGGTTGGGATGCGGGTCAGGGTGTGCTGCATCATGTGTGAAATTGTGTCCCAAGGCCAAGGGTAGGTCAGGGTTGTGTCAGTGACGGCAGTTTTTCCCACCCGCAGGCCCTGGGCTGGCTCTAGAACACGGGACAGGCAGCTCCTTCCCTCAGCTCCTGGTCCTGTCAAGATTCCCGTTTTCCCCTCCTACCACTAGCTAGCTAGGCATTCATCTGGCGCCTGGCACAGGACTGGAAATGAGGTGTGGATGCCCTCTGCTGGCAGTGATGGGTGCTGCTGTAGCAGCACAGATGAAGTCACCCCATTACCTCCATCCCCCATTCCAACATGTATTTTTACTAAATGCCAATTTCAGCCAAGGCTTTGCCCTCGGCCCCTGACAGTGGGCCAGGAACGGGGCCAAATTGGTTCTGGCATGTGAGTGAGGAAGACAGACAATAAACAAACTCACACACAGCTAGGGTGACTGTAAAACAGTAGGTGCAACACTGAAAGTGAGGAAATGAGCTGGCTCCTTCCAGCAGATCCCGGCGTCAGTGTCGCGTCAATATCCTGGTCCTGAGGTGCAGGGGTGAGGCAGGATCTAGGCTGTTGCATCTCGGAGCCTTCACATCGTGCTCACTAGTGACAAAGATGGTAGCAGGGACGGTGTAGGGCCACCGGACTGTGGGTTATTACCTGGATCACAGCCTGGGGGTGCTTGGACTTAGTCCCTACTGAGCACACTGCACATGACTTTTTTTTTTTTTTTTTGAGTCTTGCTGTATAATCTAAGTCCAGGCCGGCTGGCCTGGAACTCACTGTGTTGTGCCGACGATGACCTTGAACTGATTCTCCTGCTTGTCTCTCAACTGCTGAGATGGCAGGTATGCCTACTGTGTCTCTGATAGACTGTCTGACGACAAGTGGACCAGTCTTTCTATTTTGGGGCCAAACTGAATTTTAGGAGCCCAGAAATAGGACTTGGAGTTGGACGGAAGGACCCATGGAGGTCCCTGAGGCTGGTTCCCATAAGACTAAATCCACATCCGGCCCCTGGGGTTCTCTGAGCACCTCCCACAGACATTCCAGGTTCTTCTCTGCACACATCCTGTGTCCCATTCCCAGAGCAGCCCTCCCTGCTCCCCCCACAGTCCCTATTCTTAGTTATGAAGCTTCGGCCAGGACATCATTTATTGAGCACCTGCTGAGTACTCAGTATGTACACGGTGTTGGGGAGGCAGGGAGCCACACAGCAGAATGAAGGACTTCTATCCCCAAGAAGCTGGAGAGGGACATGGAAGTGGGGACAGAAGGGCTTTGGTGGCCTGGGGAAGGATCTGGAACTGGATCCCACAGCCAGCCACACAGTCCACCTCCCATTTGAAACATTGATGCTGGGGTCACCTTTCATCTGGACACAATTCTTTTCTAAGAACCTCTGTTCACAAGTAGCTTTGACTCTTGAAATGTCCCCAAGATGTCTGGCTGCTGTAGTGCAGGGTGACAGACAGCCTTCACTCTGTGGCCCTTTAATCCTTTCCTCTCACCCCCCCCCAATGGGGGGCAAGGGAGCACTCTCTGAGACTTCCTAGGCTGTGCGCGCCCCCTCGTGGCTTGTGCTGGGCATTTCTGTCTGCTCAGATTCGCGCCCTGGCTTTGAAGGTGGCTTGACACTTGAGTCACCTTCCTGCACCTCAGCGGGGCCACAAGTCGTGCCCTGTCTGTCAAGCTTTTTTTTTTTTGAGGGGGGAGAACTGAATGCAAAGAAAACTGCTTCTGAGCCCCCCCCTTACTATTCCTTACCAGTTGGTATTGCTGCCCAGGGTCCAATCCCCCAGGGATGCTGAGGACTTCTGACTTTGAGAAAAGATGGGAACATGGGTTCTTCCCCCTATAGCCTAACCTCCACGGGCTGGTCACCTTCTCTGAACTGAGGGAAGAGCTACAGGTGCCAGATGAGTGGGCAAGGACAGGAGGGGGAAGGGGGCGTGGCTCTGATCCCTGATCCTCTTCCTCTCTTTCTCTGTCTGAGGTTTTCATCCTCTGGCTTATCACTTGTTCCCACCCACAGCTGGCTCAGATCCCCCACCCCCTTCCTGGGGCTGGTGTTGCCTTCCGAGTCCACATCTCCCTGGCCCCTTCTCTGTCTGGGATGTTTCGGAGAGAGTAGCACAGCCACCCTGTCTTTGGAGACGAGGACACTGGGGCTGGGAAGTCCCCTGACTCCTGACACCGGGAGAGAGGACACCCTCTCTCAGGTCCTTGAGGTTGTAGCAACTGTCTGTGCCCGGCTGGGGTGGGGGAGATGCCGAAGTTGCTGAGACCATCCTCCCCTATGCCATGCCAGAGGTCAGGTATCAGATGCATTTGTTTCTTACCAGGTACACTGACCCCTGCGGGTAGGGCAAGACCAGAGGCAAGGGGCCTTGGACGGGGTCCGGGAGTCCCTCAAACTCCTTAACTTCGCCCAGTCTATTGGACAGCTCTCCCATCCACGACAGGCAGACTTGTGGAGATCGGTACCAGCCAGGTGGTAACAGGCACAGTGGCAGGCCGGTTGTTGGTGGCCAGGAAAGACAATTGCTGGGAGGGACATGCTCAGGGACTGCTGTGCCACGTGGCCTTCTGGCTCTTTCTGGCTACTCTTTTACAGCCCTGCTGCCCTCTGCCTGTAGCTGTACATGGTCTCCTCTAGCCTGACCCTCACCCCCACCAACAGCTGTCTTGCACTGTCCCCCACTGTTTCTGGAGCTGGTGGCGACCTCCATGGCTCCCTGGCCTCCTTCCTCCTCCTCTTGGCTCCCTGTCCCTGGCTGTCCACCGCCTGCTTCTCTGCTGCAGTCCCTTGGGTCCGGCGGTAGACGAGGTAGCCAGTGGCGGGAAGCCTGAGAGCCTGGGCCCCAGGGGGCAGGCGGCAGTAGTCCCGATCCTTGTAAAGGAAGAGGCCGAATGCGTCGGGCTGCGTCACTCGGAACTTGGTGGCACAGAGCTGGCTCAGGTTGGCAATCGAAGACTCTGGGGGCACAGCCAGGGTCTTGGAGGTGCAACCAGTACTGGGGTCCTGGTAGGCTACTCGGACGAGATGCTGTGAGAAGAAGCAAAATTCAGGCCTCAGCCCTTGCCTGGTGTACACTGGCTTGACGCAGAGGGACGAGGAGCGTTTGTGTAGGGATGGGGTAAGGGTGGTCCGCATACGAGATAGAGACAGATGGGCTTCCTACTGGGAGCCTTGTAGGCTTCAGGGGGCCTCTGGGGCAGGGAAACATGTGTTCAGGCTCATGGTGCAGATGTAAACCACAGGATGCTTGCTTGTGAAGAGTGTCCACTACGTGCTAGGCTCTCATAGTGTGCCAATGCGTCTTTAAGACAGGCTGGGGTGCCCATTTTACAGGTGGGAAAACTGAGGCGCAAACAAAAAGAGCGATAGGTCTGGGATGACTCTACGACCTGGCCACAGAGACTGGTCAGCAAGGCTGGGGAGGTGGACGGGCAGGGCTGGTGGCTTGCACTGAGGACACCTGGGCCAGAGCCCACAGAGGAGCATTTGTGGAAGCCCGAGGACAAACTGAGTAGAACCTTGATTTGGGATCGGAACCCAGACTGGGAATCGAACCCAGGACTGTGTGCACGCTAGGCAAGCAGACGGGACTGTACTTCAACCCCATGAGGTCAGTCTGGGCGGACAAGTGCCATTACCTGGAAGCTGTGGGTGTCGGGCAAGCGGCGTTGTTCCCATAGAGCCAGGGAGCGCTGCAGCTCCTGTGCAGGGCTGAGGGGGAGGGCGGGGGTCTGGCCCAGGCTGCCAAGTAGTGCCAGGCTAGCCGACAGGGTGGTCAGGTAGTAGCCCCCTGGGAAAAAGAATGCAACTCAGCTGGGGAGGCCACTCCCCTTGCCCTGCTTTCTCAGGGTCCACTGGCAGCTGAGATCCCCAAGTTCTACCAGGATGGGGAGGTGGGCTCACCTTCTCCCGTGAGCTGGGTGGGCTCCAGCAGCTCTGACATATATTCAGCCTCCAACAGGAGATCGGGAAGGTCACACTGAGCCAAGACGAAGCTCAGCAGAGGAAGGAACTCATCGGCGCCTGCATCCACCCCTGTCGGGACAAAGGGAGGAAGACGCTCTAGGCTCCTCGGAGGCCGGGGGTCAGACAGGTGGGGCCGGGGTCCCACCTGACAAGGGACGGGTATGGCCACCACAGGAAGGGCTGTAGGAGGACGATCGTATTTTCCGGGCCTGCTGAGATGGGGACTGGTGGATTCTCTCATCTATGCACTTCCAGGGTGCTGGAAGAGGGGGCAGGGCTCGTACCTGCCTGGGCCCTCAGGACCGTATAGAGCGACTTGCAGGCCTGCAGGAGCCGCTTGATCTGGGCGCTGGGTGAGTAGGTGCCAAGCAGCTGCAGTAGCTTCTGGCGCACCTGTTCAGTTTCGGCCAGAGAGGGTAGACTCAGGTGGGACCCGAAGGCACCAGGGCCTTGGGCTCGGGCCAGGCAGAAACCCTCAGCCAGGCGGCCAAGGGACCCATCTGTAGAAAGCCGGCGCCGGAGACGGGCCACCAGGATGGGCCGCAGAGGCTTGAGCACTGACCGATGCAAAGACTTCTCCAGGACCAGTTCTGCCAGAGGAGAGTCAGGCCAGGTCAGGGCAGGGCCCTGGCCAAGGCGGGAGCGGTGGGAGGGGCAGGGCGTGGACATCTGGGAGCCAGACACCATGCCAAAGAGCGCGGTGGACTAGGGAAAGAGGGAGAGCGGGGCAAGCGGGCAGGGCCTTACCCAGCCTCTCTGGTGGCAGTAGCTTCTCAGGACCCAGCTCAGCGCTCAGCATGGCCCTGGCCCGGCTCAGTGCCTGGCGGATGCCCTGCAGCTCCCGGGGCTCAGGACCAGCCCGCACCTGGGTCAGTAGGTCCTGCACCAGCTGGCCTACAGCTGTGTATCTGTCTTGCATCAGCATGGCAGCTGCGCGGCCCACCTGCCGCTCCGGTGCCAGCAGGGAGCAGAAAGCGGAGCTCATGGACCGAAGCAGCGGTCGCCGCTGCGTCCAGCGACGGCAGCTCGGGTGTGAAGAGATCGTAGGGCTCCCTGGAGAACCCTCTTCCTCCTCAGAGCTGCTGGGGGAGCAGCAGTCCACTTCCTGGAGGGAGGGGAGGGGTGGAAAGCTAGCACTGGCAGCACCCCCTGGCACACGGTACCCCACCGAACTCTCCCTCCTCAGCAGCTGGCGAGGGGGTGTGCTTTCCAAGTGGCTGGGGGGTATCCGCGGCAGCACAGGGACTGGGGGAGGCGGCATGGCAGGTGGAGACAGAGGGCTGGAGGTCTCCGTGGACACGCGCACTTTGAAACTCCTCTTGAATTTCTCCCGTTTGGTGGGTCCCAGATCCCCTGGGAACAGGGGGTTGAAGAAGCAGAGGGCAGCACCGGTGCCCTGGTCCAGCTCCTGAGGCGAGCGAGCCTTCACCCGGGGCAGCGGTGGTGCTTCCGACGGGCCCTGCTCAGCCTTGGTGTTGAGAGAGGAACTCCAGAACTCTAGGGATCAGGAAACAAGGGGGCTTCAGGGCTAGCTCGGTGCCAAGGATGGGCACTCTCTTCCCCTGGTTCCATCTGACCTCCTGTGCAGTGGCTGCAGGGACCTCTTACCAATGCCCAGATGGGAGATGGCCTCCAGCTCTTTGTGGGTGGCCGCCTGATGGATGGCTCTGGGGATCCGGAGTGGGAGGAGAAGGATGTCCCTAAGGCCGGAGCAGAGAACAGTGAAGGGCGTTGACGTGCCATGGGCAGGGTGGGCTGCAGGGTCACCAGGTGCCCCCCACCCCCCACAGGCAGACTCACCGGGTGTGGCAGTAGGCGCAGATGAGCTGGACAAGGTCCGGGAACATGAGCTCCGAGCCCTCCAGAGAGATTCCTGAGAGACGTGCAAAGTGAGGCTGTTTTTCGGGGAGCCTCCCCCCCATTTCTAGCCCCTTTCCACCCAGGCCAGCCCTTCTCACCGCCAGGGCTCTCCTGGATACAGTGGCTGGAGACGAAAGAGGGGCCGCTGGCTTCTGGCAGCCGCACACACAGGGCTTGGCATTGATGGGTGTTAGACTTCCGTACCAGGAAGGTCTGCAAACCAAAGAGATGGGCAGCTCTGGCCGGGACTTCCATACCTGGTGCCTCTCCTTCCCACTGTCAGCGCTTGTCCCTGGAGGCAACACTCACCCCTGGAGGCTCTGTCCTCAGCACGTGCAGTGCAGCTGCCGCGTTGGCCCGCAGCTGCAGCCACACTGGTCTGGTGAGCAGCAGGCGCTCCCGCAGGCTCACGGTCCGAACCGGCTGCTGGGGCCCCCCCGCCTGCACCCCACCAGCTCCAGGTGTGTCATACAGCGGGGCGCGGGCTGGCCTGGGGGTGGACACCCAGACTTGAGCAGGGGTCCAGGGCGGCTGTGTACCCCTTTCCCAGTTCTGTTTCCCACCTGCTCTGCCCCACAGGCCCTCCCGTCACTGCCCCCACACCTGGCCGCCCCATCCAAGTTCACGAACTTCTCTTTCTGCTGGGGCTCAGGCGTCAAGTTCAGGTTGGTGGCTGCCAGAGCATGTGTTCCTGGCTCCCCGAGACCTTCCATGGCTGGGAGCTCCTTCGGCTTCTGGCTTCTCCCGGGACTCAGGAAGACAATCCAGCCCCGAAGGCACAGGCGTGCACATTCCTCGGTGAGTAACACTTCCTGAGGGCGGTTCGCCCTGTCACACCCACCAGTTAACTCTTGTATGTCTACTCGTGGCCAGTGTCCACTTCCTTTATTGTGGACCCAGTCCAGAGGACCAAGGGTGGTCTCCGCGTGAGTGCCACTCTGGGCCAGCTGCAGAGCACCGCCTCCACAGCAGCGCTTCTTGCAGCCTCCGCACACCAAGAGGCTGGTAGGAAGGGGTTAAGCAGGGCCGACTAGTGCCCACAGGCACTGCGCCTCGCCCTTGGGTCACCTTAAGAAGTCTGTGGTCACTTGCTCAGCTGTTCCTGCCTTAGGGGTCAGCCTTATGGGAGAGCACCCCCTACTGGTCACAGGTGACTCATTCCTGAGCCTAACTTGGGTATTGTGATTTTTGGGTTGCTATGGAGAAAGGATGCTGTGTCTCCATGGAAACCAACCTTTTGCTTAACTGAGGTTCTGGGGGTGGTTCTGACACTCGGTGCTAACCAGAGGGAGTGTGGCTGCGAGGTCGTCGGCACATGGTGTTGCTGCTGGCTGCCTCCCACACACAGGCCCTGCCAGCCTGCCTTCCCAATCTGCCAGGGGACTGGGGCAGGTGCAGACATGACCTGGCCTCCAGACACGTGCACCAGTCTCTTTGCCATTCTAGTCACATGCTTCACGTGTTTGCCTGTGCCACACGTAGCTTCCGGATCTGGGTCAAGCCTCCCTTCCCAGGACACTTCCAGAGCCAGAGTGCCCTACCTCAGCACCTGGAAGGGCAGCTCCCACAGGGGAAAGCAGACACATGGTCAGGGCAGGTTCCTAGGATGCTTTATTCCAGTTCTCGGAATCAGGGAGGCAGACACCAGGAGTGGCCCTGAGAAAGTCTGGGGAGCCTGGCCATCAGCTCTGGCTCCGGCCAGGTGGGCAGAACCCCAACATAATTGTTTCTGGCTCAAGAGTTCCTCCCGAGTGCGGCCCAGCTCCCTAGCTTGGTGCCAGGGTCGAAGGTCAGGAGGGCTGTTGCTTTGGCTTCACAGAGAGTGGTCTTCTGTTAGGGGACACGGAGGTTACTCTGCAGGAGGGAGAATGGTGGGCGCCCAGTAACACTGGACATTAGGCCCCTCTGCCTTCTTGGAGAAATGTGAATCCCAGGTGTGGTGCCAATTGCTCCAAGGACCCCCGACTTTGAACTGCAGGGTCACAGTCCTGAGGGTATGTGGCAAGGGGATAAATCATTGAGAGGAAGCTGGGGGGGGGCAGTTACTTCCTGTGGGCAACTGAGGAAAACAGCACACTCTGGTGGTCCTCACCAACCAGGTTCATCATTCCTGCCCACCCTAGCTAAGGGATCCAGTCCACCTTTGTTGTCATGGTGCAGGGTTAGAACCCAGGCTCTCAACCATGCCAGGCAAATCCTCTACCACTGAGCTACACCTCAGCCCGCCTTTTATGTTTCACCTACCCAGAACACCCCCAACCTGGCTCCTACTCCCCAAAGTGCCACAGAACCCTCAGGCCCAATTCTGACAGGGCTTCTGTGGTTCTTACCATCTGCTTTTCTCTTCTGAGGAGACACGGCTGCCCTGGCCTGGCAGTGAGAAGAAAAGACCCCTCAGAGTCCACCTTGGCTTGGGGAGTCCCCCACTTTCCCCTCAGCAGGGTGAGGGTGTAGGGCCAAGTTACACAGAAAGGGAAATGCGGAATGTAAAACTCAAGGCCAAGCTCTGAACTGTCTCGTCAGAGGTCTGGCCTGCCTGGTAGCCTTCCCTCCCCTTCTTCCACCAAACCAGCCCTGGAACAAAGATAGACACAAATACATCTCTTCCTCCAGGTTGACCTGCAGCAGGACCATGAGCTGCCACAATTTCAGGGCACCTGGACTGAGCCAGGGCTGCTGAGGAAGAACAAGCAGAAGACTCCCCATGTACTGCTGTCCTCCTAGGAGACCTGGGCAATGTAGTGGACCCACCTTTTTGATAGCAGTCCAGTCTTCCAGGATGTCGATCTCTTGGAGCATGTACACTATGTAAGGACCTGCGCAGGGGTCAAGGAACCACGACAGCCACGGGAGGTAGGATGGGCTTGGCCTGGGGGCCCCCACGGCACGTGGGAGACATGGCAGAGAGCGTGGAGGGGTGCACAGAGTCCAAGTACAGGTTCTACCTCCTGCTTCAGGGGCTCTGGTTCTTAGGGGGACCTGAATGTCTGTTTGCCTGTTTCACAGAGCCTATGTTGGCACTGCCCTCCAATACCTCCACTCATCTTCATCCTTTCCTCCAGTTCAAGTGACCAAGACCCATTCCACCTGCATGGACCTTTCCCTACCTAAAGGTGGATCCCCCCCAATACCATCCCATTTGTGTTCTGTATCTGAAATCTCCCCCCATATCCCATCCCCAAAGTTCAAGGCATCTCCCCCTCCAGGTGCTTCTTTCGTGCTCTCACCCTGAGGAGCCCTAGAATCAACGTGGGGAGGAACTTGACTTAGCACTTTGACTTGCACCACGGGGGGTCAGAGTCCACGAGTCCCCTCTGGGAAGCACAGGGGAACTTGAGGGGAGCCCAGGCGTCTCCACAGAGGCGGCATTCAGTGGTACTGAGCAGCAGGAACAGGCAGGAGACGCAGAGGGAAATGCTCGGCCTGGGAAAGCCTGGCCGCAGCATCAAAGCAGTCGGCACGCCTCCGAGGCTGGTCGTCACTGAGTTACTCAAGTCAGGGAGCTGGGTTGAGCCCAGGAGTGACCTACAAAAACTGATAGCTGGATGTGTTTGCCATGAATGTGTCTAACCTGACGAGGGTCTGGATCCTCTCCTGCGCCCTGCCTTGTTTCAGGCCCCTTTGGGCTAAAGGATACCGGAAACCAGAGGCGCCTTCTTCCTCTTGCTGGGCGGCAGCAGGTCCCAGGTACTGGAGCTTCCTTTGGCGTGCAGCTTGTCGTCCCACCACTCTGTGCCCAGACAGTCAGGATGAGAACAGTGACACATGTCACTCTCACCCGGCTCCTCTGCCCCACCAAGGCCAGCCCAGCCCGTTCCCTCCCTGTCACCACCCACAGCAGTGCCCAACCTTCCGGGGCTGCTGAGGTCCTGAGTGCACAGTGGCACGAGCCCCAGGAACAGGGCCCTTCTTGGAAGACACTTGGCCACAGAGACTGAGGTTGTATGAGCACCCGTGTGTCAGATGGGCAGGGGCCCGTTCTGCTGGAGCCCCTGGCGCTCAGGGCACGCGGCTGGGCCCTTCCCTTGTACAGTGCAGGGGCTGAGGCCGACAGGGTCAGCACGCAAGCCTGGCCGTCTCACCCGAGCTGATGTCCAGGCTCTGGCGGTCCTCCTCTAGCCTCTGGATCCGCTCCTGCAGCTCCCCCAGCAGCGTGTCGTACAGCAGCAGCTTCTCACTCTGGGAGGGGCAGGCACTGGGTTGGCGGCCGGCTGGGCACTCCCTCGCCCACTCTCCCTGGCGCCCACCGCTGGCTCACCTCCAGGTGCTGCTTGGCTCCCTGCAGCTCACACTCGTACTTATTTCTGATGACATCTAGGCAGAAGCCCTTGTAGATCCCTAGGAGGGAGAAGCAGCCCTGATGGCCCAAGGGCCACAGGAGCTAGGCGGGGGGGGGGCAGGGATGAGTGGAGGGGACAGAGCTGTGGGTTGGGGACGGGACCAGGGAAGTCACAGACCTGCCACCTGAATACGGATCTTGAGGCTCCGCTGCAGCCCCCCAAGAGGCTCTGTGTATTCCGGGGCTCTCTCAGCCCCCACTTCTTCCAGCCGCAAGCGCAGCTGGCTCAGCCGCTCCCTGAACAACCTGGTAGGTAAAAGGTAGCTTGCGCCAGCTCCTCCAGTGCCCTCACTCACCCCCTGCAGTAAATGGCTGCCAAGTACCTGCCCTCAGCACTCCCTGGGGCGTCACCCTGGACACCTGCCCCCAGCACCCCTGGAGTGTCACCCTGGACATCTGCACTCACTTCTCCTTCAGCTCTGAGAACTGTTTCTCTAGATCCAGCATCTCGCTGACGCACTCGCTGCGGCGCCGCTCGTAATCCTCATCGTCCATCTCTAAGAGAAGAGGCTGGTCAAGGTGGGCTGCCCGTGCGGGTGAATGCCCGATTTGTTTGTTCTGCTGCATGGTCGCAGCTCACCTGAGCTCTCCTCCTCCGACTCGGTCTGGCTGCCACTGCGCTCTTCCTCACTCTCATCTTCTTCCCCGTTCATCTCGGCCGCAGAATCTCCCTCTGCCTCCATCTCTTCTGCTTCCTTGCCTGGAGGCTGCACGGGCATGTGGCCCTGGGAGAAAGAGGGTGGGCGTCATTCAACACTGAAGATGCTCAGGCGGGACAGCGGCTGACAGGGAGTTGATGGGGCACAATGTTTGATGGGGCAGGTCGTGGTGACTGTCCTGACACTGAACACCAACAGGGCAGCATCTGCTCCTCTCGCAGGCCCTGCAATGTGCTCATGTCCTTGGATGCTGCTGGTAATTCCAACTCGGGGAATATGGACCAAGGGTGCAGTAGGAAGCTGAGGCCAGGCTTCCTTCTGCCACGGGGTGTCTTAAAGTCCTTTAGACTGTACTCGAACAGCCGTCCAGCTCCTCATTCTATCTGACGGCCGGTTCTCACTCCTGTCCCTTTCTCTGCCCCTTTTGTTCTGTAACACCCCACAGTCCTCTAGTTTTTCCCGGGCTCCAGGCTAAATCCCATCTTCTGCTGCTCCAGAACCTCAGGCCCTCCTTGTGTCCCTCAAAGTTCACATGTTGGAAGCTTAATCCACAATGCAACAGCGCATAGAGATGGGACGTTGGAGGACAGTTCTGCTCTCACCACGCACACTGCTTTTGTCCAATAACATCCAGCCCAGCCTTCTTCCCGTCTTGTTCTCTTTCCTCCCACCTTCCACGACAAGATGACCCAGCAAGAAGGCCCTCACCAGATGTGGGCTGCTGCATTTTGGACTCCCTCAAGCCTCGAGAACTCTGCAAATTAATCTGTATTTTTGGGCTCGAGACTGCCTTGCACGCAGAAGGACCCGAGTTCAGATCCTGGATTCCATGTAAAAATACCAGGAAGAAATGGTGGCGGCCTGTACTTCTGGCTCTGGAAGATGGAGCCAGGGAAATCCCAAAGCAAAGCAAAAAGGAGGTATAAAGACCTAGGATGATTCCTGGAATCTCCTTTGGGATTCTATAGGCACACACTGTACACACAGTACACACACACACACAAAGAAAATAGACTTTTTTTTCCTGGTACATGATTTGAACCCAGAATCTCAAGCATGTTGGTAAGTGAACATTCTCCTGCCCAGCTATATGCCCTGCCTTTTTTGAGATTGGTCTTCTTGCCAAGTTACCCAGGTTGGTCTCAAACCTATAATCCTCCTTTCAGCTATGTGAACAGCTGGGATTAAGGGATTACAGGCTTGTATCATTGAACCAGTTCTTTATAAATGACCATCTTAGTCACTGTTACTTTTCTTTTTCCCAAGTGAAGAGTTGGGGATTGAATCTCGGCTCTAACATTTGTCATTGAGCAACATCTCCAGTCTTCAAGACTTATTAAGGGCTAAGATACCTACCTGTGTGCAAATTCAGATATATTTGCGATTTTCCTACTATTAAAAAAAAGCAAGAGCAGGGATGAGGCTCAGTGAGTAGAAGCACCTGCCATATAAGCACGAGGACCTGGGTCTGGATCCCCAGAATCTGCATGGAGCATTTGTCATCCAAGCAGCCCCAGCATGACAGGGGCAGAGAGATGAGGAGACGCTCTCAGATGAGCCCATGGTGCAGCAGTGAATGAGAGAACCTGTCTCAAGCAAGGTAGCGGCATGGAATGACATTCAACTCACACACAAAAATTTACAAAAAGAAGAAAAACCAAAAAGGATGGAGATGTAGCAGGGAGTTACAGTACTCACCTAGCATGTGTGAGGACTTGGGTTCAATTCCCAACACTAGAAAAGGGGAAACCAAAACAAAAAAACAGAGAGAGCCAGATGTGTTGCATACCAGAGGTTCATGCAGAAGGACTGTAAATTAGGTGAGCCTGGACTGGAAAGTGAGATTCTTTCTTAAAATAAAAACCAATAGGGCTGGGGAGATGGCTTAGGGGTTAAGACTCTGTCTCTCAAGCAGAAGGTCATGAATTCAGATCCCAGGTCCGACATAAGAATGCAGGTGGAAATGGTGGTGGTCTGCTTGTCTGTAGTGGGATGAGCCTAGGAAATCCTAGAGCGAAGCAAGGAGGTAGAAACAATCCAGGATGATTCCTGAAGTCACCCTTGGTCCTCCACAAGGACACACAGTGTCCTCTCACTCACTCACACACACACACACAAATAAGTAAATATAAAAAATAAATAAATAAATAAATAAATCAACAGTGCTGGGAAGATGGATCAGGGATTAAAGCCTTTGTTTTACAAGCAAAAGGACCTGAGTTTGGATCCCCAGATTCCACAGAAAAATGCCAGGCAGACATGGTGGCGGTGGCTGCACTTCTAGCCCTGGAGGTGAAGCCTGGGAAGACCCAGAACAAAGCAGCAAGGAGGCAGAGCAATTCAGGATGATTCTTGATTTCACCCTTGGTTCTCCACAGACACACACACTCAAGTGCTGATATGCACACACAAACATACATATACAAAAAAATAAAAACCAACAAATGAAATAGAAAAGCAGAGAGCCGGAAGGTTATAGTGCAGTGCTGGAATGCTTGTCTAGCATGCAGAGAGACTTGGGCTAAATAAATCTCCCACACCACAGAAAAACTAAGATTAAAAGAAAAAGGAAAAAAGGCTGGATGTGGTGATACTGGCCTAGAATCCAGCACTCTGGAGGCAGAGGCAGGAGGATCACCCCAAGTTCAAAGCCGACCTGGTCTACACAGTGAGTTCCTGGCTAGTGAGGCTACATAATGAGATCCAGTTTCAAAAAATCCCACCAAATAAATAAAAATGTGAATAAATGAACACAGAATCATAAAACTTCATCCATTCCACTAACTGTTGTACTTCTCCAGGCTTGGGCACACGTGATGTTCCTTTACCTCTTACGCCTTCAATCTGTTTCAATACCCATCACTCTCCTGAAACTGATCTGGTAGATCTAACAATGACTTCCCTTAATCAGTGACTGGATGTGTGTACTGGGGACTGAACCCAGGGTCTCACATACTTGAGGCAACTACTTTCCCACTGGCTATAGCATCAGGTCTAATGGCAATATTTTTAAGTGCTTAACCAACTGACACATTAAACACTGCTAATCGCTACTTCTTTTAGGCATTCATCTAATACTAAGCACCTCATATATTCCAGAGACTATCGGGCATGTAGACACAGTCCTTGGCCTTGAGGAAGCTGGGGAGTGGGGGCAAAGAAACAGACCTTTATCGTGGTGTGAAGAGCGCTAAAACTGGGGTGCTGGAGCAGTGAGGTCCATCCACAGGCTGATGGACTAAGGGGGGCTGAACTGACACAGATGGGACATACACAGATTGGAAAAGACCAGCATGTACAAGACCCCACAGGAGGAACAAAATACAAAACACCCACACATGAGAGGAGGGACTAGGGACTCAGGTGCCTGAGCCGCTACTACACTCAGGATGAAGAGAGACTTGGTTATCCACATATGTCAAGTCTCTTAGGCATCATATTACATAGGTGTGACCAGCGAGGCAGAATGTGGGGAAGGTTCCATAAAGAAACCCCCAAGATCAACAATGCGACAGAGGAAGATACCTCTGCAGAGGAAGTGGGAAAAAAGGAACAAACAAAAGTCTTAGAAAGAGAATCTCAGAAACGTCAGCGTCAGTGTTGTCAGGTCACCCCAGGGGAGCACAGTCCTCCATGCAAACACTCTCCACCAACTGGGGGCTTCCCACAGTATGACTGTGATGGTCTTCACACTTCTCAACTGCGGCTTCCTAAGCCTTTAGCACGGGGTAGACACCACTCTTCCAGAAAGACTTTGTTTCTATTTCCTGTTTGTCCAGCTGCACGCCTGCAGTGTGTGTGTGTGTGTGTGGGGTCTCTCCCCCCAGCAGAGGCTGCACATACCTGGTACCTGACACAGAATCAGCTCACTCCTTGACTGGGGAATATGAAAACACAAATTAAACCAGGTAAGATTTTTGCAGCACAGGTCTTGGTAAACCTGGGTACTGGTGGTAGTCACCGTGCCTAGACACTAGTTCTAACCGGTTCTAACGTCTGGCCTACATGTGAGTGTTGTCACAGCTCTGGAGGATTTGAACCTGACTTGAAGACCCCGACGCTCCAAACCGGCTTCTCTTCCCATTTCAAGCCTCAGCGTTCTGCCCTCGCAGTTCCTTTTCACTGTTAAGTGTAAGTCCCTTGTAAGATGCAGGTTTAACTCCTAGCTCTTCCAGAAGCTTCCCTCTTTTCCAGCAGACTCATGGGTGAGCCTAACGTTAAACGAGATCACAACCTCCTCTCCTTAGCCCGGGTGCACATTGGGGGCGAGCCATTTGCCGAGGTTTGTAAGGATCAGAAACGGTAAGGGATGGGCGGAGCAGCACACAGCACAGCGCTGTGCACCCGCAGCCTCTCTCTCGACCGTGAGCTCCTCCAGAGGGGGCTTCCAGGGAAGGAAGACCCCTCTCCACGAACGCAGAAACCAACTCGGCTTCCCTACGCCCCTCTCCACCCTCAGCGGCGCCGGCGGCGGCCAGGGACCAGCGGGCTTTTCCGCAGCCGGCACCGCGCGGCAACCGCGCGCGCGCCCGGCCGGTTAAGGCTCCGCTTGGACCCCCGAGGAGGCGGCCGGAGAGTCGGAAGCCAGCACCAGGCGCGACGATACGCACCGCGGGGGCCTCGCACCTTCGGCTGCCCGTCAGAGACTCCCGGAGAGGCGTCGGACCCCGCGGGTACCGGTCACCGCAGCCGCTGCCGGGCTCCCGGAAGCACTGCGAAGATCCCTCTGTCCCGAGGGGCGGGGCTTGTCGGCGCTTCCGTGTGCGTCATCAGGAGACGCCCGGCTGCGGTGTTTACCATTGGACAGCTGGAGCCCAGGCATTCTGGGATACCGCGGGGCCGGTCTCCATAGCAACCAGCCGGCCTTCTGCCAGGCCTCCGGCCGATGGAGCTTAGAGGTGCTTGTGCTTCCTTCCACCCGCTGATCTCTCCGCTCCGCATGCAAGAGAAACCGACGCTACCGCCTTCCCCCCCAGACCCCCGACCCCAGCTCTGGGGAGTAACGGAGCCGGCTGTGCGCGTGAACATTTGTTTATTTACATATTGTCATCCGAAGGCAAATGAGTAGCCCAGCCGATTGGAGGGCGCAGATCTCAGACTTTGACCCCGAGAGTCTGCAGACCCTTCCTTTCTCCAGGGAGCTCTGAGTGCGAAGCCTGGGATCCAGGAAGCTTGGACCCCTGAGCTGAGAACTCAGTTCTACGCTTCCATTTTTCTTTCCGAAAGGTCCGTGTCGTTAAGTACTCGGGACTTCTCAGCTCTGGCCCATTCATACTTTTTATTCTTCTACTATCCACCCGAGATTGTTAATAACAATGATAATAATAACAATAACACTGTAATAATATTAATAATACTTCACATTTGTACGAAGCTTACAGAATGTTTTCACGGACAGCATCTCACCCGAGCCTCCCAACAGTTCTGTGAGGTAGGTATTCTCACCTCCCCCCTTTTTTTTTTCACATACGGGGCAGTAACCGAGGCTCAGAGAGGTAACGGGATTTGCTCAAGGCCACACAGCTAGTTAGTGGTAAAGCTAGGACTTGATCCCAACACCCCCATATTCAAGTCCAGTGTTCCAAAACCACAGGTACCTCTGTAAAGTGGAGTGACGTTTCCTTACCCCAATCAGGCCTGAGGAGCCAGAGGGTGTGACTTCTCAGACTAGGGGAGAAAAGGACTCAGCAGCGATGTGGAGAGTTGGGGTACTTGACCTTCAACTCTTGTTTGAACTGGCGGTAAAGGATCTTATTGTGCTGATTCTCAGCCTCCTTTTGGGGGTGGAACTTCAACGCCTCCTTGAAGCCCTTATGCACAAGGAAACCTTCATTCAGCACTTCGAAATTGAACCCGGCCACGTGCAGCTCACAAGCCTGTAGAAAGACAGATCAGCATAGTTAAACGACAGTCCCAGGTCCCTGCTGGCCATCCCTAAAGTCATAGTCCAGTTTTTTCATGCCAACATCCATATCATCAACCACTTCCCAAAATTCCCTTCTGCTTGTCATTCCAACCCTGCCCTTCCTTCCCACCCGCCTTTTCCCTTTCAGCACCTGGCTGATTCGATTGAAGCCGTATTGCCGAAAGCGCTCGTCAAAGGCGGGCACCTTGCCTCCAGCCACATAGAATGGCTCCCAGGGGTCCTGCCAGGGCACCACGTAGGCAGGCCTCAGCAAGCTCTCCTCTGGCAGGTTGATCCAGCGGGAGTAGTTGGTGGGCGCGTGGCAAGGTGTGCACAATCCATAATAGAAGGGGCGGACCTCGCCCACCTGATAGAGCTGTACCAGCTCAGTCTTGCTCATGGGCATACGGCGGGCCCGGCGGATTTCAAAAGCAGGTACCACCAGGGCCGTGCCCTCCCATTGGTTGCTCTGATCCAACATTTCCCTCAGACCTCTCCATAGCCCCTCACTGGGCACCATGTCCACATCTACCACCAGGGCATAGTTGGCCCCTTCTCGAGCCAGATTCCTCAGCAGGTTATTAGGGTAGGAGATGTTGCTGCCCAGTGCGTAGTTAATCCCGGGCTGGGCCACCCGAGATAGCTTGTCAAAGACCTCTTGGCAGGATCGCAGCAGGGCAAACTCGCCAGGCTCCCGAGGGTCGGGCACAGCGGCCTCGTAACGCGAAGGGCACACGAGGTGCATGGCGACCCTGGCGCGCATGTCGGGGCAGTGACTGCTCAGCGCGTAGGCCAGCACGGTGGCCAGCTGCGCCTCCTCCTTGGTGGCCGCGAACACTGATACGGACAGGGGACCCTCCCATCGCTCCAACAGACCGGACAGGTGCAGCAGGTTGTCCACACTGGCATGTGTGGCCAAGATAACATCGTTGGGGTCCATAGTGGTCTTCAGTAGGCCTCTGTAGACGCGAAAATCGCCGCTGGCATCTAGGACGCCTCCGGAGGCCAAAGCGATGCGGAGTTGCGACTTGACCTGGTCCACGGATCGCGGAGACGGCGGGAAGAACTCGAAATACTGTTCTTGCTCCTCCTGCCCGTGGAGTCCGGAGAGCAGCGACAGGTAGAGCAGCTGCAGCATCGCCACTAGCATGAGCGCGGCCAGCAGCAGCTGGTAGAAGGCGCACCGGATGGCGTAGGCCATCTGCATGGCTCTCGGGGGCCCCGGACGCGCAGCAGGGACCACCCGGCCGTAGCCTCTCTGCCTGCGGCCGCACAAGCCCGGATTTACCGCAGCCTACCGAGCGCCACCGAGGCGAGCCGAGGCGAGCCGAGGCCGGGCGCAGCCCCGCCCACCGTCCCGCCCGCGCCGATCTAGGCGCGAGCCAGTTCGCCCTCTGTGAGAGAGGAGGAGCTACTGCAGCCGCCGCCGCCGCGCGCTTTGCAAACACTGAACATGCCCGCGGTGGCGCCACGGCCCCTTCCACGCGCATCTCTCCCTTGGGGCTCAGAGCGCAGCCCCCCTCCTGGACCCAGCACGTCCTGAACCCCCGTTGCGCTCGCCCTCACTCAGGGCGGGGAAACCGGGCGCAGCTTGGCTGCAGCCTAGACAAGGAAGGCGCGGTTCCCCCCGCTCTGAAGTCAGCGGGCGGAAAGGAAATTTGGAAAAACACCCTTGCCATTGTTTCTTCCTCTCCTGAAGTTTTCCGGGTGGGCGCTGAGAACCGAGCGGCGGGAATCAGGAGGTACGAAGATGAGAGACATAGGAATGTGGAGGGAAGTACTGTATACGGGACGAGGTGGCCGAGTGGTTAAGGCGATGGACTGCTAATCCATTGTGCTTTGCACGCGTGGGTTCGAATCCCATCCTCGTCGGCCCTGTTTTACAGGGGGGAGGGCTTCTTAATTTTCTAATTTCGTCTATCCAGAGTAACAAAGTGAAGAAAACGACACTACGAGGGAAATAGCGTTCGATGGGTCTTCTTTCACCTGTTTGCCCCTTGTACTACATCTCTCTGCACCAGAACATTCCCGGCAAAAGGCAGAGATTGACTTTTCTTTCCCCAGAAGGACAGAGTAGGGATCAAATAATACCCTGGCATCCAGATTCTGACAGCGATGTTATCTGTAGAAATTAGAGGTCCCACTGGAGATACATCCTGGGGAAAGTGTTTCATTATTTAAATTACTTATTTGGTCTGCTTGATTCCTCCAATGTCTTTCAGGGTGGAAATGTACTCTCCACACACACCCTTCCCCTCAGCACACACTTGAGCAGGTTTGAAACATTTCGACCCCAACCACTGTACACTGAAGGTACTTAAAAAGATTAATCGACTCATGAAACTTTTAACAGAAGCCGTGGAAAAGGGCACACACCTCCAACTGCTTAATCGAATGTATGCAATAAACACTCTACATCTAAAACAAACCAGGAAGGCACAATACTAAGTCTTTGGTGAAAAGATCCTGGGACAAACTGGGGTGTTGAATGCCAGGATATTGAGTTTGCCCATTTCCTGGGCTGTAGTGTGCTGAACATTCAGGAAACTTACATTTTTCAGTTCAATGCATTAACACTCGAGTGCCCCAGATGTGTTGGGCACTGTGGCAGTGAATCCCGGACATGCAGGTCTGTCCTTTCCCTTGAAGACAAGCTTCAGGAGAAAGGGAGGGTCACAGGCAGATCCTTCAGCAGAGGTCTTGTAGAAACCCAGGGCTCAGAAGCCAGTCTTGGTATCATGAATTTTCTTTGACTGGCTATTTAAAGGTAACAGTTTGAGTCACATTAGCTAGTTTTGTTTATTTTGTTTTGAGACAAGATCCTATGTAATTGAAATCTGTGTAGACAAAGATGACCCCCGAATCCCCAATTTCCTGCTTCCACCTTTCAAGTGCTGTGATTACAGGTGTGCACTATCCCATCCGACTTGAATCAGGAGAGTTCATGTCAATTCATTTATTATTATCAAGTTCATCTATTATTATTACTACTGGTCTATTATTATTTTTATTCAATTGTGCATGTGTGCGTGTGTGTATGTATGGTGTGTGTGTGTGTGTGTGTGTGTGTGTGTGTGTGTGTAGAACCGGGCGAATTCGGGAACCACGATGGACCGCCTCCACCTACTCCTTGTTTACTCTGCCCCAGGATTCATAGGCTCCGCTCTACCAGGACCAGAAACGCAGGCCGCCCTTGTTTCTGCCCGGCGTCTCTATGTGGGGTCTAGGATCCGAACTCAGGACCTTCTGGCTGCAAGGCAGAGGCTTAACCCCTGAGCCACCTCTCCAGCCCCAGGTCTATTGTTATTTTTAAAAATATTATTTATTTTGTGTATGTGTGTGCGTGTGTGTGCGTGTGTGTGTGTGTATCAGAGCACACTGTGTGTCCCTGTGGAGGATCAAGAGTGACTTTGGGAATCATCCTAGATTGCTTCTACCTCTTCTTGTTTCATTCTGGGATTTCCCAGGCTCCACCCACCAGGGTTGGGAGTGCAGGCCCAGGCTGTTTGGGACCTGGGACCTGGGATCTGAACTCAGCACCTTCTGTTTGTGAGACAGAGTCTTAGCTCCTGAGCCATCTCTCCAGCCCTCTCCAGCAGAATTTTAACCAATGCTCCCCAACCTCCTCCTGAAAGGATCAGCAGCTTGAGGGTGAAGAGTTGAGGGTTTCCAGTGACCTCGTTTTATATGTACACACACATACACACACACACACACATATTAAGAGAAACCGATAGGGCAGCAATCGACACTTCTGGGTCTCCTACTCTACCTTCAAAGATGGTTCCCTCCAATCATGCAAGCTGCTTTGAAAGGAGCCGGGGTTTGTTGACAGAACCCATCTTAGGGTTGGGGAGGAGAATTAGCCCAAGTCTGGGCCTCAGGAGAGGGACAGGCAGGTTCAACCTATCAGTCCAAGTGTTTGTTCACAGCATCAGAAGCCAAATACCAGCTTTCTCCTGATGGGAAGTTGAGTTGGAAAGATGGAATTCTGGGACGTGACATCAGGAGGTTGTCTGCATTGTTGAGTGTCCTCTTTATGGGCTGGTCCGCTGCTGTCCACTGGCTGCGTCTCAGCCCAACTCTGGAAATTGCTTGGGTTGGTAGTGATCTGGTTGGTCTCCTGGCCTGTAAGCAGGGGGTGCCATTCTGGCCCCAGGTTGGGTCTCTGCAGTCAAGGGAACCATCTTTGAAAGTAGACTAGGAGACCCAAGAGTGTCGATTGCTGCCCTATCAGTTTCTCTTAATATGTGTGTGTGTGTGTGTGTGTGTGTGTGTGTGTGTATACATACAAAATATTGCAGATCTTTAGACAAAGGTGCAAATATGTCTAAAGTTAAGTGACACCATCATAAAAGAATTTAAGCATTAGGGTTAGAGAGATGGCTTAGTGGTTAAGACTGTCTTACAAACAGAAGGTCATGAGTTCAGATCCCAGGTCGCACATATTAAAAAGGCAGCAGCCTGCACTTCTGGCCCTGGTAAACAGCCTAGGAAACCCCAGAATGGAGCAAGGAGGTAGAAGCAATGCAGGATGATTCCCAAAGTCACCCTTGGTCCTCCACAGGGACACACAGTGCCCTCCCTCTCTCTGTCTCTCTATCTCTCTCTCTCTCTTATGCACACATACATACTCACAAAATGAATAAATAAAATATTTTTAAAAATTAATCATTCGGGGCTGGAGAGGTGGCTCAGGGGTTAAGCCTCCGCCTTGCAGGCGGAAGGTCCTGAGTTCAGATCCCATATCCCACGTATAGACGCCAGGCGGAAGCGAGGGCGGCCTGCGCTTCTGGTCCTGGTAGGGCAGAGCCTGTGAATCCCGGGGCAGAAGGAGGTGGAGGCGTCCATGGTGGTTCGCGAATTTGTCCGTGGTTCTACACATACACAGACACACACATGCGCACACATACACATGCACATGCACACAGTTGAATAAATAATAATAATAATAATAATAAAAAAATTAATCATTCAAGGAACTTGGCTAGAAACAACCAAGAAAGATTACTGGTAAAGTTTTTTCCCTTTATGTTTTCAAAATAGAGCTCAACAAAGAACCATGGATTTTTTTGGCAAGCTTTCTGAGTTTCTGCATTCAGGGTTGTTCCTTTCTTGAACCACTGTCCACACACAGCTCTGCTGATATCACCGCTGCTCTTCAGCTGCAGGACAAAGTGGATCAGAATGCCTATTTCACATTTGTGTTTTCTACGCTCTTCAGTGCTCCCAATAAGGGTGCTCCACTTCCCTGGAAGCCCAGCAAACACACATTTGCTTCTCAAGGCCTAACAGATCCAATGCCCGCCATGAACTTCCAGGTGGGGTCAGTGGCCTCCTCTTCAAGTCCTACACATGCTTCTGCAGGCCGAAAGGCCCTGTGACAGATTACATTCTGTTTCTGATAGTCTTGAGAGTGAGGGCTATGTCCTCTCTGTCCCAGGCCAGACCACCCAGGACTGATATTAATAAATAGTCAAAGACCCCTTCATCTGGCGGTCTGCCCAGTGGTTTATTTCAGCTTCCGCAGTCCTATCTTGGCTCACTTCCTCTAGGGTATCAAGAGAGCCTTGGCTTCTAAGCAGGTGCCCTGTGCTAGCTTAGCAACTGGTATGCAGCACGCTTCGCCATGTTCATGGACGATGGAGGGCAGGTGCTACAGGTGTATGATGAGGCAGGCTCCTCTTTATCCTTCGGGGACACTGGCCAGGTGTCCAGCAAAGGCCCTGCTTGGGACGATGGCCTCTCTGAGGGTAGATTTCTGGGAAGGCGCAATATCGGAAAGAGGATACAGGTGTGAGCTGGGGCTCGTTGAAGGTGAAAGCATCAGTCACCCATCTGGCCAGGTTCTCTGTTCAGGACCACAGCCCTTTGTGCAGAACTATGTGGTTCCCTCAGATGTTATATGGTCCAGAGGGTCCATGCATAGGGATACCCTTCCAAATACCTGCTCATTTCAGATCTTGTCATTCCACTCCATCAAGTGGTTACAATCATCCCTATTGAAACTTTGAAAATGAAGACTCCAGGGGACTTGAGTTCAGATCCCAGATCCCATGTAAAAAATCCAGGTAGAAATGGCAGTGGCAGCCTGCACTTTCTGCCCTGGAAGGTGGAACTTGGGAAACCCCAGAGCAAAACTTAATAAGGAGGTAGAACAAACCCAGTATGATTTTTGATGTCACTCTTGGGCCTCCGCAGGCAACAGTTACATACACAAACACCCTCTAGTATAATCACCACACACACGCACATACAAAAAAAAAAAAAAATGAAGATTTCATGACTACATTATACAAATAAATACTTTTTCTTAGACCTAGGAGCAAGGTCATCGGAATTGACAGGGCAGAAGGGGGTAGTAAGTGCTTGGGATTCCTGCCCTTGTCCCAAGAGACGCAGGTGGTAAGCAGGAGGATCAGCACCCTCAGAGGAGGGAGATGCAGGCTGCATCCTGGTTCTACCATGGACCAGTCACTTCCCTCTGGGACTCAGTTTCCTTGCCGGGGCAATAAGGAGGCACGATCGCTGACCAGCTGCTTCCGGGAGCCGCTCTGAGGCACCAGAGCGGGCAGGCGCAGAACATGGCCAACAGTGGGTGCACTGCACACATGCAGGAGAACCGCCCTACTGTGAAGACAGGTCCAGGTGGGAGTGGCCATTGAACACTGTTAGAGCTTCGGAGACCAGTCCTTTGAGCACTCTTGGACCCTTACCACCTGCCTTCCCTCTCCCCCGCTTCTCAATGTGGTGGCGGGATGAGGTGTGTGTGCCATTTTGGGCTAGCTGAGGTAGGGTCCTCTAGTGCATCATTGGCAAGGCCTGCTGGGGAACCTACTCTCTGGGGTCAGCAGGTGGCCAGATGAACAGATGCAGGCAGGGAAGGGGCCTGGCTCTGTGCCCTGTTTCCACGCCTCCCACTCCCCACACTGTCGCTTTCTGATGTGCTCCTTTGTGTGTCTCAGTGAAGGTCCTCGGTGTCCTGTTCCACACTCCTGGGCGAGGGGTGGAAGGACCACAGGGGGATTCTTCCTCGCAGTGTTCCAACAGGCCACTAGCCAGGGATGGAGAGAGGTTCTCATCTCATTCTGACACCCACAGACAAAGGGCCTGGAGCCAGCAAAGGCTGGAGCCCAGCTTGTCCTTCCCCTAGCGCAGGTCTCAGGTCCATGAGGGGCACCAAGAAGAGGGCTGTGGGGGAGCCCCAATGGGCCTCTTCAGAGCAGAGCCTTGAAGAGGAAGGACAGAGAGGCCCCGCAGGAGAGTCCCAAGGCCAAGAAGAAGGTCATGAGGGTGCCAGCCACCTCTCTCTCATGTGGGAGCACCTGCCTGCAATACACGGAAACTGGTGTAAGATGCTGCGTCAACCCAGGAGCCAGCCCCAGGGGCCCTGCCGTCCTCGGTCCCTGAGTTCTAGTCCAGCTCTGACTCCGCCCTTGCACCACTATAGCCTGACCCTCTGGTCAGTGCGTGAAATGAGGTTTCCTTAGGACTTGAGGGTCCGACATGGTAAAGTTTCTTGACAAAAAGTCCTTTTTGAGTTCTAACGAACTAGCCCCTCCCCACCATCAGCCCATCCATACTTCCCCTCCCTGTCCCCCCCAATCCCCCCTCAGCCCCAGACCTGGGTGCCAGACACATGGTGAGAGACACGAAGTAGCCATTGGAAATGGCGAAGAGCAGCATGAAAGTGATGAAGTAGGCATCCTGCTCGAAGAGGGTGGGCAGTCGGAAACGCTGGGACACGTGGCACAGCATGAAGAGGGGCACAAACAGGAAGCGCAGGCACACCAGCAGGGGCAGCATCCGGCTGTCTTCATCTGGCTGTGACACAGGCTCAAGTGAGTGTGGTTGTGGGGGCCAGACTCTGCTCCCCAGACACATCAATCATCTCTCCCCTCCATCTTTGCCCTCGCCCACCCTGAGCCAGTGAGAACCCACACTAGGGCCATTAGGGAACCAATGCTGCCTAGCAACCAGCCCGGGACTTTACATAGCACCTGTGGTTTTCAGACTTAGTTCCACAAGGCACCTCTAGAATGTCACAAGTCCATAGGGGAAAATAGGGTTTCTTTTGCCTCTTTTTAAATTTTTCAACAGACACATTAAAAATTGTGTAAGCCAGGCTGGAGAAATGGCTCAGGGGTTAAGATTCTACCTTGCAGAAATCCTGAGTTCAGGTCCCACATAAAAAAAAATACCAGGTGGCCTGCATGTCTGGCCCTGGTGGGCAGAGCCTGGGAAATGTCAGAGTGAAACAAAAAGGAGGTAGAAGCAATCTAGGATGATTCTTGAAGTCATTCTTGATCCTCCACAAGGACACACAGCACCCTCTTCTACACACACACACACACACACACACACACACACACACACACACCAAATAAATAAATGATTTTTAAAAATTGTGCAAGTACGCGGCGGAGTGCCACGTGATCTCTTGGAATATGTGTAACATTGATGGTGTAATGTTTAAGCCATTGTATGTGCGTCTTCACAAGCATTAATCATTGTGGTGAAAACAATCAAACCCCTGTCTGCTGACTTTTGTGAAACATGTAGCGCGGTGCTGTTATCCACAGTCACCTGTGCAATGGAGCACCAGAAAGTGTTCCTTCTACCTGGGTGTCATGGTTAATCGTCAAGCTGACACCTCGAGGTGGACCTGTGGGGATTCTCTGTATTAAGCTTAAGCTCTTCGAATGTGAGGCATTGTCTTGTGGCATTAATATACATGTAAGAGGAACTGTATCCCCAGCTTAGGGCCTTGGGTTGAAAAAAAGGGAGAAGGCAAACTGACAGCATGCATCCAAACTCTCTATTTTTCACTCATAGATGTAATGTGACCATTTGCTTCCTGCTGCCCTGACTTGCCTTCCATGATGAGCTATATTGTGAATTGGGAGCTAAAGTCAATCCTTTCTCCCTTACATTGCTTTTATTGGGGTATTTTTTTAAATATATTTTATTTTAATTTTGTGTGTGGGTCTACCTGTGTCAGAAGTATTGTGTGTGCCTGTGGAGGTCCAAGGGAGTGATTTCGAGAATCATCTTGAATTGTGCTATCTCTTTCTATCCTTTACACTGGAATTTTCCAGGCTTCACTTATTGGGGCCAGAAGTACAGGCCATCGCCATTTCTGCCTGGCATTTTTATGTGGGATCCAAGATCTGAATTCAGGACTTTCTGCTTTCGAGACAGAGTCTTAACCCTTGAGCCATCTCTCCAGCCCTTATTAGGGTATTTTATCACACCAACAGTAGGAGAAGCTAAGCCATCAATTGTAACAAATACCCATCGGGCGGCTGTCCCAGAGGGGTTTCTGATCAGGTGGGAGAATGGTGACCCCTCCCTTGTGGCTGGGTCATAGTGGCTTCTCTCAGATTCACACATTGTAAATGACTCCTTGGGACATTTCACACTAGGAGCCAACCCCTTGGCTAAAAGCAGTCCCTTGAGAGTTCTGCCCACCTCCTCGCTAGATACAAGAACCTCTGGGTAGCATTCTCTGAGCAGATCCTGGGGACACAGCTGTCCACTGACATGACTTTGAAATTCAGTCTGAGCCCTCGTCTATTCTTTCCGCCCACTTGGGTCAGTGTTTACACAGCCAGGTAGGACGGACTGCTGGAAAGTCACCTTCACGTGCTCTTCCGCAGCTTCCGGTCCCCAAGTGTTTCCTAATCTGTCAGCTGGCCCAGCCCAGGCAAACTCACCCACAGGAAGTACGAAGTCAGGCTCCGGCCCAGCCAATCCATGATGTTGAAGAGCAGAAAGCAACAGATGGGGTTAAAGAACTGACCTGGGGGGAGAGAAAGAGAGGGTTGGTGGTCACCGCAGTCCCCAACTGCCCTCCCCGCTGCCCTCCCCGCCACGCTTCACCCCCACACTCACTCCATTTCCCAGGGCTAGTAGAGCTGGTCACCATGGCAGTGATAGCAGGGTAGACGGACAGGGTGACTGTGAAGACCAATACAAGGCACAGCGCCGTCAGCCAGATCTGGGAGCCGGAGGCAGGGGTGTGAGCCGGTGGGGCAGCCCCTGTCCACCACGCAGTCCCCTGCCCTCTGCCACAGCCCTGCTCCAGAACAGGGCACCTGGGCTCAGCCCACTGTGTCCCTCCCTGATCCTGCATGACTCAGTGACCTTCAAGTGGACAAAAGAGCCCTAAGGCCCAATTCCACTGTCTGAGAGACCACCAGGGCTGGAGAAAGATGTTCTGGGGTCAGTGGCTAGGGGGTTAATCTCCTAGCCAGGTCTTCTAGAAGACAACGAACCTTCTGGAACACGACAAACACTGAAGGTTTTTCTGGTTTCTGGAGTTCATCCACTTCCAGCTCTGGTTCCTTCTCAAGGTCAGCATCCAGAGTCAGGGCTGCCTTCTGGGGGCTGATGGGAATTCCATTCTTCTCATCTGGAGGGAAGGGACACGGTTTTTATGTCTGGGATACTAAGATTCCAGACAGCCAGACCCGACAACAAACTCTCAGTGGTTAAAACAAGTGTCTCCCCTACCCAGGTCAGATGCAGCAAAGGGAATACAAGATTGCAGCATGCCATTTATTTATTTACTTATTTATATTTATTATCTATTCATTGCAATGCTGAGGACTGAATATATAGTCTCATGGCTAGTAGGCCACTGGATGTATTCATTTATTTTTATGTGCACACACACACACACACACACACACACACATACACACACACACACGCACTTCCGCATATGCACAGTGTATACGTGGAGTTCACAGGACCACTTACTGAAGTCTGATGCCTTTTCTATCATCCAGGATTTGAACTCAGGTCATCAGTATTGGCAGCAAGCGGCTTTACTTGCTTGGCCCTTGTTTGCTTTTTTTTTTTTTTAATTTTTTTTTTATTATTTATTCAATTGTGTGTGTATGTGTGTGCATGTGTGTGTATTGTATGTGTCTGTGTGTAGAACCACGGACGAATTCGGGAACCACCATGGACTGCTTCCGCTTCCTTCTTGTTTACTCTGCCTGGGGATTCACAGGCTCTGCCCCACCAGGACCAGAAACACAGGCCGCCCCCGCTTCTGCCTGGCGTCTATATGTGGGGTCTAGGACCCGAACTCGGGACCTTCCACCTGCAGGGCAGAGGCTTAACCCCTGAGCCACCTCTGCAGCCCCCCTTGTTTGCCTTTGACAAAGTCTCACTTTGCAGCCCAAGCTACTGGTCCGGAACTTGACATTCTCCTGCTTCAGCCTCAAGAGTGCTAGGATTAGAGGTGTACCTGCATGTGTGTGTGTGTGTGTGTGTGTGTGTGTGTGTGTGTGTGTGTGTATGCATGTGCCGGGCGATGAGTTAAGCACCTGGGTGGATTCTCAGAAACCCAGGCTAGATTGGTAGTGGTGAGGTTAAATGACTTGCCTGAAGCTACTCAGCCTGGGGATTGTGCAGGCAGAGCTTGCGCAGCTGCCTCGAGTGGTAGCACCTCCCCATTTAACTCCAAAGCTCACTGAGGCTCGCAGGACAGTCGGGATCCTGGAATTCCACACGCTTCCCTCTGCGATCCGCCTTGCCTCGCTTACACCAGGCCCCTAAGAATGCGGCTGTCGCTGAGGACACAGGGGCTTGCGCCTTGGCTGAGCTTCCTCTGTGTCTCCCCCACCTCCCCAGGAGTGACTTACCCGCCTGGAGGAGCTCCGCTTTGGTCTCCAGCTCCTGAACTGGGGTCTGTGATGGTTTCTTGGCCAGGTAATAGCGAGCAAACTCCTGCAGAAGGATGAGGTGTCTGTATCCCTCCCACACCTTTGGTTTTGAGGTTGAGGATCCCCAGTAGCCAATTCCTTTGGGGGGGACCAGAGTTGAGCATAGCTCTTACTCCCCTCCAACTCCCCTGGTCTCAAAGGTGGCTGGACAGCAAGCTCACCAGGTGAGGCAGGCTCAGGTAACACACGATGGACAGCAGAATGCCCACACAGGGCGTGATGAAGTAGGCCAGAGCGGAGGTCTGAGCATCCACACCACCTGTGAGACAACTGGGGAAGAGGTGCCTCAGCCCAGCAGAAAGAAGCCCCGACTCCTGTCTCACGCCCCATGATGCACTTCTCCTTCATCTCCAGTCTCTTCTCTTCTTCACTGTCAAAACTCAAGGATTTTGTACAGGACCTCAGATCAGCCCTCCCCTTCCCCTCACTTTTCCCATTATGCCATTTCCACCGAGCACCCCATGTACCAAAAGCTTTCTTATCTACCAAAGGCTCATTCCAATCTGAGCAGAGAGCCAGAGCCCCCTTCCTTAGATCCTGTGCGGATCTTCAGAACTGAGGCGTTCCACCCTCTCACCCCCCAACTCCCCTGCCACCTCTCGGAGGCCACCCGGATACACTCACTGGCCATGGACAAGAGCATAGCAAGAGCGGCGAAGATCCCAGCCAGGCCTTGGCCACTCAGGAAGAGCGTGCTGTAGGCGGATGGCATGGTGCCCAGCTGACCAAAGAGGCTGCCCTGCAGCACTGCACAAAAGGCTGTGGAGGGGACAGAGGTGAGAGACCGCCTCTCAACCAGGCAACTCTCAAGGGCTCCCGGGAGACAAGGTGTCAGTAGGATGAACAGAACATTCTAGAACATCTTCCATCCATTCCTCTTCTATACAACTGCTGATGTTCTCTGTTAAAGGCACCAAGATCCTTGGAGGCAAGGGATTGACAGCCATAGTAGTGTTCCTATGCTTAAGGGGAACACGGGAAAGGGTTCAGGGAAATGCCACTGGGTCCTTGTACGTCATCGGAGAGGAGGGCCCAGAGGAGAGTCAGGGATGCACATTAAAGGACTCTCTGGAAATTGGGGCAGGAGGCACTGAGGGATGAGAAGGGAGGGGTGAGGGGAGGGGAAGCAGGGGGTTCGGGGGGAGGAGGAGGGAGAGAGGGAACTGGTATACCTATTAAGTTTGTATGAGCAGAAATAATAAAAAATGTATAAAAAAAAAGAATGAAGGATAAACAAAACAAAAAAAAAAAAACTGCTGATGTTCAGAGCTAGTGGCAAAAGGGCCTTGCTCCGAGGTCAGTGTAGGACTGAGACAAGCATCTTTCTCTTCTCTTCCCGCCCTCCCTTAGTTTTCAGGGGTCTGGGTGATCATGGTATTATCTTCCCTTCCCAGTACAAAGAGGCAGGGTGGTGGTAGGGGGTGGTGCACTTACAGTTGATGAACCACACAGATGCCATCGTGATGGAAAAGAAGGGCCCGGGGCTCACATCCACTTTCACCAGCACTGCCGTCAGGGCAAAGAGCAGCAGGATGGCCAGCAGGCTGCCCAGGATGCGTACTCCCTCGGGGATGCTGCCCGGGAGGAGGAGAGGGCATCAGACAGGCTGGGGATGGGGGGTGGGGCAAGAGGTGCTGCGGGAGGCAGGAGACCGCAGAGTGGGCAGCACCTCCATGACTTGGGGCTGGCCAGGAGGTGGGGGAGGCTGGGGAGGGGTCTCACCACTGATACAGGAAGGAATTGAGGAGTGTGAAGAGCAGCAAGGGCAGCTGGGAGAGAAGAGTCACCCAGTTGTTGAAGTTGAAGGTGTCTGCGGGGCCTGTGTGGTTGGTACCTGGGGTCCCAGCTGTGCTGTTGGCCTCTGCCAGACGCCCCTGGAAGTACTGGCAGGTGGGGGAAATGGGGGAAGGTCAGGAAGCATTTCTCCCTGCCCTTCCCCCTCCGCCTCTCCACATCTGCGGCCAAGGACCACTTGACTTGGCTGACTTATGTGGGGAGTGGTGTCCTTGCACTCTCCCCAATACTTGGCACACAGCTGGAAGTTCCATGGTCATTCAATGAACTGAAGAGCCTCCCCCTGGGACGGAGCCCAAGCCCTAGAAACTGCACCCGTGGATCCCCTCCTCCCCCTCTTCCTGTCAGTGCCTCCCCCCTCCTGTAATAGCCTCTACATCCATTCATGCCATGGTTATTTATTGAACACCTACTCTAAGCCAGACCCTGGCTTAATTGCTAAACCCCTAGGCACACACAGTTATACAGTCTTTTGCTTAACTTCCACCCACACCTCCCTACTGCCTGTAGGGCAGACCCCAAGCTTCCAAGCCCCTTAGAATCTGATCCCAGCCTCACTTCTACACCTGTCTCCTGCTCTAACTTGATGAGCTCTGAGAACTCAGGGCCCTAAATCTTTTTGTAAACAGGTCCTCTCCCACCAGCCCTGTCCCCAACCCTCCCCCCTTTGCCTGTCCTCCTCTCCATTTATAAATCTCTTCTATGAAGCAGAACTTCTCCCTCTCTCTGAGACTGCACGTATCATGTTTCATTATTAATAGCTCCGGTCCCATCTTGCGTTCAAGTTACGGAACTGATTTATCTTTGGCTATGGGAGTCCAGTATTGAGCCAGCACTGAGGCATTAGAAAGTCGTCACTCTGAATAGGTATGAATAACCAAAGGTTATGCAAATTTCTGCCTTTTCTGAATGCTATGAGGGACAAGGCCTTCCTCTGCTTTGGTTCCTCCTTGTCTTCAATACCTGGTCTAAGGTAGATGTCCATTAATTTTTCGTTGAATGAATAAATAAATGTAATGTATGGCACGATAATGAAAACCAAAATTTTGGGTCATTTTTGGAATAACTGGCCCAGAGAAAGACAAAGGATAGGGAATGGTTGCTCTTTTTTGTGTGTGTGTGTGGGAAAAGAAATTGGTTCATTCTCAAAGCAAAACTCTCAGCTCTCCTCCCCACCCACAATGGGAAATTATTAAAAATACCAAACCACAAGATATACTTCAGATAATCTAAACTCTGTACGTGGAATCCAAACTGAGTTAAACTGAACAAAATAAGAAGGGTGAAAATTGGGGTGTGGATTGCGACAGAAAACCGGAAAGATCGTACTTCCCCAGCCGAAGGGGAAGAGGGGGAGAAGACTGGCTGTTTAGGGCTATAAAAACGACTGCTTCCTTATTTGAACTGCGTGGTTCCCATTTTGTCTGGGTTGGCGCTAACCTTGGCAGATCTTAAAAGAAACGGCCTGGCTTTCTCTATTCTGAATCTCTCGAGCTTGTTATTACCAGCTAGAGGGGTCTTACTCCTCACTATCTGGGGGGTCTTATTCACAACATCTTGCTGGTCACACACACGCAACAATTTCCCCCCACCCGACCCCTATGCGCTAATGGTCCTGCCCGTGTAGGATCTGGATACTTTTTAAAGTTTGGCCCACTTGGCCACAAGAAAGGAGGTTCCCTCTCCGGAGGCTCCGTGCGCACAATGAGAAATCAAAAGCGGCGTGGTAAGGAAGGAAACTGGAGGGATGGATCCCCAGAGGGTCTCACCGGGATGGCTGTGATGAAGAAGTTCCAGGGCAGGAGGGTGCCCAGTCCCAGGATGAAGAAGCTGATCCCGACCAGGTGGTAGCTGTGGGGATCAGTCAGAAGGTCACCCCTAGGTCACACGCCTGCCCCCCCTACAGTCGCCCCTCCATGGGAAGGACTACAATCCCCATGACCCCCAGTCAGGCAGACGAGGGAGTCGGCTGATGGGAATTGTAGTCCCATTGGTCTTGGGTCCCAGAGCACCCTTCTGAATGGGAACGCAAAAAGGCCCGCATGGCCCGCGTGCGCACAGCCAGGGTTTCCAAACTTACCTGTCTTGCGGGGCGTCTCCTCGCGCCATGGCCACCGCAGCGGAATGCGCCAGGCCCGCAGCAGGCTCGGGACGCTGCACCCGCGCCCGTGCGGCGCCCGAAAGCCAATGGATCACACGTGGGGTCGGGTCCCTCGGATCTGCAGGCCTGGGTAGGGGGCGGGAGGCAGAGAGAATGTCCCGGCCGGTAGGCGAGACTCACGTTCCGCAAGCTCCGCCCTCGGGGCGGGGACAGAGTCCGTGCCGCCCCGCCCCTAGCCTGAACAAATTGCAGAACCTGATTATCGGTTAAGTCAGCCACCAGTTTTTCCCCCAGTCTGGGGGATCAGGGGAGGGAGGTCTCCCAAACAAGATCTTGAAGGGAGTTAAACCTCTTATAAAAGGGGTACATCTGGCTCTTAAAAGAGCAAAGGGGAGAAACACCACCCATCCTTCGCTAGTCTCCTGGGTTAATTTGGTTAAAGTCTCCTTTAAAGTCGGATTCATCTTTTCCACTTATTCTGAATTCTGGGGATGTGATAAACACAATGTAGTTTCCAATTCATACCCAGAGCCTGAATTAAACCTGTAGTCACCGTGGAAATGAAGGCAGGTCCATTATCCGAACCTATCACTAGAGGGAGACCGAACCTAGGAATGAATTCATCTAGTAGTTTTTTTGTTTTTTTTTTTTTTTTTTTTTTTTTTTTAACAACTATCTGGGCAATTTCCTGTTTTGCAGAGAAAGCTTCAACCCACTCTGAGACGGTATCTACAAACACTAATAAATACCTACATCGGTACTTTCTCTGTCTTGTCTCTGTGAAGTCTACTTCCAATATCATCCGGGTTCGGATCCTCTTTCTCTATGTCTCTTTCTCCGACACTCACACCTTACCAGAAGTAGCACTGGTTTGTTGGCTGGTCACAATGTCCTGTATTATCTGGTCCATGTTTCTGAAGTTAAATCTCTTTCTTAAAAGTTCAGCATTTTTCCGGGCTGGAGAGGTGGCTCAGGGGTTAAGCCTCTGCCTTGCAGGCAGAAGGTTCTGAGTTCGGATCCTAGACCCCACGTATAGACGCCGGGCAGAAGCAGGGGCGGCCTGCGTTTCTGGTCCTGGTAGGGCGGAGCCTGTGAATCCCGGGGCAGAGTAAACAAGGAGGAGGTGGAGGCCGTCCATGGTGGTTCCCAAATTCATCCGTGGTTCTGCACACACACATACATGCACATACATACATGCACAATTGAATAAATAATAAATAATTTAAAAAAAAAATTAAAAGTTCAGCATTTTTCCTAGTCCCGAGATGGCTCCCCTCATGGAAATGCCATTCTAAAGCTTGAGTCACTATTAGTCTGTCTTCCGGAAGAGACCACCATCCAGTTTGTGGTCTCCTTTAGCTTTTTATACATCCTTTGTGGAGTCGTGACTTGTCTAGAATTGGTGCTGGCATCAAAGTCAGACCAGGGTCCAATCTCTTTGGCTGCTTGTTTTGCAGCCTGGTCAACTAAACTATTGCCTGTGGCTTCTAAGAGTCCCCTTTTTGATGTCCTGGACAATGAGTAATGGCCACCTTTTTAGGGTACCAGACAGCTGTGAGGAGACCTAAGATTTTCCTCTGTGTTTGTAATAGTTTTTCTTTCCACGGTAAGCAATCCTTTTTTTTTTTTTTTTTTTTTTATAAATAGCCCCATGTACATGTGCAGTAGCAAGAGGATACTTGGAATCCATGTAAATATTGTCTAGTCTCATCAGTTCCACCCGCTGGGCCAAGGTCCCCAGTAGCAGGGCTTCAGCCCAGAGGACCTGGTTATCCACTGTCATGGCTGCCCCTGCATACTTGCATCCATCACTCATGAACTGCTTCTGTCCAAGAAGAGCATCAGGCCTGGCTGATTCCATGGAACATCAGTGAGGTTCAGTAGGAGGCCATGAATTGCAGCAATGACTTCAGGCCATTGTCATAGTTAGGCACAGGTGTCAACTTGACAGTTGAGGGTTTGATCTCTGGGCATATTTGTAGAGAGTTAATGGTTAAGTCCAGAGCAAACCTGCAGGAAATTGTCTAGCTGATGGGGAAGGCCCAGCCATGGTGGGTGGGATTAGGCCCTGGAATAAAATACAGAGAGCTGATTGAGAGAGTTGGCATTCTTGTGTATACTTGACCAGGCATGCTGGTCTGACAAGGATCGTCCCTTTCTTGACTGTTATGTAGAGATGGTGTGGCTACTTTCCTCGGCCCTGGTATTGGTGAGTGCTCTCCCGTCAAGCTGGACTGAGAAATGTAACCGGACTATCGCTAGAGAATAAACCCTTGTTCCCTTAAGCTGTTTGATGGTGATTTATCAGCAACCATCCATGCTGACTGCAACAGCTGTCATGAAGGACCCCATTTTCCTCATCTCCCTCAGGTAGCAGGGTTGCTGGGTTGAGGGCTGTGGTCTGATAAACCTTATGCAGGATTGGTCCAACAACAAAACCTGGTACTAAGTAATTCAAGCATTAGACAACCATCTGTCAGAAGGGCTCTGCGGTAGTGCCTCTACTGTGTGTGGTGCTGTAATCAGTTAAGTCCTGACCCAAAGTCATTTGTTAGAGTCTTCAGTTAACAGGGCAGTAGCTGCAATGGCTCTCAGGCAGGTAGGTCATCTGGCAGCCACTAGATCTAATTTCTTAGACAGATGGGCCACGTCTTTGCAATGGCCCCAATCTCTGAGTTAGGACTCCTTTGATTATGACTTTCTTTTCATCTACAAACAAATGGAAAGGGTTAATTATATCTGGAAAGGCCAAGACCAGGGCTGATAGTAGGATAGTCTTAAGAGCCTCTTGTTCTTCAGTTCCCCATTGGGATTCATGATCTCCCCTTTTGGTGGCCAAAGTCAATTGCCCACTGAATCCCTTGTCCCAGTTCATTCATTCTAAGGTGAAGATGGGCTGGCTGACTTTTGCTAAATGAATGCAAAAAAAAAGCATCTTTTAAGTCCAAAGCAGTATATATCTGTTTCTCAGGGGGTAGTAGACTAAGCAGAGTGTAGGGATTTGGGACAGTGGGATGTATGTCTTGAGTGCGTTCACTGACTTCTCTTAGGTCTTGTACCAGCCTATAGTCCTCTATTCTTGGCTTTCTAACTGTTGGAAGCAGGGTGCTCCAAGGGGACTTACAAGGGGACTTACCAGTTTCCAAAAATCTGTCAATATGGACCTTTATCCCCTATTTGGCCTCTTAGACATGGGGTATTGGTTTACACTGATGGGCAGGGCCATGCTTTTTAGTTCAGTAATAATTGGCAGTTGGTGCTCTGCTAGACTAGGTGGGTTCGTCTCCGCCCAGACTTTGGGGAACTTCTGTTGAAGATCTGGTAGAAGAGAAGACTCTTCTTTCTCCAAAGGAGAGTTATTTAGGAGAAGGTGTTCTTCCCCTAGAGGCACAGTTATCATCAGGAGTGGAAGTAGAGACAAGTCTGGGGCAGTAATTTCAATATTGTCTTCCCCAAAGTGAATTTGTGCCTTAAGTTTATGAAGGAGGTCCCTGCCCAAAAGTGGGTAGGGGCAATTAGGCACCACCAAGAAGGAGTGGGTTATTGTCTTCTTACGCAAGTCAATTCAACATCCTGTTGTCCCAGGGCAGGAAGCAGATCTGGTAGCACCTTGGATTAAAATCTTTTCTTTCTTGAGGAGGACTGACTCTTTGGTCAGGACTGAATATTGGGCCCCTGTATCTACAAAGAATGAAATCGTTCCCCCCCCCCCACATTTGAAGAGTTACCCAGGGCTCTGAGAGGGACTGAGAGCCCTGACATATTTATTCTTCCAATGGCTTCCAATGTGTTTTTGCAATAGGCACATTGGTCCTTCTGTAAAGGGTCCTTATCCCCTCTCTGTTGAGTGTTTTGAGTCCCTTTTCCTTTGGTAGTTTGTTGTTCTGCTGGAAGGTTGCCACCATGATCCTAACCATCTTTTTAGCCTGTCTATCTTCAGGGCTATCTTGATTATTAAAAACTTTTCTTACAATCACCACTAATTCTGAAAGATTCTTGCCTTCAAAACCTGATTTCTGAATCTTTTTCCTAATATGGGGGCTAACTGGGAAACAAAGGCTATGTTAATGGCCCGGCCATTCTCAGTGGCCTCAGGGTCTATGAGGGTATAGGTTCTATAGGCCTCCTATAATTGTTCTAAGAAGGCTGAGGGAGACGCAGTTGGACCTTGGATCACCTTACTTACCTTAGACAAATTTGTAGGCCACTTGGAAGCAGCCTGGAGACCATCCAATAGAGTCTGGCAAAAGGTTTTGAGCTTCTCCTTACCTTGCAGAGAATTCAGGTTGCAATCTGGTGAAGTGGAGGGGAGAATCTTCTCAAGGTGCCTAGGCTGGTCTGAGGGCTGACCATCAGTTCCCGAAACCAACTTTCAGGCCTCTCTGTGAATGTGTGAAAAGAGTCTGAAGAAGTTGTTGTTGGTCATCTAGGTAGGCTGATGGGTATAGAAAATAGTCTCAAGTAGGGAAATAAGAGCCTGGGGTTTTTCTGAGAAGGAAGGAGTCTAATGTTTCCAGGTATAAGGATCAGAAGTGGTGTAAACCATAAAGGGTGCCTGGCCTTCAGGTAGAGGGAGCTGGTGGGGGGAAGAATGGAAACTGAAGAAGAATCTGGGAGAGGGTCAGTTGATGGGGAGGAGGAGGTTGGTATGAGGACTCTGAGCAGGTATGAGGGGGACTAAGGAAAGGATTTGAAGGGGAAGGAAGATGGGGGATAAAGTCTAGGAGAGGGGCAATAGGGTGGAGGGGTCTTCTCTTCAAGTTGAGAGAAGATGGGAGGGGTGGATTTCTTGGAGGGTGTGAAGAGTTTACAGGGAGGAGAGAGGTGGTTGGGGATAGAGGAGGAATCTTCTTACTAGGTCCTTGTAGAGGACCCTCCAAGCAATGACGTAGGGAATTTGGTTCAGGTGGCCAGAAGTCTGCCTGTGAAGATTTTAGCATGGAGGGATCAAATGAGGGGTAGAGCAAAAGACCCTTCGGCGGCCAGTCAAGGGAACAAAAAGTTGAGAGTTTCCCAGAAAATACTCGATCTTCTGATTCATTTGCCTTCTGGAAATCCTTGAAATGAAGTTTGATTAATTCAAGGAGGGGTCAAATCTTTGGAGTTCTTTTGCCCCATGATTTGGGCCACAATGACAAGAGACAAAACCAACAGTGAAGAGACATAGACACAGATAATGAAACGCTGGCGCTGGGGAAGGCCAGTATCAGAAACAGAAACTGAAATAGACTGCTCCACCACAGCGCCAAACAAAGCCAGAGAGGTTCAAGGGCATCCCTGGGACTCCTTTGATTCTGGAAGTAACGCTGGGTCCAGCTTCCCAGGAGTCCAAACGGGCACGCAAATAGAAATTCTTCTCCGTATAAAGACAAAAGCTCACCCTGACAATGGCTGGATGTCTTTCCAGAAAAAGCAGGAGCTTCTCAGGTTGCCTCCATGAGGAGACCCAGAAGAGCCAGGTCTTGAAATGTGGATCCTGAACAAGCCCCCAGAATGTAGTGGTAGTGGTGGGGGGTCCTGTACTCACACAATTCAGAACATAGACTCAATTAGGGTGAAGTTTAAAAGTCTTTTTTAGAAGTAGCAGGCTGTTTCACCAGGACTGCTCTCTAAGGTCAGGATCTCAGAGAACAGCCCCGAGTGAGGTTTTGGGGCAGTTTTTATACAGAAAAAGGATATTCTAGCAAGCATGCAAAATGTAATTAACAGTTTTAGCACATCTGGGGTTAGGGATAGGATGTTGGGTTGATTTCACCAGAGCAAGCCATGGGGAAAGAACATTCTGTAGGAACATAGCAGGAAACGCTTATCAGGCTCTTCTAATCTAAATTGCTGTTGGGCCTTAGTCCCTTTGTAAGAATTTAGTTTGTTCCTGTATTGGAAACTGGCTGAGACCAGTTTCCTTTGTAGATTCAGGCCTGGGTTAATTTTATGGTGGGTTTTTTTTTCCTATATGTCCCTTTAGAAGCATGTTGGGTCAGGAGGGAGAAGCAGGTGTCACATTTGTTGCAGGTTGTCCCGGATGGGAGTCCATGAGAAGTCTGATCGCCCAACCAGGCAGACGGTCTCTCCTCCAGGCACCACCAGGGAAACACCCTGCCTTTGGGTCAACAGAGAAGACACGGGTCCTATGAGAGGCTGAGCTGTGTCAGGAGTAAGGGTTGACCGAAGGTTCCACAGAAAACTGGTTCTTCCTCAGCATCAACCAGCTACTGCCACGTGTCTCAATCAAAAATGTTCCCTTCAGTGGTCCCACGCCACAGCACATTTTACATGAATAACTAAGCCCCCAAAATATTCATCCACTCCCCCATGAAAACTTTGAAAAGATTGAAAATTAAGATCTTCTTATTTATATATGGGTTAGGTTTCTCTGGAATTGTGGAGAAAACAGATGCTCTAGGCCACACATAGTTTCTTTACATGATAATATAGGAATGCAAAAACAAAACAAAAATATTGGATGACTGGATAGACCAGTCTTTAGGTTACAGGATCTACTAGATAATAACTGGAAAACACAAAATGTCATTTGGAGAGAGGGAGACCTCAAAGGTTAGGAGGGAGGAATGATTTCCAAATTCTGCCCAATTATTGTCAGTTTCTTGCTGGTTCTATAGGTTAATTTGTGTCATGCTGTGTTTGTTTTATTATTGGTGGTTTCTGAAATTTATAGTTATGTGCTCCAGGTGACTTGGTGATCTTTGGTGAAAAGCATGTTTACAAAAGCAGGAGACAGGGCTGGAGAGGTGGCTCAGGGGTTAAGCCTCTGCCTTGCAGGCAGAAGGTCCTGAGTTCAGATCCCAGATCCCACATATAGACACCAGGCGGAAGCGGGGGTGGCCTGCGCTTCTGGTCCTGGTAGGGCAGAGTCTGTGAATCCCGGGGCAGAAGGAGGTGGAGGCGTCCATGGTGGTTCCCGATTCGTCTGTGGTTCTACACATACACACGTGCGCGCGTACATACACACACGCACAATTGAATAAATAATAATGAAAAAAAAACAAAAGCAGGAGACAGCCAAAGTGAACTGTCCCTATGCAACCAGGTGTATTCAACATTTGTCCTTGTAGTTTTAGTAGACACTACAGTGTTACCTTTTAATTGGCTCAGGTCTTCCCACCCCACCGTGCACGAACATCACAGCTCTGATTAGACCAGTACATATATCTGTGAATATGTTGCAAGAATGAATCCAGCTGCAACTCTAAATAATAGGATTATATCAACCATTTCAGGGAGATTTTTCATTACAGTGACAATTATTTTCAAAATTATTTTTCCTACAGCTGATTCTGCATGTGCCAGGCAGACTGTTCTTGTCCCTGTCACCTAGCCACCCTGCCTTGGTGCAGGTTATAGATAAATGATTAGATCAAAATGATAAATGACTGCATCTCAGGTGACTGTGGAGTGGGGAGTCAAACCCAGGGCTGTATGCATGAGAGATAGTCTGAATTTAATCCTAACAAATTTTCAAGGCCTGTATCTGGAGCCAGCAACTTTTTCCTAAATACGAGTTGATTACTTTTATTTACTGACATTTATTTTTATAATTCTTTTAGGGCTATGGACACTGGTTTCCCAATTGATAGTAATATAAAGTGAGTCATTTCATGAAAGCAAGTGATACAGCAAAGCCTTGGCATAGTTGGAAGGACAAGAAGTGAGGTTTGGGGAGCAACGCTTTGCTTTTTATGTTTTCTTTTCTTTTTTTTTTTTAGGCAAAGAAGGAAGCGGATGGGGCATTTCAGAGAGAGAACAGCTTGTACCAGGACAGAGGAGTGCTGACACCCTGTGGGACATACAAATAGATCCCTCTGGCTGGGAGAAATGGGCGAGGTCTCTCCAGAGTCAGATTTTATTTCAAGGAGCTGTTCTTAGCTTGATCAGACTCCACAAGCCTTGTAACTAACAAAAACCATTTTGTTCCTATTCTGCAATGAAATTTATTTATAGTAAAGGTATACATGAGGTAGTTCTATATTTTGTTTATTTGAGAGAGAGAGAGGAGAGAGAGGGAGCACACACATATATGTCGGGGTGCACAGGTGTAAGTCAGAGGATAACTTTCAGAAGTCAGTTCTCTTCCTCCACCACATGGGCTTCTGGGGATCTAACTGGGAGCTCCACGTTTGCAAGCAGGCTGAGCTATCTCACCAGTCCATATGAAATATTTGAATGTTGGGGCTGGAGAGGTGACTCAGGGGTTAAGCTTCTGCCTTGCAGGTGGAAGGTCCCCGAGTTCGGATCCTAGACCCCACATATAGATGCCAGGCGGAAGGGGGGGCTGCGTTTCTGGTCCTTAAGGGGTGGAGCCTGTGAATCCCGGGGCAGAGTAAACAAGGAGGAGGTAGAGGCGGTCCATGGTGGTTCCCGAATTCTACACACATACACACACACACACACACACACACACACACACACACACACACGTACAATTGAATAATTAATAAAAAATTTAAAAAAAGAAATATTTGAATGTTGCTATAATATCCAAAGAGAAATGAAAACAAAGAACAAAACTGCGACTATGTCAAAGCTGGGATTCGTGAAACAATCCCATGCATAACCCCTCTTTTTAAAAGCATACTTGCAAATGTGCACACAACACAGGCATGCACTGAAAGTTCCATTAAAGGCTGCTAGTGTGTCATTGGTGAAATGGCCACTGAGTCTTGGCAAAGGTCCAAACAAACAAAATGCAGCTGTTCCTCTGGATAGTGAGCAGCTGAGCTGCTGAAAATGCTGTATTTAAGCCTTCCAAACAGTACATTACTCCGGTTGTCAGATGGGTTTGCAACCTATGCTCAGGAAATTATCAGCATGGTTCCAAAAAATAATTTTTTTAAGGACAGTTTTAGGTATATGGAATACTGGAGCAAACAGGACAGAGTTCTATGTATCTGCTCCAACTGCAATCCAGTTCCTGTATTGCTTAACTCTTCCATTCATGTGGCTCATTAGTGACAGTTAATGAAGAGATATTAATAAATTATAAAGTCCATAGTTTACATTAGATTTTATTCTTTGCATTGTATGCTTTTATCATTTTGATTTTTTTTAAATCTTTTTTTAAAATTATTTATTATTTATTCAATTGTGTGTGTATGCGTGTGTGCGTGTGTGTATATATGTTTGTATGTGTAGAACCACGGACGAATTCGGGAACCACCATGGACCGCCTCCACCTCCTTCTTGTTTACTCTGCCCCAGGATTCACAGGCTCCGCCCTACCAGGACCAGAAACACAGGCCGCCCCCGCTTCTGCCCCGCGTCTATACGTGGGGTCTAGGATCCGAACTCAGGACCTTCTGCCTGCAAAGCAGAGGCTTAACCCCTGAGCCACCTCTCCAGCCCCCATTTTGATTTTTTAAAACCTTAGTGTGTGTGTGTGTGTGTGTGTGTGTGTGTGTGTGTGTGTGTGTATCAGAAGGCACATATGTCCCTGTGGAGGACCAAGAGTGACTTCAGGAATCATCCTGGATTGCTTCTACTTCCTTCTTACTTTGCTCTGGGATTTCCCAGGCTCCACCCACCAGGGTCGGAAGTGCAGGACGTTTTTTACATGGGACCTAGGATCCAAACTCAGGACCTTCTGCTTGTGAGACAGAGTCTTAACCCCTGAGCCATCTCTCCAGCCTGAAAATACCCTTTTTGGGAACATATTTTGTAAATAACTTTTTCATAATTCTAGAAAAGATTGACTGGTCACATAACCCACCAACACAACTTGAAAAGGCTGATGATGCATGATGGAGCTGGGAAGATGGTGGTGCAGTTCACCTGCTTGGTTGCTGATAAATAACCATCAAATGGCTTAAGGGAACAAGGGATTTATTTTCTCTCATGATTTTCTGGTTACAGTTCTCAGTCCAGCTTGATGGGAGAGTTCACACCAACACCAGGGCCAAAGGAACTGGCTACACCATCACCACATAACGGCTGAGAGGGACAATCCTTATTTGCTAGACCAGCATGTCTGGCCAAGTGTACACAAGGATGCCAATTTCCTCAACTGGCTCTCAGTATTTTATTCATCTATTCAGGGCCTAGTCCCACCCACCCTAGGCTAGGCCTTCCCCATCAGCTAGACAATCTCCTTCAGGTTTGCTGTGGGCTTAACCCAACCACGAATTCTCCACAAATGTGCCCAGAGCTCAAACCCTCAACAGTCAAGTTGACATCTGTACCTAACTATGACAGATGGATTGGTGTGTAAAGGGCTTGCTGGACATGCATGATGACACCAGTTTGAATCCTCAGCACCTATGTAATTTGAGACCATCTTGGTCTCTTGAAACTGTCTCAAGCAAAACAGGACATCAGAAGCCCCATTCATATAAGAAAAACTCATTACAGTGTAGTGATTTATGTGAACAGAAAAATAAAAGCTACAGGTCGAACAAGTAACAGGAAAGCAATAGAATTTGTGTCTGATAAGACAGGGGTGGGGGGTGGATAATGAACTCAAATACAGTGCCAAACATAAGTCATAGTCTGTCAAAGCCAAGAAATTGAGAAGCTGTGATTTTTGTTGAGTGATCTAAGATTTAGGAGTTGAGCGTTTAAATCATCCGGATGGAATATTATCTGACTGGGATAGCAGTGGAACCTTTCTGAAGACAGGTTGGCTGGTTTTGACAGTGCTGCTGTTTGTAGTGCCAGCAATGGAGCTGAGATCCTCCCTTCTGTTCATTAACTGCTTTGCCTAGACCTGGTTTGTGACCTTGGGAATAATGCCTTTTAATGGTTGTTAACAGTTACTCTGCACTGTTGATGATAAATTCATGACAAAAACAGCTCAAGGGAACAAGGGGTTTTATTTTCTCTTATATTTCTCTTACAATTTGCATCATATCCATATCCATATATTCTGCTGAGAGAGACCAGCATGTCTAGCCAAATATACCAAAAGATACCAAATATACCAAAATATACCAACTTCCTTAACCAGTTTCTGCCATTTTATCTACTTGTCCAGGGACTAGCCCCACCCACCATGGGCTAGACTTCCCCCTCCATCAGACCATCTCCTGCAGCCTCACTCGGGGCTTAGTTCAATTGTCAAGTTGACACCTGTATTTGACTATGTAACACCTACAAAGAGAAAGATAGGTTGGGCTATGTTATGGTTTGAATGTGAGTTGCCCCAGCCACACGCTCATATGTTTACATACTTAGCTGTTAATGTTTGGGAGGGATGGGACACCTTTAGGAGGTGGAGCTTTGCAGGAGGAAGGCATGTCATAAGGGGGCGGGCCTTGAGGTGTGGCGGCCCAGCCCTGCTTCCTCTGAGTTTGCCCGTATCTGCCTTTCTGATGGTTATGGGGACCTGAACCAGTCTCCTGCTTCTGCCTCCAGCCAGGCTTTTTGTTATGTGATTCCTGCCATAATGGACTATATCACTTCAGTAAGTCTCACTTTCTGCCTTAAACTGGGGATATCAGAGTGTTGTCTCACAGCAGAAAAAGAAACAGTAATTGCATCAGGGTAGAAAACCAATAAATCATATGAAAATAGATTTCTGGGGTATAATATGTAAAGTATTTTTTGTTTTTCATCTAGGCAAAATAAATCACTAATGTCAGAATTTAATTTTCTTATGTTAGATTTCTTGTCATTGAGTTGCACATCCTTTAAAATATGACTCTAGGGCAGGGGAGATGACTTGGGGTTTAAAGCCTTTGCCGCACAAGCACAAGTTCTTGAGTTCAAATCTCCAGATTCCCTTATAAAAATGCCATGCAGACATGGTGGTGGCCTGTAGTTCTGGCCCTAGAAGGCAGAACCTAGGAAACCCCCAGAGCAAAGCAATATGGAGATAGAACAATCCAGGGCTAATTCTGATGTCACCCTTGGACTTCTACAGGCACACAGAAGCTCTCTCTGGTACACGCAAAAATAAATAAAACATGACTCTGTTAATAGTACATTTTTTCTTTTGGTGTATGAATACATGGAGTGCATGCACGTGCGTGCGTGCGTGCATGCGTGTGTGTGTGTGTGTGTGTGTGTGTGTGTGTGTGTGTGTGTGTGTTTGCTTGTGGATGGACACAAACCTGTATAGGGATATATTAGTCAGGGTTTTCTAGAGGAACAGAACGGACAGAATGGATTCGAACCTCAGTCACATTGGAGAACTGAAGAGGCTCTGATGTCAGCAATGAACAGCAGCAAGGCCAAAGACACTGAGCGCTGACATCAGTGATGAACAGGAGCACGGCCCAAGAGGCTGGACTCTGATGGCAGCCAAGAACAGTGCCAGCAGCAGCAGAAGTAGCGGCAGCGGTAAAAGACAGCAGCAGACTAGGAGTGGACTCAACATAGCAAGTCTACACAGGCAAGTCAGGGCAAGCCCCTCCCCCTTGCACTTCTTTTCATCTGATCCACCACTGGAAAGCACCAACCACTATGGGCCATGTCATCCGTATCAATTAATCACCTGCAGACCTGATCAAAGGCTTGCCTTAAGTATCAATTCTTCACAGCTGTGCCTCAAACATAGCCTGCAACTATTAAGTTCCTGAATTTAACTCCCACAAAGATCAAAAATCACACATGCCTGAGTGCCCTTGAGAGTGTGTCCACGTGGAGGATGATAACTTTACTGTTGTGAATCTGGGTCTCCAATTAAACCCAGAACGGCCATCCGATCAAGTCTAGTGCTGAGCCAACTCTCTTGGGAGAGTCCCAGGCTCTTCCTTCCAGTCAAGATTGTTTGCCATATTGCTTGGCATTTTTATGGGATCTGAGGATTGACATTTAGTTCCTTCTGCTTGGGGGGCAAGCACTTTAACAGCCTAGTCATCTCCACATCCCTTGTAATAGCAAGTTATTGTTTTAAAAGCAGCCTTTTTAATTAAACTGGCATTTCACTGTCCTAAAGTCCTCTCTGCTCAGCATCCTCCTCTCTGCCCCAATCCCTGGAAACCACTGATTCTTTTATCTTCTCTTTGTTTAGCCTTTTCCGGAATCACCCAGTATGCCACATTTCCTGATCAATTCCTTTCAATTAGTAATCTCCATGTATGTTTCCTCACTGATTTTTCATAGTTATATATATTACACTATTAAATAATAGTCCATTGTCTGCATGTAGCACAGTTTATTTATCCATTCATTTACCAATGGACATCTTGCTCTTTGCCAAGTTTTTGGAAATTATGAACAAAGCTGCTATAAGCATGTGTGCCTAGGTTTTTGCGTCAACATACACTTTTAGTTCCTAGAGGGCTGGATAGATGGCTCAGGAATTGAAACTTTGACCTGAGTTCCCATCCCGGATCCTACATAAAAATGTCAGATGGAAATGGCAGTAGCCTATATGCCTGTCTTTGGAAGGAGAAACCTGGGAAATTCCAGAGCGAAGCAAAAAGGAGGTAGGTACAAGCGATCCAGGATGATTCCTGAAGTCACCCTTGGTCCTTCACAGGGACACACATGTCTTTTGATACACACACACACACACACACATGTACATGATTTGCTCTGAGTTTTCCAGGTTCTGTCTTCTAGGACCAGAATTAAAATCTGTTGTTATTTCTACCCAAAGTTTATGTGGGATCTGGGATCTGAACTCAGGTGCTTTTGCTTGTGAGGCAAAGGTTTAATCCCTGAGCCTCTCTCCAGTCCAAAGACTGTCTGAATATATAGGCTTTGTGACCAAGAACAAGACCAAAACCAGAGTGGCTCAAATAAGTCAAGACACTCACATTGGTCTCAAGAACTTAGAGTATCCAAAGAATTAAGCGTGACTGGAGCTTGGTGGGCTGCAGGGGACAGAGCCTGCAACTGGCCAGGAGCTGAACCAGAAAGACCTTTCAAGCCCTGAACAGATTCAAGTCTTAGTACCATGGGCAGCAGAAGCAGGAAATCAGTCTAAGCGGATTTCACATTTAAAAGATTGTTCAGGGCTGGAGAGGTGGCTCAGGGGTTAGACCTCTGCCTTGCAGGCGGAAGGTCCCGAGTTCTGATCCTAGGCCCACGTATAGACAGACGCCAGGAGGAAGCGGGGGCAGCCTGCGTTTCTGGTCCTGGTAGGGCAGAGCCTGTGAACCCTGGGGCAGAGTAAACAAGGAGGTGGAGGCGTCCATGGTGGTTCCCGAATTCGTCCGTGGTTACACACACACACACACACACACACACACACACACACACACACACACACACACATACACATGCACACACACGCATTCACCCACAATTGAATAAAAAAAAAAAAACTTTAAAAGGTTGTTCAGGGGACTGGGGATGTGGCTCAATGAGTAAAATGGTTTCTACTGAGGCATGAGGACCTGAGTTCAGATCCTCAGCACCCATGTAAAAAGTGGCAACCCATGACTGTAACCCCAACACTGAGGGAGGTGGAGGCAGACAAATTCCAGGGGATTCCTAACCAGCCACTCCAGCCAAAATGGCAACTTGTCATTCTAACCCTGGAAGGCAGAGCCTGGGAGTCCCCAGAGCAAGGAAGCTAGCTAGACTCGGGCTGTTAGGTGAGCTCCAGGTTTAACTGGAGGCCCACCTCTTATTCAAAAGAATAATGTTCAAGAGGGATGATTCTGACACCGACCTTGGGACTCTGCATGTGTGTACACATGTCTACACTCACCCACACACACACACATGCAAACATGCATACACATGCACATGCACCTCACCACATACACACCAAGGTGGAAAAAATAAGGCAAAGTATAATATACATATGCTCAAGTGCATATTTGGCATAAATAATTGAGTAACAAGTAAATCAGAAAAATCCCACTCATGCACATGTTACTACCCACCCATCAGCTACCACTCAGAATATTACAGTACGTAAGGGCTTGTTCAAGTAACCCTTGCTTTACTTGATGATGCTAAGGTGACTCCAGGGTAAAGTACGGGAGAAACACAAGTATTTTGGTGCCTACAGAAACAATGTGGTGAATCTAGGAAAACATTATACACCTGATTCAAGGACTATCCGGTATTTCAAGCATCTATCAGGGGTGTTGGAACACATCTATGCCTGTGGATGGAGTGCTGTGGTCATTTCTTCCATTGGTTGAAAAGGCCATCTCAGCCTTGCCTGTGATCCCCACTAGAGGGCAGTCTAACACACCTGCTTGCTGACTTCCTGAGAAAGCTTTTTGTTGTTAAATCTCATTCATGAATAAGAATAAGAATCAGGTCTCAGGCTTTGGGAGTGGATAAATTAAAGAAACGAAATCCTTGTCCAAGCAAGGACTCCAAGGACTGCAACCACTTTATAAGGGAGACTAATAAATACACTTCCCACCAGTAGGCGGGTCTGGAGAGGTATTTAGACCTGAGAGAGGAGCCCCACAAAGCAGGATTGGGTGCTGTTGCTATGACTGAATGCCACAGATTCACTTAAGTTTTAGTAGTAGTAGTTTTGTACTGTTGAGTGTGTTTTAAAAATACTGTTTGTTTGTTTGTTTATCTGAGAGAGAGGAGACCCACCCAGGGATATCATCCAGCAAGAGTGGAGGTCAGAGGACAGTTTTCCAAAGTCATTTCTCTCCTTCCACCATGTTGACTTCCTGGAATGGAAATCAGGTCATCTTACCTGCTGAGCTATCTCCGTGGGCCCTCACCACCTTCTTTTCCTCCTTTTCTTCTTCCTCCTCTTCCTTCTCCTCCTTTTCTTTCTCCTCTTGTTCTTCCTCCTCCTCCTCCTTCTTCTTCAACAGGTCTCCTGTAGTTCAGGCTGACTTTTAGCTGAAGATACTCTTGAACTCCTGTTTTTCCTACCTGCACCTCTCTCTTCCTGGGATTGCATGCATGTGCTCTCATGCTTGACTGTGTTTTTTTGTTCTTCTTTTTTTCTTTTGAGACAGTGTCTCATGTAGTCAAGTCTTGCCTTGAAATCCTGACCCTCCCTTCCACCTTCGCTTCCCAACTACTAGGATTACAGCCTTGTGCCACTTGCCTGGCTTAATTAGCTAATTAAACTCCTGGCTCTGGAAGTCCAAAAGCATGAGGCCCGGCCTGGCTTGGCACCAGGACTGTTGAGTCATAATCCCATGAAAGAAGTTGCATGCAAGTCACATGCAGCTTAATTTTATGACAAATCCCTTCCGCAACAACCCATTAATCCACTAATCTATTAATCTACAAATAATTTGATGTATTGTATGGACATAATATTTACGACCTCATCGATCCTTAAAGTTCCCACTGATTTGACCTCACGACCCCACAGTAATAGTCTGGCATTCATTACACACACTGTAATACTGAGACAGGCAAATATAGGGAGCAGTTTAAGAACCTGGGACCCCATATGATTTGAGCTACATACATGCTCTTTAGGAGGCGGGGCAGATGATTAATGAGCTCATGGGAGCACCGTCCTGGGAGCATGATCCATGGATGGGATGAATGATCGTCTCAGGCGAGTGGATCATGTGTCCTGAGACTGTATCATTTTTCTCAAAATTAGGCTACTGTAGAGTGATTTTGTTTGTAATTCGTCTTGACCATCAGCTTGATTTGATTAACGAACACCTGGGAGATTAATAAATCACCTCTGGGTGTGACTGTGAGGTGCTTCCAGACACAATTGGATGGTAGTTTAGGAAGACATCAGGCATTACCTTCTGACATCTATGTGCATATGCACATATATGTACACACACACACACACACACACACACACACACACACACACATACGCGCGCGCACGCACACGAACAATGCCAGATTCATGGAACAGCTATTACCATGAAGGGTAAGACTGAGCACCCCAGAAAGATTCCTGCCCCCAAATGGGCACCTTGTTGGAGGGAGTGAGGCCAAGGCTCAGTGAGTTAGCATTGACGTATCCTTCTGCAATGCTGAGCGCCGCAGGGGACAGGTCAGGGGAGAGTCTCATGACAGGACACTGATGGCTCCCAAGCGCTCAGGAACCGGAAGCTGGAGCCTCTGGTCTCAACAAGAGCTGATTGGCGTGAGGGCAGTTTCCCCGCGGACCACAAGCTACAGAAAACAGCAGGGGCACTGGACTACCCCCCACCCCCGAAAGTCCCTGTTTCCAACACTGTCTCTTCAGCACCATAGGAGCCAATCTAACTGATGTGAGAAGACCCAGCCCATATGGGTGGGGCCCTTCTCTGGGAAGGCAGGTAAGATGAAGAGAGATCTGGTTAGCTTTGACAGACAGGCAAGGCAGAAAGTATGGCCCTCTTAGCTCTTCTTGCTGGTATGAATGGGACAGTTCCCTCAGCTTCCGATGCTGGTATAAACCTTCCTGCCATTGTCATGGATCATAACTTGGAACCATGAACGTGAACAAAAATCCCTTGTTCCCCCAATAGTTTGGGCCACATATTCATCCTACTGATGTTGATGTCAAAGTAACACATGTGAGTTCCGTGGATGGAACTCAGGTATTCAGGCTTGGACAGCAAGGACCTTCACTGCTGAGCCATCTTGCCAGCCCCTAAAGCTACACTTTTAAATGCAAGTTTCTTTGGTTGGTTGTCTCAATGCCATGTGCTAAAGGCCTAGTCTCGCCAGCATGTGATTTGTGTGTGTGTGTGTGTGTGTGTGTGTGTGTGTGTGTGTATGTCTGTGTGTGTGCACTCGGACACATGTATGTATCAGAAGTACTGTGTGTGCTTGTAGAGGCCCAAGGGTAACTTTGGGAATCATCCTGGATCATTCTACCTCCTTTTTGCTTTGCTCTGGGAGTTTCCCAGGCTCCACCTTTCCGGGTCAGAAGTGTAGACCGTCACCATTTCCACCTGATGACGTGGAATCTGGGATGTGGGATCTGAACTCAGGTCCTTCTGCTTGCAAGGCAGAGGATTAACCCCTGATCCATCTCTCCAGCCCCAACATGTGATTCTGTTGGGAGATACTGGAACCTTCAGGAGATGGTAGCTAGTGAAAGGAAGTTACATCACTGGGGGTATGGCTTTTAAGGGATTATTTGGACCTTGGTCCCTTTCTATCTTCCTCTTAGTTTCTTGACCTCCCATCGAGTGCTCCTTCTTTGAATGCCTGAGCTACCACAGACCCAAAGCAACAAGGCCAAGTGACCATGGACTGAAACTGCCAAGCACATAAGCCAAAGTTAACTCTTCCCTTGCCAGCTGATGTTACACATTTGGATCTCAAATGTTGTGTGTCAAAGGCCCTGATGCCCAGGGCGAGAGTGTTCAGAGATGGGCCTATGGTGTCTCAGTACAGTTCAACCTCAGGGCTGGACCAATCCATGTGATTGACAGTATAAATTGTCTGCCTTGACACCTGGGAGGCCAGTCTCTGGATCCACCTGAGAGGTATTTATTTTCCTTGCCTGTGGGAGGTTGCTTGGATTGCATAATTGTTTGTGGGAAGACCCAGCCCACCGAGGGCAGGCTGTTCCCTAGGCAGATGGTCCTGGATTGTGTAAGGAGAGAGCGGGCAAGCTGAGCATTGACAGGTGGGCGAGTGAGCATGCGTGCGTCTGTCTTTACTTTCTGCTTTTGCTGTAGATGTGCTGTGACCAGCTGCTTCACATTTCTGCTGCTGTAACTTCTCCACAATGATGGACTGTGTGACCTGGAATCGTGAGCTGGAGCTAAACCCTCTTCTCTAAGTTGCCTGGTTCAGGGATTTCAATGCAGCAATGAGGTAATAATGAACACTACAACCATCCATTTGTAGATTTCTAGCCGAAGGTATGATTGGGAGGTGGAGGAAGCTTTTGAAAGCGTGGGGGAGCTAGAAGACGTAGGCTATGAGGAAAGACCCCTGAAGGTCATGTGCCACCCCTGCCCCTTCCTCTCTCCTTCCTCCTGCTCTCTGGCCACCACGAGGGAAGCAGCTTGACTCCCTGTCATGTGTACGTCTCACCCGAGGTTGGATAACAATGGAGCTCAGTGATACAGACTGAAACCTCTGTAAGCCCCAAATACATCATCCCTAATTGAAGTTGATTCTCAAGCATTTTGTCATAGCAATGGAAAGTTGACTAACGCGGATGATCACCTTAGGCATTTTGTCACCGTGACGCAAAGCTGACTAACCTGTAAGTGTCACTCTTTCCAGGCAAACTGATTCATCATCTGGAGACAAGAATCTGTTGAGAGGAAACGGATGTATTTCATCTGAGGAGATCAGGAATGTACCAGGAATACTGGGGTTAGGGTAAGAACATGGTGGTGGGGGAAGTGATTGGACTTCATGCCTGGTAGCACCCAAAGTTATGCCAAGCAGAGAATGGACGTGCCGGTGTGCCTGGTGGATGGTGCCAAGATTGACGATGCCCTTGGAGAACATGTGACAGCAGCACTGCTCCAGGCTCTATGTCAGACTCACCCTGTCACGTGTCTGTTACTGTTAACATGCTCGGTCCATTGAAGTCAAGGAGAAGCCAGGCCATGGTGCTTGACAACTAAAGATAAAGAAAGAACAACCAAAATCGGGCTGGAGAGGTGGCTCAGGGGTTAAGCCTCCGCCTTGCAGGCGGAAGGTCCTGAGTTCGGATCCCAGATCCCACGTATAGACACCAGGCGGAAGCGGGGGCGGCCTGCACTTCTGGTCCTGGTAGGGCGGAGGCTGTGAATCCCGGGGCAGAAGGAAGTGGAGGCATGCATGGTGGTTCGCAAATTCGTCCGTGGTTCTACACATACACAGACACACACACACAGACATACACACGCACATGCACACAGTTGAATAAATAATAATAATAATAAAAAAAATTAAAAAAAAAAAAGAACAACCAAAATCTTACAACTTCTCAAGAAAGTACAGACAGAACATGGAAGTTCGTGGTTGCCTTTCCTTCTGTCACAATAACTCTAAATGGCTTAAGGGGTTTTTTTTGTTTGTTTTTTTGTTTTTTTGCTTACAAGTGTCCTGTTATATTTCTAAGTCTGGCTTGGCAGGAGAGCCCATGCCGACACCAGGGACTGAGGGAACTGGCCACACCATATCCACAAGAATGCAGAAAGAGGGGCAAACCTCACTTTCCAGACAACATGTCTGTCCAATTATGCCAAAGAAAAGCATCTCAATGAACAGCGAGAGAAGAGCAGCACTGGCTCATGCCAATGGAATTCTCTGGTCTTCCTAGCTCAGTTCAAGGAGTTGAACATCTGATTCACCTGCCCAGGGATTAGTCCCACCCACCAAGTCCCCATCAGGCTTGCTCAAGGCCCTAACTCATCTACTGATTCCTTACAGATGTGCCCAGAACTCTAATCCTTCAATTGTCAATTAATACCTGTATCTAACTCTCCTCCCTCCTTCTCTCCCTCCTTCTCTCCCTCCTTCTCTCCCTCCTTCTCTCCCTCCTTCTCTCCCTCCTTCTCCCCCTCCCTCCCTCCCTCCCTTCCTCTCTCCCTCCCTTCTTCCTTCCTTCTTTCCTTCCTTCCTTGTTGGTCTTATTGTGTATCATAGGCTGCCCTTGATTCACAGCAGTCGTTTCTATCTTAGCTCACAGGCTTGTAATCTCAGCACTTAGGAGGCCGAGGCAGGGGGAGTGTCCCAGTAATGAGGTCATCCTGGGGTCTACACAGTGAGTTCCAAGTCATCCAGACTACGTAGTGAGCCTGTCTCCCTGATTTTTTTTTTTAAATATACAATTGAGCCCTTCTATCCTTAGGTATAGAGCCAAAGAAATGAAATAGCTTGTATCTAGCTATTCATGTGAGCTTTATATGTAATAACATGAAGCTGGAAACAACCTATGTGTCCATAAGCAAGCAGGTTATAGGATCCACAAGTTGTGGTATATTGATATAAAAGAGGACTAATGGTTTAAAAGTTATGAGTCGCTGATTCAACGGCACAGATTGAAGCTGGGGACATGGCTCCCAGGGGACAATGTGCTTGCCACTCAGCCCAGTTCAATCCCTGGAATAAAGGATTGTGTGGTGCACAGCTGCAACCCCGTGGAGAGATGGGAGACAGAGACAGGAGAACTGCCCAGGCACACACAGGACAGCTAGCCCAGGGTGGAGTGAAGGAAACCAGGATAGCACTGACTCCTGAGAGGGGTTCTCTGGCCTCCAGGCACCCACACAAAGGCTCAGTAGAGCAGAGGGTTAAGAGTAAGAAGGGACGAGGAGAGCGGCTCAAAGTATTGATAATATTGACTTCTTTTTTTTTTCATGTTTAGGTGTAAATGTATCGTGTGTGTGTGTGTGTGTGTGTGTGTGTGTGTGTGTGTGTGTGTAGAAGAGGGCACTGTGTGTGTCTGTGCAGGCCCAAAGGTGACTTTGAGAATCATCCTGGATTGCTTTACCTCCTTATTGCTTTGCTTTGGGGTTTCCCAGATTCCATCTTCTAGGGATGGAAGTGCAGACCACCATCATTTTCACCTGGCATTTTTATACGGAATCTGGATCCAAACTTATGTCCTTTTGCTTGTGAGGCATTTGCTTGCAAGACAAAATTTTAACCCCTGAGCTCTCTTCCCAGCCCCAGTGTTGACTTTTTTTTTTTTTTAAATGTCAGTAGTGGAACGAACCACCCTTTCTGCTTGCAAAGGATGAACAGAAATCTACTTTATTTCTCTAGGACATTTACAAAAAGTTACTTCATCTTTAGAGGAAAACCGACTAGAAGTAAATGTCCACAGTGGTTGACTTTCTTAAGGTGAGTCATGAGTACCTCACCTTAAGGTGAGGGAATTCGCTTCATAATTAATGTTTAAAGAGCTTCTATTGCTTTGTTTGCATAGGATTTATTTTGTAATGATTTTAAAAATTACAACATTCTCAGGACCAACCTATGTTAATAAACCAGAATGCTTACATGAAATGACTGCATTTATCAAATCTATAATAATTAAAAAAAACTGAGCCTAAAGGGCTGTGAGCCTTATTCCCTTGACCAGTGGGCTGGTAACTGAGTTGTTCTCACAGGGATCTTGATGGACTCAAAAGCTCTTAGCATCCTCAGGGAGTCAGCAAAGTTGCTGAGTCTTAATTTTTTTAAATGTATGAGTTTTGTATAAATAATAAAGAGCTTCTTAGCTTGTATCCATCTCATGCTTCAAGCTGACATCTCATATAGAAGATGGATTGGCAGACATTCCACCAATGTCCCGGCAGCTTGGAGAGCCTCTCAGTGCAAGCTGCAGTATTAGTGCAGATTGACCTTTTCTGTTACACGTGAAGTTGAAATTGTTCTTGTGACTTTCCAGGTAGTAATGTTTTATTTACCAGAGCTTTTCATGGAGGAGGCAGCGAAAAGTATGCTGTGTGTTCATTTTAGAGACTGTAAGCGATATCGTCTTGCTAAGTTGATATTTTGTACAATTACTAAATTGCATGCACTTTGTCATAGAGTACTTTTTCCAGTATTTAGTAAATTATGAAAAGATAACAATGAAAAAAGAAAACAAGCAAAAATAAATAAATAAAAGAATATGACAGGTAGGAAGAAAGAAACAAAACTGCTGCCCACAGTTACAATCGCCTACATGGAAACTGTATTAGAATGTACACATGAATTATTGAATTTAATAAGGTAGTTTAGTAAGAATATTGGATATAAAATCAATACATTAAGTCATCTGTGTTTCTTTGCATAAGATTTTAGAAAATGAGAAAATATCAATTAAAATATTAAAATATGGACTGGGGAGACAGCTCAGGGGTAAGACCCTCTCCACTTGAGCAAAGAGACTTTAGTTCAGATCCTCAGATTACAAATAAAAATGCCAGGTGGATGTGGTAGCCTGCCTATAATTCCAGCCTTGGAAGGCAGAGCCTGGGAATCCCCACAGAAAACTGGCTGCCAGACTATTCTTAATGGTATGCTTTGGGTTTATTTATTAATTTTAAAAAAATTTTATTTTATTCAATTGTGCGTGTGTGCATTTGTGCACGTTTGTGTATGTGTGTGTGTGTGTGTGTGTGTGTGTAGAACCACGGGCAAATTCGAGAACCACCATGGACCGCCTCCACCTCCTCCTTGTTTACTCTGCCTGGGGCTTCATAGGCTCCGACCTACCAGGACCAGAAACACAGATGCCCCGCTTCTACCCGGCATCTCTACGTGGGGTCTAGGATCTGAACTCAGGACCTTCTGCCTGCAAGGCAGAGGCTTAACCCCTGAGCCATCTCTCCAGCCCCCTGAAATAATTCTTGACTCCTCTTTCTGATCCTTCAATCCAAATTCTTCACTAAATCCTTCAGAAATGATACAAAACTGGGTTACTCTTTGGTCTAAACTTGGGTCACATCCTGGTAAGCCAGTTAGTTCTCTCTCCAGATTCTACTGTGGCAGCTACTGGTTTCTTTCTCTCTCATGTTCCAGTTTTCCTCCTGAACATGAAGCCGAATTGCATGTCCTCACACCTTTGAAGTTAGCAATGACTCACTTCAACCAGAGGAAAATGAGCAAAAGTGACTCACGATGGACATGTGACATGGCTCAAAAATACATCTGTGCTGCAATCCACTAAGCAAACTGTGTCCACTGTGACAAATACCACTGGCCTGTGGGCTCTGTCCTAACCTGAACACCTGAACTGTGACTTAGAGACCCTGGAGTTCAGGACACGGGTCCCAGAGGTTTTGGAAGAAGGCACTTCATGACATGAGGGGGTGAAACCTTTTTTCTGAGATGCATTTCTCAACTACTCAGAGATTCTGGGGCCAATATTCTGCCTCCTTACGTCAGAGTAAAAGTCTGACCACATAGACCCTAAGTGGAGTAAAATGACCATCACGAGCAGATTAGGGCCTCACAAAAGGGCTGGAGAGAAATGGTTCACACTGCTGTGTTCTTTGATGCTGTTTTCCTCTGCCTGCTCCTGTGCCAGGTCACAATGTTCCAGAGGCCATTGAGAGACCAGCTCTTCAGCAGATCCCAAGACTGTAAGGGCTTTGATCTCAGACTTCCCATCCACAGCAACGGAGAAATGTTTCTCTGATAAGATGCCTACCTCAAGTATTTTGTTAAGGGGGTGATATAGCTCAGTCTTTAAAGTGCTTGCCATGCAAGCAAGAGGATCAGAGTTCGGTACTCAGAACCCATGTGACAAGTCAAGAATGTTGGTTTGTGCCTGTAACTCCAGCACCAGGGATGTGGAGACAGGAAGGTCTCAGGTTCATTGGCCAACCAGCCTGGGCTAATTGATGTTCCCAGGGAGAGACCCTGTCTCAAAATTTTGGGTGGCTCCTCAGGGTGAGGGAGATTGCTCAGTAGTTAAAGTGTTTGCTGCACAAGTAATAAGACTGGGGCTATAGGCTGGAGAGATGGCTTATGGATTAAGCTTCTGACTCACAAGCAGAAGGACCTGAGTTCGGATCCCAGATCCCACATAAAACACTGGGCAGAAATGGCAGTAGCCTGTAATTCCAGTTCTAGGGGGAGAAGCCTGGGAACCCCAAAGCAAAGCAGTAAGGAGGTAGAGCAGTCCAAAATGATTCCTGAAGTCACCCTTGGGTCTCTACAAGCACACACAGTGCCCTCTTCTACACACACCTACACACACACATACACACACACACTCATCTTCCACACATATACAAAAGAACAAAAGACTGAAACTTGGATCCTCGAAACCCATGTAATTGGTAGATGGACATGGTGTCCTGCCTGTAATTACAGCCCCAGAAGGTAGAGACAGGAGACAGGGATCCCCAAAGCCAGTTGGCTAGTGAGACCAGCTGTATTGGCAAGCGTTGGATTTAATTGAGAGACTCTGCCTCAAAGAATGAGGTTGCAGAAGGATCAAGCAAGGATCAAACAAGTTCCCACCATCAACTTCAGGCTTCCACATGCACACATACACACTTGCATGTACAGCTGGCACATGTGTGCACACCCATGTGAAATATACATATGTTCATATGCAAACAAGCATACTTACACACATGCACACCACACACGAATACACATGAAAAGAAGTTAAAAGTGGACAGCACCTGAGGAACAACACCTAAGGTTGACCTCTGACCTCTACATGACTCTGAACACACAGGTATTCACACACTCAGAAGCATGCACACACGCATACAGAGAGAGAAATAGTCAAGTATTTTGTTATAATAACACAAATAGATTGAGATACCATCTAAGTCTTTGAGAGTTATAAGTCATCTAGCCTGGTTTTGGAGAGACCATGACTGTCCAAGACTCATAATCACTCTTGGACGTTGGCCATAATTAATAAATTCAACCTCTGTTGTGTACTTCTGATGGGCAAAGGGATGCAGTGCAAAGAGAAAATTTTTTCGAGGTCAGAGGTAGGAGCCTATGAAACCTTAGGCGATGAATCAATTCCTGCTGTGGGGTCTTGGTGTCTGAGAAAACATTCTTCATGCAGAATAAGAGGCTTGTACAATGAAACTGTTCAGCCCATCCACTATGTGCTCCAAGTCTTTCCTTGTGTGAGTGGAAATGTGCACTTGGAATTATTATTGCATGCTGGATGTGGGGAGCACAGATAACTTGTCTTTTAGCTCACTGGTCCACACACCACTGTATCAGAACCTTGGAACCCGGGCTGGTTTATTTCCCGTAGGAAGCAGGGAGAGTGTATTCTGCTCATGGAAAGGATGGTGAAACGCCTTCTTGCTTCGTGTTTTTACTCAATGTCCCAGTTTCTCTTGTTCTGGGCTGACGATGAGGTGGCACTTCTTTGTCCCCTAGAACCTCAGCCCAGCCACGTGATTTCCTCTGGTGGACAGGACTGAATGGAAATAACACATTTCACTTCTGGATAGATACTTTAAAAGATGCATATCTTTCCTATGGTTGAGGTGCTGTGGTTTGAACATGTCCCCCAAAAGTTCATGTGTTGGAAGCTTAATCCTCAATGCAACAGTGTTGAGAGAACCTTTTGTCTTTTTGCATAGTGTGTTTGCATGCATGAGTGTGACTGTGCCTGCGTGCGTGCGTGCGTGTGTGTGTGTGTGTGTGTGTGTGTGTGTGTGTGTGTATCAAAGGGCACCATGTGTGCCTGTGGAGGCCAACAGTGACTTTGGGAATCATCTTCGATTTCTCTACCTCCTTATTCCTTTACTCAGAGTTTCCCAGAATCAGTCTTGCAGGGCTGGAAATACAGGCCACCATCATTTCCTCCAAGTTTTTTTTATGCGGATGTGGGATCTGAACTCAGGTCCTTCTGTTTGCAAGGCAAAGGCTTAACTTCAGAGTCATCTCTACAATCCAGGAATCTTTTGTCTTTTTGTGCATGCATGCGTATGTGTGTGTGTGTGTGTGTGTGTGTGTGTGTGTGTGTGTGTGTGTAGGTAAGAGGTCAGAGATCAATGAGGGGTGTCTTCCATGATCACTCTGTGCCTCCTGTATTGAGACAAGGTCTCTCAGTTGAACCCAGAACTCACAGCCTGGCTAGCCTCTGAGATCCCCTCTCTCTGTCTCCTGAGCACTGAGATTACAAGTGGCCCCCCATGATCCACACTTGGGTCCCCATGCTTGCACAGCAAAGCACTGTACTGACTGAGCTCCACCCTCGGGATGGATGGGTGTCATTTCTGGAACACTGGTTTGCTGCTGCGATGGTGGGTTTGCCCACACTTGCTCTTACCCTGTCTTGTCCTCTGCTCTCTGCTGTGAGATGATGTGGACCACGGGTGTGGGTTTCCCATTTCAATTTAAGTCCCTTTGAGGCACTTTTTTGTTACTTGCAGCTAAATGCATGGATGGAGGTGAACCACGTACAGCAGCAATCTAGTTGCCCCTGAAAAGGGTTTTGTGGGTTCAGTTTTCTCTATTTATAGGTGGCACTCCTGAGGCCTAAGAGAAACGTAGAATCTGTTTAAACATAGTGCTAAATAGCAGCACCAGGAATCAGATGGAATCATGCTCCTGCTGTCAATCAGAGTTTGGGCAGCCATGATTCCTTTTCACCATAATTAGCCACATGGGGAAGCCTGTGATAGGTTAATTACATCTTCTCCATTTGCCTGGGGTCTTTGTAGTCTCCTCCCAGTCTGACTCTGGGCTAATTCTGTGGCTTGTGTGGTCAGCAGAACATGGCAGATCCCAAGTAAAAACACCAGGGGGAAACGGCAGCGGCCTGCACTTCCGGCCCTGGTGGGCGGAGCCTGGGAAATCCCAGAGTAAAGCAAAAAGGAGGTAGAAGCAACTCAGGATGATTTCCAAAGTCACCCTTGGTTCTCTACAGGGTTCTCTACAGGGACGCACAGTGCCCTCTGACACACACACACACATACACACACACACACACACACACACGCACACACGCACACACGCACACACACATGTGCAAAAAAAACACATAAATATTGTTAAAAAAGAATTTACTAGATATGACTCTGAGTGAAAATGCTCAGGATCGCTTTGTCTGGTAGAAACCTAAGTAGCCAGAGCTGCAAGGCCCCATCTCCGCATGTTAATGGCTTGAGTGTAAAACATTCCTCTGCAAGCCTGTGTGTTTGAACTCTTGGTCTCCAGCTGATGGAGCTGAATTGTTATGGAACTTTTAGGCAGCAGGGCCTACCTGGAGGAAGTGGGTCTGTTTGGGGGGAATCTTAGGGTTTATAGCCCAGACCACATGCACACACACACACACACACATAGATGAAATAAAGAAAAAATGGAAAGGAAATTGCTATTTTGGAGGCTAAAAGGCCATGGGGAGAAGTATTGGGGTGCACCATGCCCCATACAGTAGACTTCTCAAAGCCAGTGAATGTTCCAGAAGAACCCAATGTCAGCAGGCAGAAAGAAGCTAGAAGGGAAACTAAGCACAATAATTATAAGGAAAACTGCAGCCAAAGCAGGATGTGAAGGAGGCGGGAGAACAGCAATCAGAAGCCACCTGGGGACACACGTGGGGAAGTCCAGAAAAAGGTCACTTCCGAGTGGATTTTTCCACAGCCCTTTCAGAATTGTCAGTAAATCCTATTAAGGAGGAAAACATGGGAATCATCAAAACCACTGAGGATGAAAAAAAAAAGGTAGGTTTGTAGAGTCCAACACCCATGGCATGGCATGTCTCCACCCACTCACACACTCATTGGCACGATTGTGCAGACTGCTGCGATGACGAAGAAAATTAGGTCCCGCCATCCCCACCTCTGCCTCAATTCCCCAGAGACTCGGCCATAGGACGGGGAGTTTGTCAGAGCAAACCTCAGTTTATTGGGGGATAACAAAGCAGCTTATAGACAAAAGACCACAAGGTGCCAAACGGGCACCCAATTGTGTCAAAGGTCAACACATCCTTCAGGTGCTAGTGGTCAAGTCCAATGTCACTCAGCACAGAAGGCAGGTCAATACCTGGAAGCCAATTAGGGCTCTCTGTAATGTGATCAAGGTTACGCCCAGAACACTAGCCCTCAGCGCCATCTTTAGTTCCATGTGCTCAGCCATGCCCTGGGGCAAATCCTGGGCGGGCCCAACAAGATTAAGTTGCGTGTTCCCTCGGATGGGGCAGGAAGGCATCTCGTAGGGCTTAGAATTCCAGGGCGTGGTGAGGGAAGTTAAAGTCACCATTGGATCAGCATGCCACAAAGCTGATGGGTCACTCTAGATTCCCTTAACTCAAAACTACAGGCAGTGTCGAGTCCTGTCCTTCTTCCTTCCTTCCTTCCTTCCTTCCTTCCTTCCTTCCTTCCTTCCTTCCTTCCTTCCTTCCTTCCTTCCTTCCTCTCTCCCTCTCTCCCTCCCTCCCTCACCCCCACCTCTCTTTCCTTCCTTCCTGTGTGTGTTTGCATTGGATGGATGTACATGTGGGGGGAGGCATGCGAGTGCACTTTGAGTGTGTGTGCCTGTGGAGGCCCAAGGGAATCATCCTCTACGGCTCTTCTACTTTGTTATGTGAACCTGGGTCTCTAAGGAAACCCAGAGCAAACCATTAGAGTTAATCTCTCAGCCTGCTTGCTCTGGGAATTCTCAGACTCTGCCTTCCAGGGCTGGAATGATGGGTGGGCTGCTACACCCACTTGGCATTTTTACTTATCATCTGGGGTTCTGGGGTCTGAACTCAGGTCCTTTAGCTTTTAGGGCAAAGACTTCAGCCACTGAGCCATTCTAATGCTGTTTTTTTCCTTCTTAATTTGCAGCTGCCAGTCCCTTAGGATCCTTTTAGCAGGAACATCGTCACCCCCAAGTGTGTTACTTAAAAAAAAAATGGTGAAGAAATAAATAGTAGGAAAAGAACACATTTTGAGTCTTCATGAAGCTCCAACACAGGGCTGGAGAGATGGCTCAAGTGTTAAGACCCTGCTTCGCAAGCAGAAGGTCCTGAGTTTGGATCCCAGATCTTACATAAAAAAAAACGCCAGGTGGAAATGGCAGCGGCCTGCACTTCCAGTCCTGGTGGGTGGAGCCTGGGAAATCCCAGAGCAAAGCAAGAAAGTAGAAGCAATCCTGGATGATTCCCAAATCACTCTTGGTCCTCTACAGGGATACGTGTGCCCTCTGATACACACACACACACACACACACACACACACACACACACTGAATGAATAAATAAAAAGTTTTAAAAAATGGGTGGCAATGGGTGTTACAATGCTTTAAATACTAGGCCAGGAAGAACAAATTGCCAACGGCCTTCAAGTATTTGCATAGAATCAACACCTCAACCAAAAAAGCAAGGACACAGTGACCCCCATAACACTTACCCATTCAGAGCAGCTGGTGAAGAGCCTTTTCTCATTCTGAATAAATTGTGTCCACCCCAAGCAGAATCTTTCCACTGTAAGACAGCAACACTAACTCATGAAATACAGTAATACAGATTCATAGATAGTCATGGAAGGGGAAGAGTCCAGAACACCAATCAGCTCCTAGGAGCACTCCAAACCCTGGGGAGGAAAGAGAGTCCCCGACTCCCTCCTGACCTGGAAGCTCTGTTTGTTGATGAAATAGTCCCAGGAGAGTTCCTTGTTCCCTGTCCCAAGGAGTAAGGAAAGTCACACAGGACTGTTGCATTTTTACCTAGATGCCTTTGCTCCCAAATCCTCGTTCAGTCAGCAGCGAAAATACCTGTGCTCTGTTCTTTACAGTACTTCAGATATTTTACTTCCATGAGTCTGTGAGTCAGAATCTTTGGCGTGTGTGTGTGTGTGTGTATATATGCATATATATATGGGGGGATGTCCATGTGTGTTAGAGAATGCACATGCATGTGTGTGCCTATACTGGGAATCTCCCTTGATCACCCTTCCATCTTATTCCCTTGAGACAGGGTCTCTAAATAAACCCAAGGGCTTGCTAATAAGGTTAGTCTAACCAGTCAGCTTGCTTGGGAATTCCTAGTCTCGGTCTTGCAAGGCCAAAATTACAAATAATTCATATACTCACGTGGCATTTTATGTGGGATCTGGGTTTAAACCTCTGAATCACCTCCTCAATCCAGTCTGTGTCTTCTGATCTATAAAATGGAAATAATGTTAATGATCCCAGTTCTTTATCTCAAGAGATCAGGACGTTGACCAAAAAAGAGGACAGGTGTGGAGATGAGGGGGTCATAGGTATTTCCTAGGCTCTGGCCAATTCAGGAGGCATTATGCCCTTGCTACTGTGGACTGTAAAATGCTAACAATAATAGTATTTTGCATTGGAAAGCCAATGTGAAAATGAGCAGGGAAAGCGCTTAAGCAGGTATTGATAGCTTCCTTCATTAAATAAAACCCTGGTGTGGAGTTCTTCTATGTTTTCCCTTTTGAAAACGCCAGAGGGCGACATAGACGAAGGGACCCCCAACCGCAAGCACACTCGCCGCAGCTCCATCACCTGCCACGCGGTGGCGCTAAGCCATTGAACATCTCATTTTCTGCAGACTGGGGACCTGAGAGACGAGTGAAGCAAAATTGCAGGAAAAGGGGAGCCCTGGTAGTTGATGGACCGTCACCATGAGATCAGGAAGGCCTGGACTTAATGGCACCCAGGTTTCTGGAACACAAAAGGCTCAATGGGGAATGAACAAGTCCTGGAGCTTTTGCGGTCCAGAGCTGAGTCTGCATCCCGTCACCCCTGCAGCCTTGGTGCCTGATGGAGGGAGCGCGCGTCTGTGCGCGCGCCTCCGCTGGCTGCGGCTCATTCATCTTCGGCAGCGGCCGCGCGGCACTCCGTTTCCATGGCAACGTGATGCTGGCGGGGGGGGGCCGTGGAGGGAGGCCCTGCGTGACGTCTGCACTCCTTGCAGCTCGACTCCCGCGGCCTCCCAGTTCTTGCCTATTTTGGAAGAGAGCCGCGGCCCTTCTGCTGATGCGCGCGCGCTGGCGCCTTTTTAAGGCAACTGTCGGAGTGGCGATTCTGCCCGAGCCGCGGAGCTGCCCCCGCCCCCAAACTGAGGAGCCTAGCGCCGGGCCTTGGCCTCACCGGGAACCCCACCCCACCCACCGCACCCCTCTGCGCTATTGCCCCACCTCATCCCCATTCCCATCCTAGAACCTTCCACCACTGTGGGGACATTTCAACCGTGGAGAATGGAGGTCTTGCCCTTGCCCCCTCGTTCCCCACAATCCCCAGCAGGGGAGACGACAAGATGCCAGGCCTTTCTGTGCTTGGAGATCCTACGGACAAGGCCACAGAGAGACAATGCCAGGTGAGGACTTCACGGCCCTTGGGCCTTTCTTCAGCTGAGCCTTTTTTTTGTCTTAAGCCTCAGGCTGGATGGAGCAGACTGGGATCCCAGGAAACTTCGTTAATTTGAAAGGGTAACTGAGATCAGTAATGACTGGTCAGGGGCACATGACCAGTTTCTGGACAGCTTGAGACTGAACCCTGGGAACCTGGGCTCCTGATTCTAGGACAAGCCCCCTGTTCTTTAAGCCACACTTGCTGGCAAGTGTGCCCACTTCTGACCCTCGCCCTGCACTGGGCCAGGGGTCAACCGCCTGTGGCCCAGCACAGCTGCCTCTTCTTTCCAGCACCACTCAGATCGTAGGTGGACTTTCTGCATCAGTGGTCTCTCTGGAAAAGCCTTTGGATCCTGTGGACGCCTCGACCAGCCAACCAGATCGCTACTTACCATCGAGGGTCTTCGCAGATCACTAGTGCTCTGGAAGTCTCTGGAGTCAAGTCTCTCCTAGACTGCCTACAAGTGCCACTTGGTTTCTGAATGGAGAGCCACCTGATGGGCCCTGTCAGGACTCCCCAGAGCCATGAGGACCCAGCTCCTCTGACTCCCCCCTCCCGTCCAGTCCCAATGTCGCCCACTAGAGATATTCAAATGGGATCCCCTGAGGACAGCTGACACGCTTGACGGTTCCCAAGGACTTGCGCAATTTATAGAAGTCTACAACCGGTACCCTACTTCTCTCCCATCCAGGACCAATTTTGGGAACCCAAACTGCATCGAATCTAGTTCGGTATTTGTGGGCTCCAAGTCTACCAGCCGTGGATCCTTGAACGATGGTTCCCCGGGTGAATGGATTGCCAGGGCCAAGACTTCAAAGCACAGTGGAGGAAACTGAGGCAGCTGTCAGAGACACATCACTTTCCTAAGGTCATAAAGCAAATTGGTGCATTTGTGGCTGAGACTGGCACCCAGAATGCTCCTCCTGACTCAGGTTCTTCCTTGGCACCTGGACTCCCAGAAACCAACCTTTGAAAGACACACAAGGTCACTGCAGCGTGTAAGCTCAGGACCTGATTCAGAAAACTGCCTCCCTCGGGTGTGACCACATCCCTAGAACTCATCACTCAAGAGAGATGACCTCCAAGGAGTCCCTGTGTCAGTTGGTCCTCTGGGACTCTCTGAAAGGTGTTGGGCTAGACCATAGGGTCTGTCTATGGAACTCTAACAGAGGAGATTTTGCTTCTCCCATGAGACTGAAGTGAAGGAATGTTGTGGCCAGTAGTTCCTTCTGCCACGGGCTGAATAGACCAGTCTGAGGATGACCGGGGGTTTGCCCTGTGCATTTTGGACATCATCAGACCCATTCAATGGTGAGTGCCCCAGTGAGGTTGGCATGGACTTGTAAGAGTGGATCTGGTTGGATTGGATTCATGTTGGTTAGGATAGAACTTGCTTCTCCCCAGCCAGTACTTGCTTCCTCAAATCCCTGTGTGTATGGCCTTCAGGGACCCAGAGTGGGTTACCTGGGGGGCTTCAGCCTCTCAGATTTAAAGCACTGTCACATGGACTCCTCCTCACCAGAAACTAGGATTCAGCCTTGCCACATTCAACTTCTGAGGCTTGAGAGGTACTGGGCCAGGTGGGATCTGGGCCCTGGAATGCCCAGGGTACCAGATGCGAGAAGATGACCCTTTAAGGCTAAGAGATCCAGTCTTCTTTCTTATTGCGCAGAGAGGAGAAGGGGCTTGCTTGGCACCCGTGGTGGGCTGGTGGCAGGGCTGGGACCAGGATCCTGGTCTCATCCTCTTGTCCAGGACTCTTCCACTGCCTCAAGCTGGCATCTAGGCTGAGCTCACTTCCTCTTTGTCCCAGCCTGGCACAGGGCTTCTCGGCCCACCCTGCTGGGGCTGGGCCATTCAGGAGTTTTCCCTGTCACCAGATGGTTCTTTCCGCTGCAGCTTCCTCGTGTCCCCTGCTCGCCCACACGATCTCATCCCTTCCAGTTCCAAAGCAGCCCCATCTGCAGGCCAGGGCTGCTGCTGCACCCCACTTCTCACTCTGGGGCTCCCCATTCTTAGGCGTGGGGATCGTCATCTCTCTGCTCTTGGAGTTTCTCCTTGGTGAATCCTAGGATTTCCCTTTTGCTTCTGGCCCAGGCCTATCAATCACCTCTCACCTCAGATTATTTACGCCCCCGTTCAGTCTTTCTTGGGATTATATGGATGCTTCCCTGCAGATGCCCAGGGTTGCTCTGGTGGTCAGTCTAGTGAACTGATACCCAACACGAGGGACAGGAGGCTCAGGCACTTACTGCCTCTGTAAACCCTGTGTCACCAGGTGCATTCTGGGACCTAGGTACCCTTGAGCATCTAGGTACAGACACAAAGTAGGAGCTATGAAGGTTGTCAGTTGGGTAAAAACATTTTTAAAAATGTTTTCTTAATTATATATATGAAGAAAACTGAAGAATTGGTCTGAGCACCATCCTGACTTGGGGAGTAGTGGCAGGGATCCACTGATAGCCAGGAAGATGCACACGGGACCCAAGGCTGAACCCTGGGGGGGGTCATGCTATGTGTGTCCTCAGTCTCCCCCAAGACCTTGCTGGTTTCTCTATTGCATCGCCCATCCTAGCTGACTGTTAGGTGTTCTCAGACGGAGCCCAGATGAAGGAAGCCTGCAGGAGTCCAGACCCTGTTTCCACATTTGCAGTGCTGAATCCAACTGAGCCACCTCTGGCATGGCCCTATTCAAAATCGTATTTATGGGCTGAGGAGACGACCAGATGGCAACAAAAGGATCTGAGTTTTGGTCCCCAGACCCCAGGCAGAGAAATGATGGCCGCAGCCAGAAGTTCTAGCCCTGGAAAACAGAGCTCACAACACCCCAGAACAAAACAAGAAGGTGAAGAGCAAAGTAGGATGATTCTGGATGTCACCCTTGAGCCTCTATAAGTACACACACTCAAGTGCCTTCTTGGATATATACGTACACCCACCCACATGCAAACATACACATGCATGCAAACAAAAATATATTTTTGTTAACATTATAACCACTCACATTCCACCATCTGATATTGTTCTACTATGCTTAAAGTTTTATTCTAAATGTTTTATATTTTGCTTGTGTGTGTGTGTGTGTGTGTGTGTGTGTATCAAAGAACACCATGTGTGTGCCTATGGAAGCCCAAATGTGACTTCAGGAATCATCCTGGATTGCTCTACCTCCTTTTTTGCATTGCTCTAGGATTTCCCAGGCTCTGCCTTTTGGGACCAGAAGTACAAGCCTTCCACCATTTCCACCCAGTGTTTTTATGTGGATCTGGGATCCAAACTCAGGTCCTTCAGCTTTTGAGGCAGAGGTTTTAACTCAAGAGCCATCTCTCCAGGCCCTGCTCTAAATGCTTTAAGAATTTAGTTCATGTTTTTCCTCATCAAATCTGCAGCTCCTATAAACCTCCTTGTATCTTTGTTTGTTACCTGGGTAAACTGAGGCACAAAGGCGTTTAACTGATCCAAGCCTCCCTCCTGTCCCTGGCCTCGACTCCATCCTCCAGTTTCACAGAAGCCTGGGGATGGGGGAGGAGGTCTGGCTTGCTCCTGCAGCTCCTGGTAGCCTCCGCCGTGAAAGGCTGGGTCTAGGCTCCAGTCAAACCAGCTGGTCCAGCACTGTCCGTGGACCTGTTGGTTTCTCCCATGACTGTCGGCCACTATACAAAGTCTTGTCAAGGAGCCTGCACTGCAGTCCACTCCCAATTATCTCCCCAGCACAGCCTAGCTGTCAGCTGATCACGTGCCCCCAGACCCAGACCACCTCCTCAGGGAGGCTCCCCCCTGGCTAGGTCTCCTCTCCCTGCCAGCACCCCGAAGCATCCTCATGCCTCTATCACGGTAGTGCCCTATTCAAATGGCTGGTTGGCCTTTCTCACCAGCCTGGAGTCTCCAGGAGGGCAAGGCCAGGCCCGTGCTTTATTATCCACAACAAAGACTGATCCCAATTCAGCCCTCACGTGTGTGTGTGTGTGTGTGTGTGTGTGTGTGTGTGTGTGTGTGTGTTGAGCATGGCTCTCACACCTGAGCTTCTGCTCCATGCTCCGCCCTGTGCTGGATACTGACAATAAGGAGACCAGCCTTAGAACCCAGTGGGGAAGACACACAAGGAACAAGGATAACAGTGAAGATTGACAAGTATGGTGACAAAACTAGGTCATTGGAGAGGTGGAGGCCAGGAGGATCAGAGGTTCAAGGTCAGCCTCTGTGCAAAGAGTTGGAGACCACAGCCTGGGCTACATGAGACCTCGCCTCAAAAAAAAAAAAAAAAAAAAAAAAAGCACAGAGAAGAAAAAAAACACGGAGGAGGGGGAGTTGTGTGGGGACAGATGGGATGTTCTACTCCTCACTGGAGGACCAGCAGGCCAGAAGACGTTCATTCACTGCAAAGGAAATGGATGCTTGAGGGTCTGTCTCTGCAGACCCCAGATCTCCAAGGGCTGTGCCCTCCATTCCTGTCTTCCTGGCATTTGGCGGCATCTGAGGTTCCCACCCTTCCTGTAAAAAGTGTTTTCTAAGGATTGATTTCCTCCTCCTTCTCCCTGGAGTAGGCAGTTCTGAGGAGCTTGTGGTCTCCTGGGTGGGCTGTTCTGGCCCTGCCCTCGGGCCTTTCCTCCTTCCTCCTCCTCACCTGCGCTCCTCCTTCCCACTGCATCGTGGCTCCTTGTCCCTCACCTCTGCTCAGCCCACCCCCTTGGCTCTGGCCGTCTCCACGCGTGGGTGAGTGTACCCACTTCACATGAGATTTGTTGATTTCATAACCATAAATAGATAAAATGTTCCAAATGCTTCCATGTGCACTGAGGGAGTGATCACACAATGAGAGCCCTGTAGGAGAAGGAAAACAGTCTGCAGAGCGGCAGCCGCAGTCAGCCCGGCGACGAGCAGGCCGACGCTACCCGAGGGCTGCCTTGCCACTGTGTGAATGGGGCACCATAGACTCAAGATTGGAGACTGCCAGAGAATCTTCTAGAAATCCTTTACGTGGTTTCCTATCTACCAATTCAAAAGAATAGCATAGTAAGAAAATTGACTTTTTTTTTTTTTTTTTTTAAGAGAGAAAGGAGTGTAAATCAGGAAACTCATCTGATTGTGGGATCCTGGACAAGGTTTTCAGCCTCTCTGAGAAGGTGCATATATATATATATATATATATATATATATATTCTTCCCTGGAGGCATCTGAAGGTCTGAAATCCCATAAAGGCCTCATTTTTTTTCCTCATAAGAAAAATTCATTTTTTTTCTGATGAAACTTGACCTCCAACATGGGATAACCCTTCTTCCTAAAACATAGTCCTATGAACTAGGGATGGAATAGGGGTGCCCTGCCTCTTCATTTCCAGCTCTAACTCATGCCACCATGGGAACAGGATGCATGGTATCACTCGTGCATGGGGAGACTGATCTTCACAGCTACAAAAGGGGTAGATGTTAATAAAAACTTCCCAAGCCGTCCTCCTTCAGAGGCTCCTTGAAAGACACTGCTGCATGGCGTCAGGGAGAATAAAGGGAGGTGAATTGACAGCTTGGTTTTCTCTGGGACCAGACAGGTTTCAGGGTGAGAGAGAAAAAAAGTGGAGCTAGAGGTTGGGGAGACGACTCGCTGGGTAAAGTGCTTGTGGTGCAACCTGAGGACCTTGGTTCGAATCTTCAGCATCCACAGGAAAAGTCAAACATGTAATCTCACACACCTGTAATCTCAGACCCAGGGAGGTGAAGACAGGGGAATCCTGGGGGCTTCATGGCAGCTGGTCTAGCTGAATTGGTGAACTCAAGGTTCAATGACAAACCTAGTCTCAAAATAAAATTTTTTAAAAATTTAAAACATTTTTTAAAATAAATATTGTGTGTGTATGTGTGTGTGTGTGTGTGTGTGTGTGTGTGTGTGTGTATCAGAGCACATTGTGGAGGACCAAGGGTGACTTTGAGAATCATTTTGGATTACTTCTATGTCCTTTTTGCTTCACTCTGGGATTTATCAGGCTCCATCCACAAGGGCCGCAAGTTCAAGCCATTCCCTACTGGCATTTTTATGTGGGACCTGGGATCCAAACTAAGAACCTTCTTGTATGGCAGAGTTGTAACTTTTGAGCCATGTCTCCAGCCCTCAGTCTTCCTTTCTGATCTCCACTCCTGAGTGACCCCATTTTTTGAGCAAGCCAAAGGATGGGAGGAAACAAGAAATCCTTCCTTCCAACCATCCAGCCATTTGGCAGGAGGCTAGAATTCATTACAGGGGGCAATGCGACTGTGGCCGCAGTGGCTGGGGACCAGGCTTCGCAGGAGGCTTTCAAGACTCTGGCTGGGACTAGAGTTTCTGCTTTCCCTAACACATTTGGAGATATCTTCCCTGGGGCTCCAGCCAGGCAAAAGCTGTGACCCCTCAGCTGGTCCTCAGCACCAGCATCATGGAGCTCGCCATCCTACCTGTCTGGTCAGATGACCCCTAAGTGCTGGGCTGCAACCTTTGGCATCTTTCTACCTCCAAAGTGCCCCAAAAAGTCACTCATTCATATTCTCTCTTTCCCTTTCCCTCTTTCTACTTCTCTCTCCCTTCATCTCTCTCTTTACCCCTTCTCTCTTTTGTCATGTGCACATTGGTCCAGAGAAGTATTACATATACACTGACAGTCCTCTTTCAAGATCGTGCTCCAAGTTTTCAGAAAAGCAGCTAGGAGTCTCCGTGATGATATGAAGAACCAGATTCTCCACCCACCCTCCAGCTCCTCCTCAGGAGGTCACCCTCCTGGGGCTCTCTGGAAAAATATATAGCTCTTCTTTCTTAATAGGAGTTGAGGGGAGATGCCCCATCAGGTCCCCCAATAAAGCTAAGCAAGATAGGGGCCAGAGATCTCATGGCCTGTTTTTTTTTCTATAAAAAGGCCTTTTTTGGAAAGAAAAAATAATAAAGAAAGAAATCAGCCAATCCCTCCTCGATGCCATCACCTCTTCTTGGTGATTTTTCGGGGAAGGAGTGGGCGGGTTGCCATGGCAACAGATGCGAGCTCTGCTCAGTAAAGAAGGGACCTTGATATTTTTTTTCTCTCTCATTCTCTCAGTTGTGTGTGTGTCTCTCCCCGTGTGTGTATGTGCGTGCTGCACATGCCTGTGCCCACACCAGGGATTTTTTTTAGAACTAAGAAAGTCCTTCTCTCAGCTCTCCAAATATGGAATGATGGAAAACCACTTACTCCTGGAGGCCAGGGAAGATTCTGGATGGTTCGAGAGAAAAGGGAGTGTTCTTATGGGGATGTTTTCCTCCATGTTTTTACTAGAGATTTCATGCAACAGAGAAACTTATGCAAATGGTTTGGGGCTCAAGAACAGAAAGAAGAGAGGATGCAGGATTCAAAGACGTGAGCAAAGGACAAATGGTGCAAAACTCCCAATAAGTGACCCTGAGAGGGCAACAACAAGTACACTGAATCTGAGGAAGCATGCAAACACCCAAAACTGTGAGAAAAGACCCATAGCAGACTCAGATATGGACACGAGCACATGCACAGATGATACTTGAGAACATAGAACTACATACCTATACCATACACGTATAACATAGGAACCTTTCAAAAAGAAAGACATAGATGCAGGTGCAGGCAAATGCATGAATGCACAGGAATACAGAACCCAGCTATGAAAGCACATATAGACAGGAGCATGAAGACAGACAGACAGACAGACAGACAGACTCAGATGCAGGAACACACACACACACACACACACACAGAATCTGCTTCCCTTCAATTGTGCCCATATCCTGCAGCATGGAAATGTTGCATGCTTACCGGCTAGAAAGCTCTTAGATCTCCCACCCCCATTCCTTCTACACACTTACCCCAAAGCCCCTTTCCCAACTCACTCCCTTGTCCACTTTCCTTTGGCCAAAAGCTAGGATGCCTCCCCCCATCTCAGGCTTCCAGTTCTTTGCCTGTTCGCTGCTGCTTCTGCTGCCTGCCGCTTGGGGGGGAGAGCGGGGTGACTCAGGCAGGGCTGGATGACTCATGCTGACTGTATTTTTAGCATCGACCAGGAGCTCTCTAGCGTGCCAGCCGCCCCCCTCCTCCTGCTTGCTATTTCGGAACCGTCACTGGTGATATAAATAGCTCCTCTCCCACGGCCTGAAGCTGCTGCCAGGCTATTTTTGGTTCTGCACAGTTAAAAATAGTTTCACAGAGGTGGGAGGCAAGAAAAGTGGGAGCTGGCCTAGGGAGAGGAGACATTGGGGGCATACAGAGCTTCTCAACTTGAATCAGAGTGGGCGAACTAGGATGATCCCTCTTCTACCCCCTCTCTTATCTCTTTCTAGACCCTTCTCGACTTTCCGAAGTGCGTTTTCCCTAGTCCATCCTCTGGAAAAATCCAAGGATTCTTCCTTCCATCCTAATTCTCCTCCTAGATTAACTTAACTCCTAGAGCCCAGGAATCATGACCTCCTCCTCATTATTCTCACAGCAGAAGAAGGAGATGGCCAAAGAAAGGCCTTGTTCACAGATCTCTGTGGACCCCAGCGCCACCTGGATATTCCTGGCAGAGGCCACAGCCAATCTGATGGCTAAGGCACTTTTCAGCACCGCGGACAGCGATATCTCGCTGTCCAGACTGTTCCAAATTATCTAACCTGCGGAGAGACAGTTCTTAACTTGGAGGGGATGCAAGGAGCATTTCTCAGCCATGACCTAAAGTACCAGTTGGTGAAGAAGACAGACTGGGGGGGTGTAACTCAGTGGTGGAATGTTTCTCTAGCATATGCAATGTCCTGGGTTCCATCCATCTCCAGCTCTGGAAACAAACCAACCGAGTCCAGGAACTCTGCTCTGACTTTTATATAGGTAGAATATCCAAAAATCAGGAGAAAGGATGGAACTTTGGGAGACCTGAGTGGAGACAATGGGATCAGGTAAAGATGGAAGCAGCAACAGAGAAACACACCCTGAAATGACCATTGTTCTATGGTCTGTAGGGCTGGAGACAGTGATGGATAGACATGCGTCTCTCTTCTCAGTTATACCCTGGACACAGGATGGTTTGTGTGTATGGTTCCATTATCTGCCCAGATAGCACAAGACTTCAGGATAGGGTCTTTGCGATCGATTTATTTATTTATTTATTTATTTATTTATTTATTTATTTATTTATTTATTATTTATTTATTTAGTATTGGGGATGGACTCAAGGCTAACATGAGCTCTACCACTGTTGTAAGTCCTCTACCATGTATCTACTCTCTTCTGACACCCCCTTCTCCTCAATTGCCTCTTCCCTACATTTTCTCTCTTGCTACTCCCCTTTTCTCTGAGAGGTGAGGGGTTCCTTGACCTCAAACTTTTCTTCTTGACATCAAAGTGTATCTCTGCCCTTCCCATGTAGCTATATGCATAGGCAGGCAAATCCGCATCCTCTAGTTTTTTAAGTGACTTTACTTTTCAGTCCCTCAAACACTTTTACATGTCCCACTCTGTCAAATGAGATTTCAGACCAAAAAAACTTTAGACCATCGCTTTCTCCTTTTATGGAATTCTGGGATAAAAAGGTACTCTTCTCCTTGTAGAGAGCAATCATGTATATAGGAAAAGAAGGGGGATGTAGAGATAGAGCCTGACAGAGACAGAAATGATCCAACAAGGGGGCAACCTTTAGGGGTTAGGGGGTGCGCAAAGCACTCAGTACTCAGTAAGGTTAAGAAATGAAAAGTGTGTGGTGTGTGTGTATGTATATGTGGTGTGTGTACATGTATGTGCATGCATGTCTAGTGTGTATGTGTGTGCATGCATATGTGGTAGGTGGTGTGTGTTTGTGTGTGTGTGGTGTGTGTAGTTGTGTAGTGTGTGTTTGCATGTTTGTTTGTGTGTGTGTGCATGTACACCCAAAGGTGCAGAGATAGAATCAATCTTTGGTGCTAAAGATGGAGAAAGAATTGAAACGGAGAGGGGGACCTGGAGAAATTCAAGGGTCCCTGGCAGGTGCAGCAGTCACGGAGGATCCAGCACGGACCCTCGCTTCTCTGCCGCCTCCCTCTCGTCCCCGCCACAGCAGAGGGAGCGCTCTCGGAGCGGTGCGGAGGCCGCGCGCCCCGCCCGCCGCCGCGGCAGCCGCCGGAGGATTCCTGTCCAAATATGGAGCTGGGATTCCCCCGGCCCCGCCCCCGCCCCCAGCCCGCCAGAGCGAACGGGGCCTCGAGAGGGCGGGGGAACCGCTTGTTTTGGGGACCCGCAATCAGGAGGGGGCGGAAAGTGGGGGAAGTGCGGATCCGGATCCTCATCAGGCCCTGAGTGCCTGCCTCAATTTCCCCCCGTTAAGTGCCTACGGCTAATAATAGAAAAACTAAAAATCACTGCAGCGTTGATGTTGGTGTGGAGATGGGAGGCCGGTGATGCTGGACCCTTTCTCGCGGGACCTCCCCCATTTCCGTCCCATCTAAGGATTTAGGATGCTGGGGCTTGGGAAGGGGAGAATGAATTATTTCTTTGAAACGACCGAAGGAACCTGACTGAAAAGACCCCAGAGGCCTCCCCCAAAGGTAACCTGACCTACAAAGGCCAAGGAACGTCCACCTCACACATGGCAATTGTGACTTTTGCCTGGCAGGTGCCGAGAGGGGTTTCTCAGAGCACCGCCCCTCTTTCCTGCCCGCTTCCTTGGAACACTCCCTCTCCGCATCAATCCCTCCCTGCGCCGATTCCTACCGAGGGCTTCAAACCGTCCTGACCCACGCCTTGACCCATCCCTCCATCGAACATTCTGGAAAACCTGAGTCCCTGAACCCCAATTTCACTTCTCTCAGGCAGCGCCTGGCTCTGCACAGCTCCTGCCAGCCCGTCCCCCTCCGCAGCTTCCCTTCTCCCCCCCCTTCCCCCGTCCCCCTCCCTCTCGTTCGACGTCACAAGATGACGTCGGAAGCCAGGGAGGGAGGAGGAGCGCCCCCCTCCCCAGCCAGTGGCTCCCGCTGCAGCTTGCTTAGCCCAACCTCCCGCCCCCCTCGTCTCTAAAACGGGCCCCCCACGCCTGGCAGGAGCTATATAAGGCGGATGGAGGCAGGCGAGGGGGGCAGCGCAGCCGAGCGGAGCCCAGGAGAGCAGCGAGAGCGAGCGAGCGAGCGAGAACCTGAGCGAGAGACGGGGAAGCGAGGAAGAGGAAGCCTCCGGAGCTTCGGAACGGGATCGCAGGTGTTCGGAGCGCCCGAGCTGGAGCTCCGCAGCCGGCAGTCATGTACCGCTCCACCAAGGGCGCCTCCAAGGCGCGCCGCGACCAGATCAACGCGGAGATCCGGAACCTCAAGGAGCTGCTCCCGTTGGCTGAAGCGGACAAGGTCCGGCTGTCCTACCTGCACATCATGAGTCTCGCCTGCATCTACACTCGCAAGGGTGTCTTCTTCGCCGGAGGTGAGCATTCGAGCTCTACTGGGGACCGCGGACTGGGGAGCTGAGGAACCCGCGTGTCCAAGGCAGCATGTTGGGAAGCCAGGGAGAGAAAGGACTTGGGGAGACTCCGGACTTCCTACTTTTTCTTCTGAGCTCCGTGCAGACTTTACCTTAGTCCTGCTTAAGGGTCAGAGAGCCGGAATGATGTCCCTGGCTCCAGGTTTGTGGGAGGTAGAGTCAGAACAGGGTGGCCCCTGTCTCCACCTAGCTCAGAGGTCTCTGGAAATCCGGAACCAGGGAAAGAGGACTGAAAAGTTGCAGGAATGGAGCTGGCGAAGCTTGGGAAGGCAGCAATTGTTAGGAGATGCCAAGAGGACTTTTCTAGCCTCTATGGAGCGCTGTCCGCGGTGCCGAAAGCAACGTGCTTGCGAGCGCTGTCCGCGGTGCTGAACGCGATGCTGCCTTGTGGGCGCTGTCCGCGGTGCTGAACAACTCGTTCGCTCCACAGCTCTCTCTATTCACGGTTCTGCCAGCCCACAGCTGCTGAGGCGCCCTCGGGCTTGAAAGAGCTCTCTGGCTAGATAGTTCCAGCAACAGGTCTCCTGCCCCACAACTACGAGCATAGGGGTCAACAGGTGTCTGCAGAGATAGACTCATGAGAAATTCCTGTTGCTTCTCTGAGATTCAGGTTGTGATTTTTCTCTCTGCTGCTTTGCCACTCAGTCTCACCCTGGCTCACCACATCTTCTTGCTCCACAGGTGCTCCTCAGGCGGACCCCACGGGGCTTCTCTCAGCTCAGGAGCTTGAAGACATCGTGGCAGCACTACCTGGATTTCTGCTGGTGTTCACAGCTGAGGGGAAGTTGTTGTACCTATCTGAGAGTGTGAGCGAGCACTTGGGCCACTCTATGGTGAGTGCTGCAGGTTCTTTCTGTTTGGGCTGGGGCACTCCTGGGAAACCAAGAGTTAGTGCAGGGGAAGTGTTCTGTCCTGAAGAAGCCAGGGACCAAAGACTGACTCTTGCTGTGCTATTGATCGTCTCTTCTTTCATTCCCCTAGGTGGACCTGGTTGCCCAGGGTGATAGTATCTACGACATCATTGACCCTGCTGACCACCTTACTGTACGCCAGCAGCTCGCCTTGCCCTCTGCTTTGGATGCTGGTAAGAACTCCCTTCTCCTCTCCACACTGTCATTTTCCTCCTTCCAGCTTGTTCCAGCCCTCCACCATCCTCTCCCAGAAACCCACCCACTTAATCGGCTTCTCTGTTTGTCTCACCTAGATCGCCTCTTCCGTTGTCGATTCAACACCTCCAAGTCCCTCCGGCGCCAGAGTGCAGGCAATAAACTGGTGCTTATTCGAGGTCGATTCCATGCTCACCCACCTGGCGCCTACTGGGCAGGAAACCCAGTGTTCACAGCTTTCTGTGCCCCACTGGAACCAAGACCCCGCCCTGGCCCTGGCCCTGGCCCTGGCCCTGGTCCTGCCTCGCTCTTCCTGGCCATGTTCCAGAGTCGGCATGCTAAGGACTTAGCCCTACTGGACATCTCTGAGAGGTAAGTCCAGAGCGCTTAAGTCTCAGCAGGAAGGCAGGTCAGAGAGGAGGGGTCCTTAGATTCTGGAGTCAGGGGTGGGGAGGATGGAGCCTAGATGGGCAAAGGAGTTGGGAGGGAGTGAGATGTATGGGTTTCAAGCAAAGAGAACAGAAAGTTGATCTCACCCTTTCCACTTTCCCAGTGTCCTAATCTACCTGGGCTTTGAGCGCAATGAACTGCTCTGTAAATCATGGTATGGATTGCTGCATCCTGAGGACCTGGCCCACGCTTCTGCTCAACACTACCGCCTGTGTGAGTGTCCAGAGAGGCCGCGGATGAGACAGGCATTGGGAGAAGGCACGGGAGACCAGACTAAGAATGGGCTGTGTGGTCCAGACGGATGCTGAGGAGGAGATAGTAGAGGCCAACAGCTTTGGATGCAATACGGAGAATATCAGGGTCAGAAACCAAGGCAAGATTAGAACCAGAGCTGGGGAACTTGGAGTGGGTAAGGCCGAGGTGGGGAGCTAAGAGGCACAGGTTAGGGTAGTCAGAAGATTGTCATGGCTCCCTCCGTTCAGTGTAGAGGTGAGAAAGGTGGGAATGTAGGTGGTGTCTCTGATGGACGTTCTAACTCTGCATCTCTTCTTTGTCTCCAGTGGCTGAGAGTGGAGATATTCAGGCGGAGATGGTAGTGAGATTGCAAGCCAAGCATGGAGGCTGGACATGGATTTACTGTCTTTTATACTCAGAAGGTCCAGACGGCCCTATTACTGCCAATAACTACCCAATCAGGTGAGCTGCAAGCTAGAGATCAGTGATGGGGGGGTGAGGAGGGGGGAAGACTGAGGTCAGCGTGGAGGAAATACAAACCAGAAGGTTACACCGGGAACCAAACCCTTACAGACTACCTCCTTTCTCCTCTCTTCAGTGACACAGAGGCCTGGAGCCTCCGTCAGCAGCTGACCTCTGAAGACACCCAGGCAGCTTATGTTCTGGGGACCCCAGCTGTGCTACCTTCATTCCCTGAGAACATTCTTTCCCAAGAGCAGTGCTCCGCTCCACTTTTTACCCCACCCCTTGGGGGTCCCAGAAGCACCAGCTTCCCCAGCACTCCTGAACTAGGCATGGTCCCGGCATCCGAAGAGCTTCCCAGATCCGCTAAAGAGTTGGACTTCAGTTACCTGCCATTCCCAGTTAGGCCTGAGCCTTCTCTCCAAGCAGACCTGAGCAAAGATCTTGTGTGTACCCCACCTTATACACCCCACCAGCCTGGAGGCTGTGCTTTCCTCTTCAGCCTCCACGAGCCCTTCCAGACCCGCCTGCCCACCCCGTCCAGTTCTCTCCAAGAACAGCTGACTCCAAGCACCGTGACCTTCTCTGATCAGCTGACGCCCAGCAGCGCCACCTTCCCAGAGCCGCTGACCAGTCCACTACAAGGCCAGCTGACCGAAACCCCGGCCAGAAGCTACGAAGATCAGTTGACTCCATGCACCTCCACCTTCCCAGACCAGCTGCATCCCAGCACTGCCTCTTTCCCAGAGCCGCTGGGCAGCCCCAGACATGAGCAGCTGACTCCCCCCAGCACTGCCGCATTACAGGGTCACCTGACTAGTCCCAGCCAGACTTTCCCAGAGCCGTTGAGCCCCAATCCTACCAAGACTTACTTTGCCCATGAGGGATGCAGTTTTCTCTATGAGAAGTTGCCCCCCAGTCCTAGCAGCCCTGGTAATGGGGATTGCACACTCCTGGCCCTGGCCCAGCTCCGGGGCCCCCTCTCCGTGGACGTCCCCCTGGTGCCTGAAGGCCTGCTCACACCCGAGGCCTCTCCAGTCAAGCAAAGTTTCTTCCACTACTCTGAGAAGGAGCAGCATGAGATAGATCGTCTCGTCCAGCAGATCAGCCAGCTGGCACAGGGCATGGACAGGCCCTTCTCGGCTGAGGCTGGCACTGGGGGACTGGAACCACTTGGAGGCCTGGAGCCCCTGGACTCCAACCTATCCCTGTCAGGGGCTGGCCCCCCTGTACTCAGCCTGGACTTGAAACCCTGGAAGTACCAGGACCTGGACTTTCTGGTTGATCCTGATAGCATATTCCTGGAAGAGATGCCCGTGGACGATATCTTCATGGATCTCTCTACCCCAGACCCCAATGGGGAATGGGGGTCAGGGGATCCTGAAGCAGAGGGCCCAGGAGGGGTCCTGTCGCCTTGCAACAACATGTCCCCAGAAGACCACAGCTTCCTGGAGGACCTGGCCCCCTATGAAACCGCCTTTGAGACAGGTGTCTCAGCATTCCCCTACGAAGGGTTTACTGATGAGTTGCATCAACTCCAGAGCCAAGTTCAAGACAGCTTCCACGAAGGTGAGTCACGCCTCAGGGCCCCATCCCTGTCCAGTGAGATGCTAGGCATATTTAGTGCATCGCTTTCCCTTTTCTGTAGCTCAGCTTTATTAAATGAATGCTATGGATAGTGGTGAGGATAAAAAAAAAACTTTATGAAAATTTAAAATGAGTAGACTTGACAAACAAGGGAGTTATTACAGGATGGAGCGATGGGCAATACTCAGATGAAGGGTTGGTTAAAAGTTTACGAGGGTCCTACATCAATCACTTCTTCATTTTATGGGCCCCGCTGATTAAGGAGAAAAGTTATACAAAAACTGATAAAGTTGATTGGAGTTCTAGCTGAGTATTTTTGCTCCCTCTAAAGAGTGTAGAGAGCAAGAATTGGTAGAAGTTGGAGAAAGTATGAGGGTGGGGCTCATACCCCAGGATTCCTGTGTGTTCCAAAGGTACAGCCACCATGTACTTGGTCCATCCCTATCACGCCTTAGCTGCTGACCCTCTGGAGATCACTTGGTCACTGGGTTGACAGATTTGAAGCCCATCCACATATCAACATTGGTTCACTTTCCTAATAGTGGTCCTGACTGACTCTCTCTTTCTCTCTCTCTCTGCAGATGGAAGTGGAGGGGAACCAACGTTTTGAATAAGTCTGTGACTTAACGTCGTCAAGTATGGCATATTGTCATCAAGACGTGGAGCCGCTCTCCACCCCCCCGGGACTGTTGGGGGGATCCTGTGGGTCAGAGGGGGATATATCTGATTCTCCAGGCCCTGAGGATTTTGGCGGGGGGTGGGAGGGAGGTGGGAGGGGAAGGGAAGGGAGCTACTTTTTAAAAATCAAGGGACTTCGAGGGATCCCAGATTCCATTTCAATCTGTATTCACTCGTAGTGAGCTTCCTTGAATGGATTTCAAGCGGAGAATGGGGGAGTCTCACTTCCTCACCGCACTGCCCCATGGGCCTGGGCCAGTTCTCCACTCCTAGGGGCCAAAACACCTCTGGGGCTTTGGTGGAGGAAAGGCATGGCTCACCTGGGGCCAGCCTGTGCCCCGAGGGGCTCTTGACACCCACGTAGAATTCTCTACAAACCAGTAACGGGATTTCAATTCCGATGGACTCAGCCGCCTGGCGGCCCTTCCTGTGACTTTTGTGCCCCGCGCCTGGGGTGGGGGGCGCGAAGAGACGCTACGTTCCTTTCCGATGGAGGAAGGCAGACCTGCCGTCACACGTGTGCTTGCACGAGTGCGTGTACCTGGTGCGGGACTCACCCGGCTGCCAGACCGCCTGGGCCTGTCCAGACGGCCACCTCGTGGTGCTGCGGTGACTTTGTAGCCAACTTTATAATAAAGTCCAGTTTGCCTTTTGGGTACTTCTGGTGTTCTGCACTATTGTGGAAAGGGAAGGGCAGGGGAGTGAGAATGTGTGTGCATGTGCCTGTATGCTCTGGTGGTACAGGGGAGCAAACAGGTGCCTGGGACTGGAGGTGTTGCAATTCATGTGCATAGTTTCTGATAAATGACCATGAAACAGCTTAAGGGAACAAGGGATTTATTTTCTTACAATAGTCAAGTTACAGTCTGTAGTCCAGCTTGACTGGAGAGCACGCACCAACACCAGGGCCGAGGGAACTGGCCACACCATCACCACATAACAGCTGAGAGATGGACAATCCTTACTTGCCAGATCAGCATGTCTGGCCAAGTACACAGAAAGATGCCAACTCTCTCAAACAGCTCTCTGTGATTTATCCAGACCCTAATCCCACCCACCATGGGCTGGGTCTTCCCCATCAGCTAGACAATCTCCTTCAGGTTTGCTCTGGGATTAACCATCAACTCTACAACTATGCCCAGAGCTCAAACCCTCAACAGTCAAGTTGACACCTGTGCTTAACTATGACAGGAGGTAAAGACTAGGCCTACTTTCAGCTCCTGACAGTTCTTTGTCCCCCATACACCCTTTCATTCCTTCACTCTACCTGTGAGCCTGCAGGGCGTAGCCCATGCTGTGCCAGAAGTTTCCTGGTCTTCTCCACTCCAGACTTACAATGTCCATGGTGTTAGGAGCAAAGGATTTGGGGATGCATAAGAAGATCCAGTCTGGCATGAGTTCTGGGTGCAGGTTTGAGGCTTAGGGATGTGAGTTCTGTCTTTGCCTGGTCCTGTGTGGAACTCACCTGCTGTTGGGCCCGGAATTCTCCCACTGAAAATCATGCTTCCTTCTATAATCCTTACATAGCAGGGTTTTCAGTTAGCAAATACCTACCTTCAATAAAGCCTCGTTTCGCTGATGGAGAAATTGAGGGTCGCAGGCAGTGCTTTCCCCCAGAATTGGTGAGAGGTGGGCCACATGCCCACATGCCAGCCTGGGCTGTTTCTTCAGCTCCCAAAGCCAGTGAGCCACCATCTTGGGTCATTCCATCTCAGATTCTCTAAGAAGGGCAGGGTTGGAATGGAGAAGAGCCTAAAGAACCTCTTCCTTTTGACTCTTCCATCTCTGCAAGGTAGAGCTGAGCAGAAGTCATCGAGATGCAGTGTCTTCGACAGAAGAAAGTTTCAAAAAGAAAAAAAGGTTTTTCTCCAAGCTCAAGTGCAGAAAGACCTGGACTCAAGTCATGCCTGTGTTAGTTATTTGTTGAGTGGATCCAGAACCTCAGTTTCTTCACAGGTGATGTGCGGTGAGCTAAATAGCACCCCAGAGATATCTTTAGGATCGGAAGGGAATCTCTTTCTAATTGGCAAAGCACAGAAAAGACTCTGGTTGTAAAAGTGACCTAGAGGGGCTGGAGAGGTGGCTCAGGGTTAAGACTCTGTCTTGCAAGCAGATAGTCTTGAGTTCAGATCCCAGGTCCCATGTAAAAACACCAGGTGGAATCAGCATTGACTGAACTTCCTGGAGTCTGGGAAATCCCAAAGCAAAGCAAGAAGGAGGTAGAACAATCCAGGGTGATTTCCAAAGTTACCCTTGCTCCTCCACAGGGACACACAGTGCCCTCTGGTACACACACACACACACACACACACACATCCCATAAAATCATTTTTTTAAAAGTGACCTAGAAACCAGTGGTGGTCTGACAGCTTAGAGAAACCTCTTCTACTTGGAGAAGGCAGCCCCCACCTGTGGGGGACAACACAGAAGCCTCCAGCTCTCTGCTCACTCCAAAGCCCAGTTCTGGAGCCAGGCCTTGTCTGGTGACTCAGGAAGTAAAGAGCTCATGGAGAGTGGCCGCCCCTTTCCCTTCTTGCTTGAGTCCTTGGGCGAAGCCCCACTGTCAGCCCCAAGACAACCCCATCTTAGCTGGGCCCCATCTTTAGCATAGGGTCAGCATGCAGTAGCCACACAAAAGCCTTTTTGCTGAGACCTTTTCTCAAGATTTGAGTAGGAAGACAACTAATTTCTACCATAAAGAAAATGTGCTCCAGTTTCCCAAAGAGCAAAGAACTCTAATACTTAGCTCCAAACTGCAAGTAACTATGAAGAATTGGAGTCCCATTTGAGAAGCAAGCTGGTGTGTGAACAAGGGATGTCTGAAAAGGTAGCACAGTGCAGGGACCCAAAGAAATGTCAACAAGGAAATATAATGCAAATGCTGCAAGAGGAAGTGTCATGGTTAGACACAGGTGTCAACCTGACAACTGAAGGTTTCAGCTCTGGGCATATTTGTAAAGAACTGGTAGTTGAGTTAAGCCCAGAGCAAGCCTGCAGGAGATTGTCTAGCTGATAGGGAGGTCCAGCCTGTGGTGGGAGGGACTAGTCCCTAGGCAGGTGAATAAAATGGAGGGGTTTGGTTAAGAAAGTTGACCTTCTTTGGTCTACTTGGCCAGACATGTGGGTCTCAGTCCTGTGGTCATGGTGTGGTCAGTTCCCTCAGTTCCTGCTGTTGTTGTGAGCTCTAATGCCAAGCTGGACAAGGAAGAGCAGCCAAGAATTACAAGGAGAATAAAGCCCTTGCTTCCTCCTTGAGTTGTTTGGTTATTAATTTATTGGCAATGGCAGGAAAGATGTACATTAAGGAGGAAATCTGAATGAAGTCTGGTCTTTTGTTAGTGATAATGTAAAAATGCTGGGTAATTCATTGTGATATTGTGACAAATGCAAGATGCTAATAATGAATGCAGAATATAGAATATGTGGAAGCGTTGCTCTAACTTCATGACTTTTCTGTAAGTCTAAATCTATTCTGAAAAGTATTTTCCTTGAAAAAGTAAAACTTACGGCTAGTGAGATAGTTCGGCAAGTAACAAGCCTGCTGCACACCTGGAGACCTGAGTTTGATCCCTGGAAGCCCACATGAAAGAATGAGAGAACTGACTTCTGAAAGTTATTCCCTGACTCTTCCACCATGCAGCATGGCATGCATGTTCCCTCTCTCTCTCTTCTCTCTCTCTCTCATAAATAAAGAAAATATTTTTAAATTAAAAAAGTAGAGCTTAGAGATGGCTCAGGACTTAAGTCCCTGTCTCACAAGCAGAAGGTCCTGAGTTCTGATCCCAGGACCCCCATAAAAACACCAGGAAGAAACAGTGGTGAACTCTACCTCTAACCCTGGTGGACGGAGCCTGGGAAATCCCAGAGCAAAGCAAAAAAGGAAGTAGAAGCAATCCAGGTTACCCTTGGTCCTCCACAGAGACACACAGTGCCCTCTGGCACACACACGCAAAATAAATAAACAAACAAATAAATAAATAAATAAAAATTTTAAGTTTAAAAAAATAAAAGTCATTTAAAAAGGCAAAAATAAAATTTTAAGGAATGATGCTATGAGGAAAAAAGAGAGACTGGTTGATCACAAATAGAATGTATATTTTTGTTTATCTTTGATTTTTTGAAACAGTCTCCCTCTTCACTCCAAGATAATCTGAAATTCACTACGTAGCCCAAGTCTCAGAGCAGCCCCCTGTCTCAAATTCCCATGTACTAGAGTCAGTGTGACTGCAACTCTGGAGTGTATGTTTTGATAAGACACCCCAATATTCAGCAAGATCCTACCTACCACATGGTCAAGAGAAGAGAAAATTGGAAGAGGCGATGTCGCCACCTGCTGGAAAGAGAAGTAACTGCTTAAATTGCCATGATACCCCTGGGGCTCACTCAGAACATCACTATCTTAGAACAGATGGTTAAACTAAGGTCCAGAGAGATTAAAAAATTAGCCAATGGGACCTCCAGAGTGTCTGTAGACACCAGCTTTGAATCTCAGGGAACAGATGCATAAGGGGATCAAAAATACTCAGCTCAAGAACTGGCTTTAACTTTATTTCTCAGGCGATAAATATTTGGTATTTACATGTGCCAGTTCCCGGTGCTGGGAAAAACTCAACAAGACAGAGATCTTTGGAGCAACAGCTGTATTCTAGTTGTGGAAAGACATAACAAAAGATAAAATAAGGCCTCCAAACATGCAGTGTGTACAAAAAAGGAGGAGGCGGGAGTTAACCAGAGGCACCGTGGCAGAATAACTGGGCACTAACTTAGAGAGAAGGGCCACCTTCCAAGGAAGTGACATTGAGCTGAAGCCTGGAAGGCAAGAACAGAGAAGAATGTCCGAAGTCAAAGGGAAGCAATTGTAAGGACATTAAAATGGAGAAGGATTTGATCTGCTTAAGGGGTTCTGTAGACAGGCTGGAGCAAGCGAGAGGAAGAGGGGCTGGAGAGAGGATTGTCCAGAGCGTAGTCCCATGCATAAGAAACTCAGGTTGCAACTGAAACACAAACTTGACAACCTGAGTTCAATTCTTGAATCTACATGAAGGCAGAAAGAAGTGAAGAACTGACTCCAGTTGTCCTCTGACTTTGTGGTACGGCCTAAGTGTAAACCTCAGAACCAAGGTTTTTATTAGTTTTTTAAATACTAGGCATGATGGTGTGTGCTTGCAATCCCACATTTCAAACCTCTAGGGAGGTGGAGACAGGCATCCATCCCTCCCCCCGGAGGGCTTGTTATTCACAATCAGAATTTTTAAATATTTTATTTATTTAATATGTGTGTGTGTGTGTGTGTGTGTGTGTGTGTGTGTGAGAGAGAGAGAGAGAGAGAGAGAGAGAGAGAGAGAGAGAGAGAGAGAGCAGGAGGTACTAAATGTCCCTGTGGAGGACCAAAGTGACTTCGGGAATCATCCTGGATTTTCTACCGCCTTCTTGCTTCACTCTGAGATTTCCCAAGCTCCGCCCACCAGAGCTGGAAGTGCAGGCCACCACCATTTGAGCCTGACGTTTTTTACATGGGACCTGGGATCCGAACTCAGGACCTTCTGCTTGAGAGACAAGAGTCTTAACACCCAAGCCATCTCTCAAGCCTCACAGTCAGAATTTACTTGGTGAGCTTCAGGTCAGGGGAAAAAGCTATTACCAAAACCAAAGGTGGACAGTTCCAAAGGATTACCTGTACTTAGCTTAAAAAAAAAAAAGGTTTTTTTTTTAAACCTCAGCTTTGGGAATTCAAACACTGGCCCTCCTGCTGGTGTAGCAAGCACGTTACTGACTTAGCCATTATCCCAACGAGGGTTTATTTTCTCATAGTTGCTTTTCTATACTTCCCAAAGTTTCTCCATATAAAATAGTATCCAGCACCTACGACATATTCAGTAAACAAAACCTCACTCTGCCGTCAATTCCTCCCTTCTCCTGAAGGAAGAATCGTTGATGTTCCTAATAATGGAGAAAAGAGGAGCTCACCCCCTGCCCCAAGGGCTTCTTGGGTAGATACCTTCTGGGGCTTTGCTGCTTCTGCAGATCTGTGACTCTGACTCCACGGTAGGTCATGTTCAGCTGTTGTGTGACCCAAGACTACAATTCAGCTTAGTTGAGAAGTTCCAGTGTTCTTTCCAGCACTGTAAGAAAAATAAAACAGAAACACAACTTAGCTGCATAGTGTGTGCTTGCAATCTCCCTGCACATTCCCCTGTAGTGCTGGGGATAGAATCCGGGGCCTTGCACACTAGGCAATACGTGTCAGGTAGCTACATTCAGAACATAGGATTCTGTGAGGAGGCCAGGTTTCTATTCCTACCTTTGGCACCAACTCAGACCCTGTGTGCAATGGTTTGTTCCCCAGGGGTTCGTGTGCTAGAGGTATGGTCCCTAGTGTAACTGGATTGAAGTAGTGGAACCCTTAAGATATGGGGTTTAGTGGAAGGTAATTAGGTGTTGGGGCCCCACCCTCATTATAATGCTAGGCTAACAGAGAATATTACATGGCAAGGCCTCTTTGTCTGCATGGCCCTTTGTGTGCGTTTCCCTCTCTACCTCACTATGCAGTGACACAGTCAAGCGAACACTTGCTAAACACCAGCACTCCCTCTTTAGACTTTCCAGCTACCACAATCAGGAGCTGAATGAGCATCTTTTAAAGTACCAAGGATTGGTTATTTTGATACAGCGACACAAAACAGACTTAAGCACTGGGCAAGCTAGTTTGCTTGCCTGAGCCTGTGTACCCACGTGAGGAGGAGGGAGAGGATTCCTACTTCCTCCTAGGGCAGTGTAAAAGCCACATACAGCTGCATCTTGACAGCTGAGCTTTGGGTACAGCTGTGAAGAACTGTCAGCAAGCTGTCAAGCAAGCCTGCAGATTGTCTGCTTGATGTGGAAGACCCAGCCCCTAGTGGGTGGTACCCTCCAGCAGCAGACCACACAAAGGGTGTGTGAGAGGGAAGAGTCTGACCCTCCTTCTCACCCTGTGCTGGCAGGCACTGTTAGTTGCTACTGTTCCTCATTTCTTGTTGCTGATGTTTTTTGCTGTTACGCTGTTGCTGTTCTTGGCTGACTTCAGAGCCTAGTCTCTTCGGCCTCCAACATTACTTGTGGTTCGGGGACTCTAGGGGAATCCTTTAAGTGTAGCACCACATGGGGTCTGCTGAGCCATTGGGTTCTAGAACTGAGCAGCTACAGGCCACTATTGTTGGACTTCTCGAATTTTATCAACCTAATAAATCCCTTTTTACACACATATGTCCATTCTATTGATTCTGCTCCTCTAGAGAACCCGGGCAAGGGGCTGGAGAGATATCTCAGGGGTTAAAGCCTTTGCCTCACAAGCAAATGGACCTGAGTTGGACCACAGATCCCACATAAAATCTCTGGATGGCGATCCAGCTCTCTTGCTTTCTACTGTGAGAGCAATGGGAGCAGTCATGTCCCTCCCACAGCTCCTCCCAAAGAGCATAAATTGTACCCTTGCACTGTAAGCCTAATAAACTCTTCTTTAGTTGTAAAAAAAAAAAAATCTCTGGATGGCAATGGTGGTAGCCTGCACTTCCAGCTTCGGGAGGCAAAGTCTGGGAAACCCGAGTAAAGCAGTAAGGAAGCAGAGGTAGAGCACTCCAGGATGATTCCTGGTCACCCTTGGACCTCCACAGGCACACATTATCGTTTAAACAGACACACATATATGCCCACAGCTACACACACACACACACACACACCCTATTAATATAGGAAGTTAGCATCTGTCTAGGTGGATTAATATTACTGCTGGTCCCCTTTCCCTGAGGCCCCAAGACAGACAATGAGATGGGTGACAAAGGATGTTTATTAATGTTTAATCCCTTGGCACAAGCATATGTGTAAAAATATACAATGTTGGGAAAACATGAATTGTGTCGAGCGACTTCCCTTCTTCCCCTCCAGCATAGCTTTCTCAACCTGCCCCTCTATGGCCCCACCAGCTGCTTTCTTCAAACTCCTTCAGGGTGGAGGGCAGGGGTCACTTCTTAGCAGCTTCTGCCTGGGCTGCCAAATCCGCCTCTTTCTGAGCAGCTAGAAACACCGCTCGCTCATTCTGGAAAGCTGCCAGCTCTTCCGCACTGAGGCTGCAGGTGAAGAAAGACAGATGGTGTTGACCAGTCCCTGGTGTGAAATCATGGCACTGGCACAGACCCCAGTGCCCTGGCCCCTTCCATCAGTTTCCACACCTTTGCTTATCTGTTTTCTCCACTAGGAACCGCAACCCACATAACCCACTACCCCTGCCCTTTCTCCCCCCTTAAAGCCCATTCAGCCTGCAGTGTTAACTTTGTCTAGCGGGATTCACTAGCTCCTCCGTGCCCAACTTGGGTGAAGTCATGGGGTTGTGTGTGAATATCGCCTAGAGCAGAAAGCCATCTACTCCTCTCTGTGCTTCCTGCACAAGCAGGACTTTGAGAAAAGCCCATATCGGTTCTAACCCCACTCCTGGGAAACCACCAAGTGCCAGCCTTGTATGGGGTATGACACAAGCAGCAAGAGCCTAATGAGGACCAGCCCCCTCCCTGAACCCATGCTCTGGATCAGACACTCTCCAACATGGTAAGTTACTTCAAGGAAACAATTCCTGAGATATCCAAAGCCCCGACGGGCACACTAGTTGACCTCAGGATCAAGAATGAATGAGGGATGGCTCTGAAGACTGACAGGCCATATTCCACTCCGCTGCTGGGACAAGACAGGAGATGATTATCACTTTGCATCCTCCATTGAGATATTTCCACTTCTTGGAACATATCCCCCCCACACACACACACCTTCCTTTTTTCCAGGGTCCTGCTTCAAAGCCATCTACTCCCAAAGAGACCTCACAAAGTAAAATCAAGAGCCCTCATGATAACCAGCTTCTATCAACTTTGACCACTGGGCAATCTAAAGCTCTCGTTACTGATCTGCCTTCTATCTCAGGATTGCAAACTCTTTCAGAATGGACCAAGTACAGCTACTCTTTCTGGCTATAGCCAATGTCCAGAATGATGTCTAATATATTACAAGTGTCTATTAAGAATATTCCAAATTAATAAGTAAGACTTCAACCCCTAGAATCTAAGGTCCTTTGACTCAAAGACTGACGTTTGCATGTATGAAAGTAACATAATGAAACCATTAAGTATAATTCATATATGCTTAAAAGAAAACTTATTTTTCCACTGTAGTAGGCCCTTTCAGCTTTGTTCCCAAATCAGGAACTTTCTGGGCTTTCCCTTCACATTGCCCCTCCCAGGACACTCACTCCTTCACCACACGAATGCCCATGGACCGGGCAGAGCCAATGATGGAACGGACCACAGAGGACAGAGGCACATCTTGCATGGCAAAAGCATCGTCCTTAGCTTTGACGCAAGCAATCTCATAGATGTGCTTCAAAGTCACCAGGCCTGCCACCTCTTTCCCTGGGAGGAAGAAACAAGGAATTCTTCAGGTGTCACTCTTTTCCAGAGACCCAGAATCCCAAATTTCCCACTCTAGCCCTTACCTACCTGTTTCCCGGGCCCCCTTCTCAATCCCAGCAGCTGCCTTCAAGAAGTAGGAAACAGTGGGTTGTCCAATCTTGAGTTCAAATGTCCTATCGGGCTTAACAGGGAGGAAAAAGACATGAGACTATCCCCTCTCCCCCACCTCCATCCTTCAACTCATCCTGTGGTATCCTTAATAGACCTTTATAAAACCACAAGTAAAAGTAAATTTGTAGGAAACATCCCTGTAACTTTACTCCTGGCTCAAATCTACTTTGAAACCCCATTAGATGGATAAAAGGAAGAACCACAATATGATGTAACCATGAAGGTTCGAAGAAAAATATGGTCTAGGTGTCTCTATGTAAGGGGGTGGGGAAAAGTGGAGCCCAATAACCAAGTTAGGTACAGGACAGCAACCAAAGTGACCAGCTCCAGTTTCAAGGACAAGTAAAGGAGAAGGAAACTTTCTCTACACCTTCACAAAGATCTTAGTAGGAAGCGGAATGCCTTCCTTGATGTCCTTCGTCTTCTCGTTGAACTCCTTGCAAAACTGGTTGATGGAGACGCCTCGCTGCAAGGGAAATATAGAGAAAAGGCTGGAGTGGGGGTAAAGGTTTTCTACCCGAGGGTCTGTTCCTTCCTTTGCCTTCTCTCCTCTGTGTTCCTTTCCAGATTCAACTACTTCTTCAGGTGCCCACCGATCTGCGCCCATGGTCTCACTTAATCTTCACCCAGCCTACGGAGAGAGGGTCGAGGAAGCTAGAGCTGGAACGAGAGACTAAGTAACTAGCATAAAGACCAAAAGCCTGCGCAGAAGGTATCAGAGACTTCCCTATTGCACAGCGTGATCCTATCAATTAGCTACCAGCCTCCCCCCGCCCCCCCCGCCCCCGGTCCAGACAAGTTCTCACCTGGCCCAGTACAGGGCCCAGTGGGGGGCCAGGCATGGCCTGGCCCGCCCGTACGATGGTCCGGATCACGCCGCCGGCCTCGAGCTTCCTGAGGGACCGAGTGGCCCGGTTCAGCTTCGACATGGTGCGGAACCTTCAGTCTTGGTGCACTTTAGAGCCTCATCAAGAGCGGCGCTCTGGGCGCTACCATCTTGGGTCAGAGGTCAAGGGTCCTCCTACTAAGCTGGGGCAGGCGAAGCCAACAAAAAGCAACCTTGTTTCAGTCACACCTTTCGCCAACAAATAAAAGAAGGAGAGTTGGGAAATAGGAAAAACTCTATAAACGCTCTCTCTGAAAATAGGAGGAAAAAAAAAATCTCGAATGGCTTCAGTACACACATTTCCTCAGGAGCGCAAAAAAGGCATCTCTTCGGACAGCCAAACAGGGAGGGGACCTTGATTTCCCCGCAGAGTAATGTGGGTATTGTAGTTCCAGTTGCTTTGGCTGCCATCTGCTGGACATGGTGGTGATCATGGATCAATTATTGGAAGTGGGAATCTACTCAGTCCTTGTTTCTCCACATGTAGCGGAAAGACAGCATGATTACTGCCTATGTTTGCAGTATAACCTTGGAAACAAACTGTTCCTTTTGCTGGCTGTGAACTTGATTTAGTTACTTATGTTCCCTTTCATCCCCTTAAGGATAGGAATTATATTTACCTCTCAGGATTATTGTGAACATCACCTAACAAAGCATTTTAGAACAATTCCTGGAAGGCCACTCATTTTGAAATCCCCCCTTCCTGCTGCAGGAATCTGTTCCTGTACTTCTCAATAAACTTTGCCTGCTTTTGCTCTTCAAATAAATAAAAAGAACAATATATCTGGCAGCTAGAAAGTATGTGCTGATATGTTACAATGGAAAAAAAAAAACAAAAACTTCCAGGGCTATTGTGATTCTTAACGGACTCAGAACATTAACTATGTCACTTGTGACAGACAAAATAAGCCAGTATCTTGTATCATTTCTCTAAGCATTTGCATTTAAAAAATGAACGCAGGGCTTTGTGCATGCTAAGCAAATAGTCTATCACTGAACTATATCCACAGCCCTCTTTTTAAATTAATTAATCAGTCAATTAATTGTGTGTGTGTTTGTGTATCAGAGGGCACCGTGTTTCCCTGTGGAGGACCAAGGGTGACTTCAGAAGTCATCCTGGATTGCTTCAAGCTTCTTTTTGCTTCACTTTGGGCTTTCCCAGGCTCCACTTTCTAGAGCTGGAAGCATAAGACTAAAGTAATTTCTTTTTTTTTTTTTTTTTTTTCATCAAGAACACCTTTTATTGAAAGACGGACCAAGATATAAGTTTAAGTTTTTAGTCAAGAACTCTAAAGCTGTTCAGTCAGAGCTTCCAATTAGCATAATTAGCATGAGACCACCAAGTTACATACAACTTTCTGTTTTTTGAAACAGAGTCTGATGTAGCAGCCAAGACTGGCCTCAAATTTGCTATGTGCCCAAATTGATTTTAGATTCCTTGAATTCCCAATCCTTCTGTCTCCACCTCCCAAATGCTGGGATTACAGGCGTACGTACCACCATGGCTAGTCTTAGCTTTTGACAGCCTTGTTTAATCTATTCATTATATTCATTATAGATGGGGGGAGCGGGGTGAATCTGCTGGCCTCAGGCCGCCAAATATTACAAGCATGCAAGCAAAGAAAAATGACTAAGAAGCGTCGCATACAGCATTAGCGAAATCTTGCCTAATTTTCATGGGCACACCATACAGCAAGGGACACAGCACAGACAGGAAGAACCGGGAAAGGGCAGTAAGATGAAAGCACACAAATCTTGTGCCTAGAAAGACAGTGGAAGGCGCCTGGGCCCAGGACCATCTGGGCGAACGTAAGTGGATGCCAATGAGTGGGGAGAAGTTTCTGGCTTAAGAAACCAAAATGGCTCCAGGCCCCGGGCTATGGATGTGCTGACAATTCAGGAGACACTGGAGTGTTTATTTTGGGTCGACGGATGTAATCTGTCCTGAAAATGTAGAACAAAACAACACAAACTCAAAACACGGGGACGCTCTGAGGCGTCCTGCTCCCCCTGTGCCCCGTGATGCTGCGGCATCTGTCCAGATGCTCATCACTCAGCCCAACAGAGTTCAGCACGGCTGCTCACGATACACGCCTCTCACAAGAGCAAGTACCACACAAAACATAGTTACCGCAAATAAAAGTCAGCCTCCAAGAGATGCTACTACCCTGGACACTGAACTGTACCACCCCACCCCACACCTGTGCTCACCAAGTTTAACTTTTGTGCAAATCCCTTCAGAATCTGCCACCCTTGCCACTCTGCAAAAACACTGTTGCATTAGATTTCTCCTCTTGAGGTAATTCAAAGTCTTGAAGCACAGCAGACGTAAGTATTCTGCACAATCGCAGATGGGAAGTTACTGAGGTAATACCTCTTGATTTCTCAAACAATTCAAACTTTTTTCTTTCAGACCCTACATTGAACAATCTAAGAACCAAAAAAAGAAATGAAGGCACACAAAAGTAAAACACCTTCAAAACAAAAGTATGTCTCTGTGTCATCACTCTAACATCCTATCCTTCGCTAAGACCAAGAACAACTTACACGTTTATCAAATCATTTTACGAAGAATTAGCAAGACGGAAGCCGAGATGAGGGAACGTGAGTTCAAGGCCAGCCTGGACTACATGGTGAGTCTCAGAAATAAAACAGACAGATCTCAGCAACGTTGTAAGTGGGAACCCAACAGTGGTGTCGACTCCTCTCCAGGAGAGCTCTGCCACCGCCATGTCCACAAAGGACGTCTGGCAGGACAGTGCAAGGCTGCCTCCCAGGCCACACCGCTCTCAGGTCTGCTTCAGAGGCGCGGGGATGTTGGCGGACGCCTGCTCGAGGAAGGCCAAGGAGCCCTGAGGCACGTCGGCTGGCTTTTTGTGCTGCGCGTTGATGTCTTCCAGCACCTGCTGCCAATGTCTCAGCTTAGTCAAATGCTTCTGGACAAGGGCGTCTTTCCGTTGCAGCTCACTCCTTAGTTCTGACACGTCCTCTTTGATAACTTGCTCTGGTTTCTGGACAGACAACTGCAACCGTTTTTGTAGGAAAAAACATTCCGTCTGTCTTGCAATGTCCAGAAACTTCTGGATACACTGATCAACACCAGTTCGAATCTCTTCCTGATCTGTGCCATTGACGTAATCCTGACTCACCAGGGAAGCAAAGCAAGCTTCGAAAGACGACTCCAGCTCGTCCACCAAGGTGCTGCTGGCCGGTCTCGAGGCGCCCGGCGCCGCCTGCAGCAGCGAGGCCTGGCCGGGGAGCCGCCCCCCCCCCCCCCCCCCCCCGCGCGGCCTGCGGGGGGCCCGGCGGCTGCCCCGAGAACATCCCTCCCAGGGGCGCCGCCATGTCTTAAGACTAAAGTAATTTCTGCCTGGCGTTTTTATGTGGGATCCAGAATCTGAATTCATGTCCTTCTGCTTTCAAGGCAGAGTCTTAACCTCTGAGCCATCTCTGTAGTCTCCACAGCCCTGTTTTTATAGTTTATTTTTATTTTTTATTTTGAGACAATGTCTCACTAAGTTGCCCAGACTGGCCTTAAACTTGCAATCCTTCTGTCTCTGCTTCAGAGTCTCGAGTCTCTGGGATTATAGGTCTGTCCTCCAGACTTAATTCTGTGACAAACTTTTTAAGGACATCATGGTACCATTCAATGGCATTTACAATGTTGGTGTTCAGAAATCTTATTGTACTCCTTTCACAAACAAGGACGAAGAAGCCCTGAATGGTTAACTCTGTAACCAACAGAGTTGGGAAACAAACATTGGGTGATGAGAGCCTAGTACTTGTCCTGCTCTCCACGCCCACATGCTGCCTCAGTGTGGCGGTAACACTGCTTGCCTGACGCTGTTGCAACTGACTCAGTCTCAGGACTATGTCTTGGCCACACAATGCTGACCAAGACACACGGCTAAGAAGGTGGAATATCAGAATTTGAAACCAGGATTCCTGACTTTGGAATCCATGCACTGAGCTTGTGCTATTGATTCCCATATGATTTGTTCCCATGAACTCATGCAGGAGATTGATCCCCTAAAGTATATATCGACAGTACTGAAAGAGTGAAAACTTGATCTAACTACAGTGTTCAGAGTTGGGACCTTTGCAAGATGATTAGATTAGAGGAAGCCTTCAGGGTGGAGCCCCAGTTATTAAGTCCTGGTGAACTTACAGGCGAGTGAAAGAGACCCCTTCCCCTCCTACACATTCTCGCAGTGAGTCCCTTGCAAATTGTGTACCATACTGTTTGAACTTTGAGCCTCCAAACCTGTGACCTCTTTTCCTTTCCTTTCTTTGTGTGTGAGTGTGTGCATGTGTACATGAGGGTGTGGGCGTGAGAAGAAAAGGGCGCTTGAGCATGTGTGCCTATGGAGGTCCAAGAGTAACTTCAGGGATCACCCTGGATTGCTCCACTTCCTTGTTGCTTTGCTATGGGGTCTTGGGCTCTGCCTTTCAGGATTAGAACTGCAGGCTGCCACCATGTCTGCCTGGTGTTTTTATCTTGGGATCTGGGATCCAAACTCAAGTCTTTCTCTTTGTAAGGCAAAGGCTTAACTCCTGAGCCATTTCTCCAGTGTAGAAATTGGCTCTTTTTAAAGAGTATTTTGTGTATTTGAGAAACAAATAAGGAGGTAAAGAGGGAGAAAGAAAGTGAAGAAGGGAAAAGAAAAAGGAAAAGGGGGAGAGAGAGAGAGAGAGAGAATGCCACAGGGCACAGGCTGGTGGAAGTCAGAGGACAATTTTTCAGAAGACAGTTGTCTCCTTCCTCCTTGTAGGCTTCTCGGGATTGAACTCAGGTCTCCAGGTTTGGGAACAGGCCCTTTATCTGCTGAGCTGTCTCACAGTCCAGAAGTTAGTTCTTGATGGATACTTTGTTAGGGAGTAGGAGAGAAGCATCAGGTTAATGCTCAGGACTCTGGCGCAGCCAGTTGGGGCAAGCGAATAGTGTGAACTTTCACCTGCTCAGGGATCACAGAATTGGAGTGATAATGGTGAGTTAGGTTTAGGGACATTTTTGTGACGTGGGCTGCAGGTTTTAGCCTGGGCAGAAAGCTCATGTTGTGGCAGGAATGTTAACATTTGTTTCATGGAGAGTGAGGGTCCTTGATGGGCATCCAAGAGTGAGATTGCCCCGGGTGGAGAGACGAGAACTCAGCATATGAAGAGGGAAGAGAGGAAGGATCAAAGGAGAGCGGGGAGCAGCCACTCCCTGGAATTAGGAAGAAGAAGTAAGAGCAAAGCACCCCTGATGTTACAGGAGACTGTGGGGCAAAGAAACGAAACAGCAGAGATCAGACTGAGTGCACTCATATGCATGCATACACATACATATATGTATGCACACACGCATACATGGACACATGCATACACACATGTGCATGGACATGCACACACATTTCTGCCCACATGCATGCACATACAAACTCACACACATGTACAAATACACACACACACACACACAGATGGGGAAGCCCAGACAGCATGTTTGCAAGAAGAAGGCATACAGACCCCTGGCATATTGCACAGTGCGAACTCATTGGGCTGAGAAGAAAGGGAGAGCAGTGGAATAATGGAAGTACTGGTTAGAAGCCATCTGAAGCTTTAAGAGATAACAGAGTTTTGGGTTGGTTGGTTGGTTGGTTTTGACACATGGCCCCCTGTTATGGCAGTGCACAAAATAGCAGCTCACTTCTTCAAGGAGGAAGAGAGACTCCCACCAGACAGGTGTTATGAACAGGTGAGTGTAATCACAACACAAACAGCTCATCACCATTGCTCTGTACTTTGGGTCAGAAGCAAGTCACAGGCCCTGCATATGCTCAAGGGAAGATCACACAGGGAAGTGAATATTAGGAAGCAAGGATTATGGCAGCTGCCCTAATAATCTGCTGGCCTGGAGCTGGGGAGATGGCTCAGTGGTTAAAAGCTTTGCCTTGTATCCAAAGGGACCTGAGTTCAGATTCCCAGATCCCATGTAAAAGTGCTGGGTAGGTATAGCAGCCTGTAATTCTGGCCCTGGAAGGTGGAGCCTGGAAATCTCCAGAGCAAGTTGACTAGCCAGAATAGCCCTAATGGCATGCTTGGGGTTACAAAATAAAAACCCACAAGAAACAGAAAGAAAGAGGAAGGAAGGAAGGAAGGAAGGAAGGAAGGAAGGAAGGAAGGAAGGAAGGAAGGAAGGAAGGAAGGAAGGAAGGAAGGAAGGAAAGAAGGGAGGGAGGAAGGGAGGGAGGGAGGGAGGGAAGAAAAAAAAAGGAAGAAAGAAGGAAGAAAGAAGAAAGAAAGAAAAGAAAGAAAGAAAGAAAGAAAGAAAGAAAGAAAGAAAGAAAGAAAGAAAGAAAGAAAGAAAATCTGTTAACCATAGCTTTCCTGAGACTATCAGTCAAAAACTGATGCTGGTGGAAGAAAGTAAAGACTATGCCACTGGATCTCAAGAGAGGGAGGTCTCAGTTACAGAGGCCAGGAATACAGCTGCGTCACCTATGTTGAAGTGCAAAGCAGAGCATGTGCCTACTGAACTGTGTAGCCCATCATGGGAGATTTCTAGGCAAGGTGGGGAAAGTAAGACCTCTTTTTAATTCTCACTTAGACTAAAACATGAGAGGTGAAATGTAAACTGAAAGATGCTGTTAACTCAAAAAGAATTAGGGTTTGATGGTTTTGAAAATTCCCAGGCTTGGACTGGAGAGATAGTTCAAGGGTTAAGACTTTGTATCAAAAGCAGAATGTCCTGAGATCCCAGGTCCCACATAAAAACACTAGGCGGAAATGGAGGTGTCCCACATCTGCAGCCCTGGTAGGCAGAGCCTGGGAAATCCCAGAGCAAAGAAAAAGGCGGTAGAAGCAATCCAGGATGATTCCTGAAGTCACCCTTGGTCCACCACAAGGACACACAGTGCCCTCTGATACACACATATACGGGCTCTCCGGTGGGCAGCAAGATCTATAGTGCAAACGGGTAGCTGGACTGCGCTCATTCACTGTTTCCTATCTTGGACGTGTGTGTGACTGTCTCTAGTTCCTGTCACTGTGACTTTCTTGACGTGATAGCCTGTCTCATGAGCTGAAGTACACCCCCTTCCTTCCTCAAAGTTGCTCTTTGTTGGGTATTCATTAAAGCAAGGAGTTCTGAATCTTAAAACAAGCACATGATCTCCAAGGCTTTCCCATGTCATTATGTCATTGAGGGCTAGCTGTGGCAGCCACGGCATAAAGTATAAAGCTTCTGTCTCCCTGGGTTTCCTGCTGATGTGATTGTGGGACAAGCAAGGACAGGCCTCTAGGTCTCTGGATTCCAAATATATCTAAGGGTCTTTTCCAGGCCCACTCTGCAGCCTCCAGCAAAGGTTCAGGGGTGGAGCCCAGCACCTCAAGTCTCCTTTCTCTCTCTTTCTCTCCCCCCCAGCCAAGAGAGTTTGCTGTCATTTTTGTTTATTGTGATTTCCTTTTGTGTGTGTGTGTGTGTGTATGTGTGTGTGTGTGTGTGTATCTGTGTGTAGGTGTGTGTGTAGAAGAGGACACTGTGTGCCTGTGGAGGTTCAAGGGTAACTTTGGGAGTCATTCTGTTTTGCATTGAGATTTCCCAGGCTCCACTTTCCAGGGCTGGAAGTGCAGGCCAATGCCAATTCTGCTTGGCGTTTTTACATGGGATCTGGGATCTGAATTCAGGTCCTTTCACTGTCAAGGCAAAAGCTTTAACTCCTGAGCCATCTTTCCAGCCCCTTATTAGTTTTTTCTAGCATCCTTCCTCAATGAGTTACACAAAGATCATCCCCACCTTTGGCCTTTGAACCCAAGTACTTAAGAAGATTTCCATCTTGAACCTGCCTTGGCACCCGTCTTTGAAGCTACAGAGTCAAGGTTTAGAAAGTCATGTCCAACCCTTTGACATTGCAAAATAATATTCTCATCCGCGATAGTAAGATACAGGTGTCAAGTTGATGATTGAAGGTTCACGCTCTGGGCACATTTGTAAAGACTCAGTAATTGAGTTAAGCACTGAGCAAACCTACAGGTGATTGTATGAATGATGGGGGAAAGCCCAGCCCATAGTGGGTGGGACCATTTCCTGGGCAGGTAGATAAGATGGGAGAAGCTAGCTTAGTAAAGTTTTGCATTCTTCAGCTCCAGACTGGGACTCCTGAGATGTTCCGCTCCTGAACTAAGCTGGTAAGACAACATAGTTCCATGAACCTGCAGTACTTCTTTAGCTGGACAGTTGGCATGCTTCAGCATACATGACATGTTGGACAGACATGTTGTATGATAAGTGAGATTTGCCCATCTCTCAGCAGTCCTTTGGGTATGGCATGGCCACTTCCTCTGGCTCTTGGTGTTGGTCTCTGTTGCTGGCAGATTTGGCACTTAGCAGCAGGCTGTAGCTAGGTGAACCTTGGTGAGTGGAAGTCCACGTTGTTGAGCCCATGCATAACCTCTCTCAGCTCCTGGTGTTCCTGTGAGCTGTCCTTCCAACCTGGACCTGCGACTGTAACCGGACAGTTGTAAACCAGAATAAAATCTCTTATTCCCATGAGTTGTGAATTTATCAACAGCATGCAGAGTACTGCAGTATCATCTGTCGACAAAGTTCATCTTCAAGAACTCTACGATCAAGTTCCCACCCCCCCAAAAAAGATCTCATAATGTCTCAAGTAAGTTTGCGATTCTGCGTGGGGTTGCGTTTATAGTTATCTTCGACTGCATGCAAGAATAGATGGAAGACATAGAGGGAGGAAGCTAAATAAAGAAATTTCAAGACTATACTGCAAAATCATTTCCCACTCCAGGTAGACACTGTTTTATTACCATCTTACAAATAAGGAAATTGAGTGATTAAGAAGCTGGTGTTCTTGAGTTTAGATTCAGAAGCTAAATCTAGGGCATCTGTGGCCAAACTGGAATTGTCTCAAGCCTTCTCCTATCCCCTCCCCTAAGTAGATAAGGCACAGCACTGTATTGCAGAAGCCTTAACAACTCTCACTCCTTCTCCACTGCAGCCCCACATCACTTGGTAGCAACTGTGGTCTCAGTTGTCAGTTCCACATATGTATGACTAAATAACCTGGAGCAAGCTTCAGGTAATGATAATTCAGAGCATGGTCACAGTTATTCACCCGCTTTTAGATAGGGGGGAGTTATTGAAAGGCTCATAGTGGAGCATGAATGGATACTGGGAGTTCCCAGGAGCAACAGGCTTGGAGGAGGAGAGTCTAGCGGGTGTTCCTTCATCCTTCATGGTGGACGCTAAGGGACTTCCTGTGTAAAGGTCCCTAATTTCTCATAAAACACACACTTCAGACTTAGGGGTTGGGTTCGAGAGTTGGCTGATTGGACGGTGTTTGCCTAGCATGCATGAAGCCATGGGTTTGATCCCCAACACTGATTAAACCAGATGGCACTTGGGGGTGAGGGCAGTAGAATCAGAATTTCAAAGTCCTCTTCTGTTTAATGTTCCAGGCCAGCTAGATTACATGAGACCCTGTACCACAAAGAAACTCAGAGGTTAATGGACCACGTGGGGATCGTTCCAAACCAAGAGTATTTAAGCAGTAGAGGTATCATCTGACGCAGATCAAAGCCTCTTATCTGAGCCGCCACCTTGCCATCTCAAGTTTTTGACAACTTTCTAAGTCAGGAGTTTGAGGGCCGGGGGTGTAGGTCAGAAGCACAGTGTTTGTTTGCTGTATGTAGCTGTGGAACGAGATTCCAGGGCTCTCAGCCCCTCTTTAGTAAAACAACCACAAGCAAGCCACTTTGAGAAATGTGTGTGCCACTCAGTTAAAAAAAGGGGGGAGGGGCAGTTGTTGTGCCTGTCTTCCAGGGATTAAAGAGTTTATTTGTTCAAATTTCATGCAGAAAGCGAAGACCAGCTAGGAAAGAAGAAATGTTTTGCAAATCTGGAACCCAGAAGGGGATGTAGGCCCCCAAATGGTCCTTTTCTTTGTGGCACTGCAAATGATAGATGCACACTGGCGGGAGGGGAAAGGAGAGGTGGGTATCTCTGGACATTCAGGGGGCCAGAGGCGTCCGAAAGTGCTTGAAGGGGGCTGGAAGACAGATCTGCATTCAAGACAACCGCAGCGGCTTTCCTCAACCCCCGCCGCTGACGCACACCCGTCCTCCGCCTTTTCTAGTAGTACCCTTCTTTCTGCTCGCCCCGCAGCCGCTTCTTTTCAGTTCTTCAATTCCCCACATGGAAGGCGGGGACTCGAAGCAGGAGGTGGACAGTCCTCAAACCTAAGGTTGGGAAAAGGCGCCTTGAGGTCTACAGCGTGGAGGGGGTCTGTCAGTCTCGGGGAGATCCCAGGGGTCCCCCAAACTGAGGGCTACACTATTAGGAACCCAGAAAGGGGGAGGGCTCTTGTAGACTAGGAGTCCCAGACAGCTAGGAGGGGCAAGGGAGTTCTTAGGCTGGTGGGCGGGGCTTCCTTGGTCCCGGGGGTGGTGCCCGGAAAGGGGGCGTAGCTTAAAGAAAAGAGCTTTGCCGCGCTAAGCTAAGCCGCAAGAGGCGGGGTCTTGGAAGGGGCGGGGCTTTTGCGAGGGCGGAGCTAACGGGGCGGGGCATGGTCAGGGGTGGAGCCTAACGGTTTGCACTTACCGCCCCCCCTTCCCGGCCCCGGGTGTCCCCGTGACGAGGCAGCACCAAGCCGCCGCGGGCCGGGCCCATCCCGCCGCAGCGGCCCCGGGGCGGAGCACAGGCGAGGCGGGGAGGGAGCAGCTCCGAGCGGGAGCCGGAGGGTCGCCAGGTAAGGCCGCCGAGGCGGAGGGGGCGGGGGCTGCGCCTGGTGGACCTCGGCGGGCGCGGGGGGCGTGTTTGTGTGGCTGTGGGCGGTGGAGGGAGTCTGGCGTCTGGGCTCTGTGCGGTTCTGCGCGTCCTGCGCTAACTGGTCCCGGGTGCCCTGCGCTAGTCTGAGCACTGCCCCCACCGGCCCGGGATGTGCGGATGGAACGCGCGATCGCGCGGGTTTGCGCGAGGGGTTGCGGGGTGTGTAGCTGCGTAGGCGCTGGGCCGTCTTTGTGCTTGTCCCGGGCGCGGGGCGCAGGCCTGCCGTGGCTCCGACCCTCCAGGAGCCTGGGGATGTTTTCCCAGCAAGCTGCCTGCGGGAGATCAGCTCTGCTGCAGCCTAAGCCCGAGGGGGGAGCCCTGGCCCCCACAGGCCTCCTGAGACCCAGGGGACCGCAGACAGACACCTGAGGGAAGGGGGAGGCGCGCGCCCCGGAGAGATCCAGAGGCCTGCCCGCAGTGCCAGGCCTGGAGGGGGGAGACTGAGTCAGGTGCATGGTGAGGATAAGGCAGGCGGCTAACTGCGCGGGAGGAGGGTGGGAAGAGAGAAGGCTAAAAAGAGGATGCTGGAAAGAGAGTCGTTGAGAGACACTGTGACAGAGGCCTAGACTTGCAGAAAGACTGAAAGATCCCAAGAACACAAGAGGGTAACTCAGAGTTCTGGGGACTAAGAGCTTCAGCCAAAACTAAATCCGAGTCTAGAGGTAAGGATCTCCAATTCTCCGTTGCCCCTCTTCAAGAACATCTTAGGCTGACCACAAAGCGGTCTCTAACCTCATTAGGTTGGACCCTCCCAACAGTCCCACCAGACATGCTGACTCTCTTAAGTCTCGCCACCCCTCCGTCTTGGTTCTATCGCACCGGCCTCCCCCAATGGTATCCTAGCAACCCAGACAGTTTAGGGGAGATGGAGGTGAATGGTTGCTGTAATAACGGAGATGCTGAAAGGTCAGTCTCTCCTTAGCCTAAGGGGACTCACGTCTAACTAGAGACTGAGGAGTTTAGTGTTAGGAATCTGGCAAACCTTGTTTTCTCCTCTCCTTGTCTACTCAGAATGGTGCTGGAAGGAAACCCTGAAGTGGGGTCCCCTCGCACCTCAGACCTCCAGCACCCTGGGAGCAAGGGCTCCTGTGTCCTCTCTTCTGGTGAAGAAGCACAGCCAGGCGAGGAACCCATCAAGTATGGCGAACTCATCGTCTTGGGGTGAGCTTCCCTAGTCCAGGAGGGGACGGTAGCCAGGTGTGCCTAAGACAGCCAAAACAATGATGGGCTCCAGGTCCATACACCCCCCACCCCCACCCCAGGGCCCATTGATGTTTGTCTCATTACCTTCTCAGATAAAGGACAGAGTCATTCAATCTACCTAGATTCAGCATTGTGATCTTTCCGTTACTCATAAATTCCAGAGACAGCTGTAACCATAGGAGATAGAAGTGATCCCTGGCGCCTTCTGCAAAGCACCTAGTGTTGTGTGTGGGGTGGGGTGAGGGAGTCTGGTTCTGCGTTAAACTGCTTGATCTCAAGCCTTGGCAAGTCCTTCATTTTGAAAACAGGAGTGAAAATAATCCCTATTGCTGAGGGTTGTTGAGAGGAAAGAAGAAAGCAAGGAAGAAAAAAAGAAAAAAAGGAAGGGAGGAAGAAGGAAGAAAGAAAAAAGGAAGGGAGGAAGAAGGAAGGAAGAAAAAAGGAAGGAGGAAGGAAGGAAGGAGAGGAGGAAGGAAGAAGGAAAAAAAAAGGAAGGAGGAAGGAGAGGAGGAAGGGAGGAAGGAAGGAAGGAATTTCTGTATTAAGTGCATAGAACAGTAACTGGCACATACCAAGTGTTCTGGGAAGCAAGCCTGTGCCAAGCTTTTTCATGGACATAATTTCATTTCAATCTTCATAAAGATGCTGTGAGGGAACCGAGGCTCAGAAAGGGGAAGTGACTGACCCAAGGGCACACAGCTGGTAAGTGGCAGGACTTGGATTTGAACCAGGGTCTTTCTTACTGTAGATCTAGTGTACTGTCACTTAGCTGCTGCTCACCCTTCGTGCTAGAGAGGGGAAGCCGAGGGTGCGAGAGAGGAAGTGATGGGACTTGAGAGCTGGGAGACTCTCCTGGTCTTTGCCTTCCCAAATCTGTGTATCTCCTCTGAAGCTCTTCCCTCAGGGACAGATACTTCTTTCTGTCCCTCTGTGTCTCTTTTTGGCTTCTCTCTGTCATCAGAAGAAACTACTTGATAAACCACAGTGTTAGGATGGTGAGTATTAAGACATAATGGCTATCATTTGTTGAGGCCATACCAAATCTGAAAAGCAAATACTTTGAGTCCTGTTGGAAGGCCTGGCTTTCTCTCTGAGAGGCAGGCCTCTGATAGGGAAACTGCAGACTACAGGGGCAGGCACTGTTGACACCCACCTGTCCTTTGCAGAGCAGGGGAGCCCCACCCAGGCTGCTCATCAGAGCCGGGGAACCAAGCATGGTGGCACATGCCAGCGATCCCAGCACACAGAAACTAGAGAAGAGGACAGGAGTTCAAGGCCAGCCTCAGCTCTGTAGTCTCAACAAGGAGAGACCAGCCTGGGGTACATGAGATTCTATCTCAAAAAAAAAAAAAAAAAAAAAGAAAGAAAGAAAGAAAAAGAAGACAGACAAACCCAAAATACACTGCTGCTTACTCCATACCTCAGAGACGTCTCCTTGAACAGAGCCAAAGAATCTGGATTTTATAGTAATCAGCAATAAGGAAATCCTAATTCCAGTGGTCCTTGTCTATATTTGGCATTTTTTGAGGGTCTTGTGTAGCCCAGGCTGGGCTTAGTCTTGCAGTATAACTAAGGATGACCTCAAACACTGACTCTCTGTCTCCACTGCCCCAGCTGACAGGACTACAGGAATATGCTAACTTCCCCTGTTTATGCAGTGCTAAAAACTGAGCCAGGATCATGTTTGTGCCAGGCAAGGACTATGTCAACTGAGCTATACCCTTATCCCTATATTTGGCAGCTGCTTCTGCAAACTGCTCTAAACCCTTCTAATGGGTCTGCTGCTTACAGAATAAGATTCTTAGCCTGGTGTTTATCTTTCCCTATTGTATGTCACCACCCAAGTCACCAGGCTCTGTCAGTCTTAGGGTCTTGGCTCGAGTGAGTTCTTCATCTCAAAGGGCTTCTTTAAGACTGAAGTTAGGGGGACGTGAGCTCTATGCTGAGCTTTTTCTTTTCTTTCTTTCTTTCATTCTTTTTTTTTTTTTTTTTTTTTTTTTTGCCTATTGGCTTGGGGCAAGTCACTTTTCCTTCCTGAGCCTCCATTTGTCTTTTTCACAAAATGGGAAGAAAAATGCTTGTCTGGCAGACATTGCGCAGATTCCATTAGTTAATTAATAACGTGAAGGACCAGAGGCAGCTGTACAAGGCAGAAGTCAAGGCTCAGCCCATCTCTGCCTCTCAGTTATTGTTCTTGGGTAAGAGCTGGAATAGAAAGGAAAGCCTGTCCCAAGTGGAGATTGGGATGGAGTAGAATTGTGGGTCTGGTTTTTTTCCTTCCTGGTCATTCTAGTAGAGGAAGCATAAAAGGTCATTTGCTACAGGTAAAAGGCTTTACAGAAAGTTCTTCAAGGCCCAGTAAGTGGGAGGCGTTCCCTCCTGCCTCTGAGTCTAGAGTGCACTTGACTTGTGCCTGAATCATGGTCCCTTGGGAAACTGGCGACTTTCCTCCACTGGAGGCACAAACCTCTGCCCCCAGCACCTGCCACAACCATGGTATCCAGGAAGCACTTGGCTAATTGAAAGAGAGACGACCTTCCTCCCTCCCCCCTCTCCCCACAGAGTCAATGTACCATTGCTCTTGCAGACTCCTCTAGCTTTGGGTGGTTGTTTATCAAGTTAGGATCTGGCAGTTTCCGCCTAGTCTCCTCCATTCCCTGCCTGTTTTTTTTCTCTTCTTCTGTTACCTCATCTCCTCCCCACCGCCCACATCTGCAGCTACAACGGGTGTCTGGCAAGTGGGGACAAGGGCCGCCGGCGAAGCCGCCTGGCACTGTGCCGCCGGCCACATGCCAACGGAGTGAAGCCAGACGTCATGCACCATATTTCCACGCCGCTCGTCTCCAAGGCAAGCAGCTTATCCCAGTTGACCTGGTGCAGACCAGACCCAGGTCCCCTGCCTTCCCACCCCGACTTGCTCATGACTCTCTTGGAGTAGGGACACTGGGGGGGGCGGGGGGAGTGCCTGTTGGTTCTGCAGAGAAGTGGCGATAGTGGAAATTGTTTGCAGGGTCCTTATCAGCTGTGGAACATTCCAGATCCAGTCATTGGATAGAAATGGCCAGCATTTTTCAGAGGCAGCCAAGGCTCCAAGAACAGGCTGTGAGACCCTCAGCATGGTTCCAGAGGGGAAGCCTCAGCTATAGAAAGCTGGGGTGAAAGTCAGCCTCTGTCGCTTGCAGCCATGTCCATGTTGCTGATCTGCAGTTCCCAGCTATAAAACGGGAGCAATAAATCATTCTAGGGGTTGTCGGAGACCAGTGCAGGACTCTGGCCATCCAGTCCCTCTGCACAGGATGGAGCTGCCCCTTCCCGGGAGTGGCTGGTGGGTCTTGGCTGGTCTCTGGCTCAGAAGCTGATATCCCTCATTTGTGCAAGAGTAACCACCTTTTCTCCACCAGGCTCTGAGTAACCGAGGCCAGCACAGCATCTCCTACACCCTGTCCCGGAGCCACTCGGTCATAGTGGAGTACACACATGACAGCGACACAGACATGTTCCAGGTATGCCCAGCTGTCCTCCAAGCTCCTGGTTGGACTCCGCAGGCAGTAGACAGCAGGTCCAAAGTCCCTGGGAAAAATGCTTTGGGGTACTTGCTGTAGTGGATTGCCCTTCAGGAAAGAAACTTGGAGGTCTCAGCAGAGGCCATTCATGACTTTTCAGTCTGTAGCAAGTCAGTGAACTCAACAGTGGACCTATTGAGACTCAGAATCAAGATACAATAGGACGGGAACCTATACACAGCTTTAGTTTGGGGTGGGTGTGTAGGTCTCATCATGTTTGGGCACGTGATATTTACTTACCATTAGTGGATGAGAGTCTTGTATCATCTCAGTCTTTTATTTTTTTCCGCTGTAATATAGGGCCTAGAATAGCACCCCCCACAGGAAGGTTAACTGAAATGCAACACATAAAATGTTTGGCCTATAATACATTCTTACTAAAACTTTGAGATTTGCTGCTAACATTCTGGAGAGGGGATGCCTTTTCATTGGTCAGTCAGCAAATCATCTAGTTTATTTTAAATTTTTATTTATTTGTTTGTTTATTTTTGAATCTGTGTGTGAGTGTGTGTGTGTCTGTGTGTGTGTGTGTGTATCAGAGGGCACTGTGTGTCCCTGTGGAGGACTAAGGGTGACTTCGGGAATCATCTTGGATTGCTTCTACCTCCTTTTTGCTTCACTCTGGGATTTTCCAGGCTCCACCAGAGCTTAAAGTGCAGGCTGCTGCCATTTCTACCTAGTGTTTTTTACGTGAGACCTGGGATCCAAACTCAGGACTTTATGCTTTCTTTCTTTCTTCCTTCCTTCCTTCCTTCCTTCCTTCCTTCCTTCCTTCCTTCCTTCCTTCCTTCCTTCCTTCCTTCCTTCTTCTTCCTTCCTTTCTTTCTTTCTTTCTTTCTTTCTTTCTTTCTTTCTTTCTTTCTTTCTTTCTTTCTTTCTTTCTTTCTTTCTTTCTTGTGTGTGTATGTGTGTGTGTGTATGTGTGTGTATCAGAGGGCACTGTTTGTCACTGTGGAGGACCAAGGTTGACTTTGGGAATCATCCTGGCTTGCTTCTACCTCCTTCTTGCTTCGATCTGGGATTTCCAGGTTCTGCCCACCAGGGTCGAAAGTACAGGCCTCTGCCTTTCCCCCTGGTGTTTTTACATGGGACCTGGAATCTGAACTCAGGACCTTCTGCTTGCAAGACAGTCTTCACCCCGAGCCCTTTCTCCAGCGTATCACCTAATTTTTATTGATTGCATTACACCTTGGAACTGTGAGGTCATGGAGCAGAGGAAGCTTCATGCTAAGGCTGACTCACTGTAGAGCTCCTGCTCTACACTGTAGAGTCTAGAGATTACCACATGCTGCAGTAAGTGCCAGGCTGCCTCACTGGAGGCTTTTCATGAAAAGTGGCTGCTGACACACTGGATGAGAAGCCATGTGTAATCCTGGTGCTTCCCTGCTCCTCTTCCTTGCAGATTGGTCGTTCCACCGAGAACATGATCGACTTTGTGGTAACAGACACATCTCCTGGAGGAGGGACCTCAGAGGGCCCTTCGGCCCAGAGCACCATTTCCCGCTATGCCTGCCGCATCCTCTGTGACCGTAGACCACCCTACACTGCCCGCCTCTATGCTGCTGGTTTTGATGCCTCTAGCAACATCTTCCTGGGAGTGAGTGAGCCCCAGGCAGGGCTAACCTTTCATCAGAGAGTGAGCTGAGAGGGGGTGGGCACTGGGAAGACGCTGCAGCCTAGCATTTCAGGCTGGCCTACCGCCGTCGACCCAGGCAGGGCTTAGCAGCTACTTCCCCGAAGAGCAAAATGAGGCCCAGGCTGGCCCAAAGTCTTCTGTGGGGCAACCTCAAGACTTGAGGGTAGAGGGACACCTCTTCTGGCACACAGCCTTTGGGGGGTTCATGGAGTTACAAGCTGATCCTTCATGTGGTCCCAGGAACGGGCAGCCAAATGGAGGACTCCAGATGGCCTGATGGATGGCCTGACCACCAATGGGGTCCTGGTGATGCACCCTGCGGGCGGCTTCTCGGAGGACTCGGCCCCAGGTGTCTGGCGGGAGATCTCAGTGTGTGGGAACGTGTATACTCTGAGGGACAGCCGCTCAGCCCAGCAGCGGGGGAAGCTGGTAGGTAGCCTGCTCCATCTGGCCCCTCCCGTTCCCCAGATGAACCTCATCAATTTGCTCATCCCCCTTCCCAAGCTGGGAGGTGACCTGCAGTCCTTTACCCCAGGGAGCCCACACACAGCCTGGGGAGTCTCAGGGAGTTCTTGACACTTGTCACAGACAGGACCAGAGCAGGGTTTCTAGATATAACTGCAACCATGGTTGATTTGATTTGGAGCCACACAAATGGACCACACAGAACCAAATGGCTTTGAGACTGCTGGCAGCTTAAAAAAAAAAATCACAATGTCTTAGGAGGGTGACAGTTGGCCTGGATGTGAGCAGCTCATAGCCAAGAGTGTTGGCAGCTTGGGGCCTATCTGTCACATTCAGTAGGTTCAGCATGACTCTCTCACAGCGAGAAGGGCCTTTGGAATAGTTGTCAAGAGTGCCAGTCTGGATGTACCCTCATGGTATATATTGGAGCATTCAGCTTGGAATGGTGAGTGAGTTCTAGAGAGAGCTGGAGGCATGTGGCCATGTTCCTCAAGCTGGCCACGGACCCTTCTCTGGGTGTGAGTGCACAGGAAGTGCCAGGCAGCTTGGGCTCCACAGTGAGGCCCTGTCTCCAAAATAAAGCAAGGGTGCCAGCCGAATGGCCCAGCACGTAAAGGTGTTTGCTTACACAGGCCTGTCAACGTATGGAAGGAGAGAACTGATTCCATGGAGTTGCCCCGTGAGGCCACCTTGCACACATGCCCACATTCATACATCGTATGTATATATACATGTATATACACACATACATACACAACAAATAATAAATGGATTTTTTAAAGCTATACACATGAATGTGTTATAAACATATGTTTATTATATATACCCACTATATGCCAGACACCCTTTCAAGTCTTGTTATTGATTGTCTGAATCTTCCTGAGACCCTCCTGAGATACCTGGATATGGAATTCACTTTGAAATTAAGTAGGCCGAGGCACAGAACTCAAGTTATTCCCAGGGATACAGAGCAAGTGAATGATAAGGCCAGAATTTGAACCCAACTGTCTTGTTCCGGTCTTAACTGTTCTTTGTGACCTCTGGCACAAATACCCTGAGTTAAGTAGCCAACATTCCCCTTATGGGGTATTTTATGCTTTTGCCACTACTTCTACCATTCTGGAAAGCGTTTTAGAAAAATCCTGCTTTGGTTCACCCCCAGATCCTGCTGAGAGGGAGGGACAGCACACACCAGGGTGTCCTCTTGTGAGGCGTCCGTGGGAGAGATGGGGTCGTCCGAGGTGGGGCTGTACATCAGCGGGGCCTGAGAGCTCTTGGGTTGAGAGCATTTTTGCTACCTTGGCAGGTGGAAAATGAGTCCAATGTGCTCCAGGACGGTTCGCTCATCGACCTGTGCGGGGCCACGCTGCTGTGGCGCACGCCTGCCGGGCTGCTGCGGGCCCCCACGCTCAAGCAACTGGAGGCCCAGCGACAGGAAGCCAACGCAGCGCGACCCCAGTGCCCCGTAGGCCTCAGCACCCTGGTCTTCCCTAGTCCCGCGCGTGGCCGCACGGCCCCCGACAAGCAGCAGCCCTGGGTCTACGTTCGCTGCGGCCATGTCCACGGCTACCACGGCTGGGGCTGCCGGCGGGAGCGGGGTCCCCAGGAGCGGGAGTGCCCACTCTGCCGCCTGGTGGGGCCCTACGTGCCCCTGTGGCTCGGCCAGGAGGCCGGGCTCTGCCTGGACCCTGGGCCGCCCAGTCACGCCTTTGCGCCCTGCGGCCACGTCTGCTCCGAGAAGACTGCGCGCTACTGGGCTCAGACGCCGCTGCCCCACGGCACCCACGCTTTCCACGCCGCCTGCCCGTTCTGTGGGGCCTGGCTCACGGGCGAGCACGGCTGCGTTCGGCTCATTTTCCAAGGGCCGCTGGATTAGGCTCTTCAGGCTCCTGCTGCTGCTGCGTCTGCCCACCCATGTCCCTGCCTCCTGCAGTTCAGAGAGAGCTCTGCATGTGGGACTCTGTCTGCTGGCCATAGCCACACCAGTGGGACAGATAGGCTGGGCTGTGGCCCTCCCTTCAGCTCTAGCCTCTGAGAGAGCCCCGAGATCTCTACCCCAGCGTACTGATGGGCCTTCAGCACCAGCTCTGCCCCAGGCCGCTGGAGGGAGCCCTATGCATCTGACCTTTCCTTGGTTTCGATTTCTGGGGTGTTCCACAGGCCGCCTACACTGTGTCCCTGGGGGAATGAAGGGACGTGGCCCCTGACTCCCAGCTTAGGCTGGTTGTGCCCTGAGCCTGCCAACCCAGTAACAGAGACCCATCCCTCTGCTGCCCTGGGTTTCTCTGTAAACCTTCCTGCTCAGTCACCCTCATAAATCGACATGTCCCACACGCATGTGATACCTCCAGCCCTGAGTGAGTGATGGGTGACAGCAGGATGGCCAGCATCTACTGAGCCTGACCGCATGGCGCCAAGCGGGAAGGGCACAGAGACCACCAGGCCCCTCATTTGGTAGAGTTCAGCGTCCTGTGCAGGGCAGGTTCTTGTGTGTAAAGTTCAGGGAATTCTGTAGTGCTTGCTGGCTGGGGGAAGTGGCCAGGAAGCTCACCCTTCACCGTAGCTTGAAATGCTCAGGTCTGCAAGATGACTTATGGGGCCTCACACTCTGTCCAGGATGGGGGTAAGGACACAGGTTGAGGGACAGATCCAAGGGGGTGAAGCGCTGCAGTGTGGATGGCTGCAGACAGGCAAGACTGGAGCACAGGGTGTGACTTTGATGATGAGAGACTGTGGGATGGAGGATGCTAATACTTACCTGTGGACAGTCAGAAATCAAAAATGGAGGAATTCCTGCAGCAGAGCTGGGCCTCTGCCCCAAAGACTGCCATCCCTGAATGCCCATGGTGTGCCCTGCCCCATGCTAACAGTAACTACAACTGGATCCACTGAGCACTCATCCTTCTTGGGGGTTTTGTTTAGTCCTCTCAGGGCTCTGGGGAGGGAAATGTCCCCACTCATGTTCATAGAGAAATGAGGGCACATGCTCCAAGTCATGGCTAGAAAGTGGCTAAACCAAGATTGGATGCCTCTCTCCACCACGCTGGGCCTTTCTCTCATGGATGGGGCTAAGCTGAGGCAGAGGAGTTTAAAGCCTGTTCCACGAAGACTGGAGGACACATACATGGCATTTACCTGTTTGGGACCAGCCCCACGCATGGTCCCAGCAGTGAGCAAGGGCTGCCCATCAGAGCAGAAATCTAAAGGGGTTGTGCCAAATGCTGATCTGCACACCCAGCCAGCCACCTTGCACATGTAGAGTGTTATGAGAACTGGGAGCTTCTAAAGATGGCATCTGCATGGCCTGGAACAGGAGCCACATCTTGAATGGCATCCTGGGGCAGGGCAACAGCATGATGAGACAGGGAAAAAGGCTTGGGAAGCAGTTCACAGCAGAAAAGTAGATGGGTTCAGGGTAGGGACAGGGACCCAGTGCACCTTGACGGGCATGAACACAAGTCCGAGCTGGTCTTTGTTCATCCCAGTCAACTGAGCTAGTGATGTTGCCAGTGGTTCCTAGTGAGTCAGGAAGACAGATGGAGTCTCTGGGAATATAAAAGGAGATTCTGAATACAGGCATGACCTGGGCATTGTCCTCAGTGTGAGACACGAAACAGAGCCTTAGGGTGGTATAGATTCCATAGGACCTGCCCAAGACCATAGAGCTAAGAACCAGAGAGACCAAACATGAGTTGTTGAGAGGACAAGAAGACTCCCACCACATGAAAGATGTGATTCAGTATCATGCAGCTGTGGTGGGATGGATGGCAGGGAAGGATATCAGACACCCCTCCTCCCCCAGCAGTATGAGAAATGGAACTCTTTCCTACTTCACTCTTCTGATCCTGTTGACGACCTGACAGGAGCACTGTGATCCCAGTTCTGATAGTGTCAGGCTATGGGACCAGAGAAGCAAAAGGGTTTCTGTGGGTGCTAGGAGGACGTCAGGGTTATTGGCGGGAGCAGCTCTTGGACCCTCAAGTTTCTACAACTGTTCAATGGGTTGACCATCCCTAAGGTCAATGCATAATGGCATGTGCCTGTAAGTCCAGCACTAGGAAGACTGAGATAGGATTGTGAGTTCCATTCCAGCCTGGGCTACATTTCAAGATTCTGTCTCAGAAAAAACAAAAACAGACTAAAAGTCCCTACCTCACCAGATGGTTGTGAATGTGTGGAAAAGCCATGATGTGTGTGTGTGTGTGTGTGTGTGTGTGTGTGTGTGTGCTGGGGACAAGAGGAGTGTGGTGAAGGTCTGATTAAAGCTAGGTCTCAGCTCAGAGTCTCCTGAAAATGCGTCGTCATGGCCTTAAGGAAGTCAAGAAATGCCTAGTCTCTGTTTTCTCATCTGTGCAAAATGAGTAAAATGGTAAAAAGGGTAAAATGATATGCTATCTCAGGGGTTTTGCAAGAATTAAATGAGAATCTCCATGGCAAACTAATGGCAAAAGACGTCAATAAGTGCTTTTAATTGAAATCATAAAGTGGAATCATGAGCTTGCTTGAGAATCCTTTGCCTGCCTGAGCTGCCCCCTCGTGACTGTGGACAGTTCTACTTCCTCTATCTGTATGTCAACATCACCTGAGTCAACTTCAGGTGTGTTCTAGGACGACACTAAGGCACAAGAAAGGGCAGCTGTCATAGACCGGGGCCCTTTATTGAGCTTCCTTTATAATGACAATCGTGAGTCAGAGTCAGCTGTTAAGTAGCACTGTTATGGCAAGCAGGGCCTTGGGCACCTTTGTGAATGAGAAATAGCAGAGTACCAGAATTACAGTCCCCAAACACCATCCCCTTCACAACCCTAGGGGGCGGCCCTGCCAGATTCACTTACTAGCAGAGAGTTCCGTAGGATAAACCCAAGATTCAGAGTAGAAAAGTGACAGACCCAAAGTCACAACCAGTAGGTGACAGAAACTTGATTTGATCGTAGGTTACTGGGTCTACCCCCTGTCAACTTCTGGCAGTCCGATCCAAATCCCTGGCAATGCTTCCCATCAAGCACCAGGTACGTTGCCCAGACCACTCAGACCGATTCCGGTGGACTTCAGGCTCGCCTGGTCCCTGGGCTGCCCCTAGCGGTCATAGGAAGCCTCTGCACCCTGTCTGGCGCCTGGCAAGAACCAAACACACCAGCTGCTCCCCGCTCTCCTCTTCGCGGAGGCGTGGAATGCTACATGCCCACTCCCAGGTGTGCAGGACCAACCTGTGGGTGTGGTGAAGCCCTGGATTATTTTTCGGCACCCTTGGGTGGGTGGCACCACCTCGGCCCTGCCCGAAGCCCCCTTGCTTGTAGCCTCTATTCTTTGCGAGAGCTCAGCAGTCCCCGAAGAGATCAGTACCCAAAGTCCCCGAATCTAGCGAGGAAGGGGTGCCGCATCGCTACATCCCGACCACGGTGGCAGGTTTCTACCAGCCAAACCCAGGTCACAAGAAGGGGTAGTCCTCCAAGGCGGAAACCCCAAGACAGCAGGGTCCCAGCTGGGTGTGTCTGGAGGTCCCTGCACAGCAGGGACTCTGCTGCTGGGAGATCTTGTCCGCATTTGCCGGGACCAGACCGCAGCCACGCGGGTCACGAAGATTCCCAGTCCCCGGCGCTGGCGAGCGTGGCCTGGGGACAAAAGGCCAAGGTCGCAGGGGCCCAGACGCGCCACCAGCAGCGCCCAGAGGCGGGGAATAGGTATGGGTGGTGCTGGCCTTGGAGAACCTATTGGCTGGAGCTGCCGCCCATCTACGTGCCGGGGCCAGACCATTGGCCATCAGGGGCGAGGCTTGAGGAGCCCCAATGAATGGGGGAGCCGGAAGCAGGAAGTGAGTTTGCGAGCCGAGCAGCTGCTGCAGGTGAGGCGCGGCGCCCTGGTTTCGGGGTTGCGACGCGTGATCTTCGGGGAACTCGAGCGAGGTTGAGCTGTGCGCACAAGAGCATTCCCTTCCCGCCTGCCCCCCGGAGCCTCTTGCATCTTTCTCCCAGCTCCGGGGCCAAAGGAGTGTTTCTGGACAGTAAAGAGTTAACACCCCTTTGGAACCCCGCGGATCGCGTGGTGAATTCGAGTCGGAACTTCAGACGCGGGAAGGGACTTGGGAGGATGGGGGTGGGAACTGAGACTCCTTTTGGATCTGGGGGCATTGCGTGCAGACAATGTCGGGAGCTGGGAGTGCTCTGGGTCCCCACCAAGCTGAAAGACTTTGGGCCAGTTGCCCTCCCCCAGGGTGAACTTCTGTGGGTTCTCGGGCGGAGCTCTCGGGAGAGCAGAATGGAGGGTTGGGGGAAAGGCAGAAGAGGGACGGGGATGGAACGGATGCCGCGAGAGAGGAAGGGAGCAGGAGAGAGGAAGGGAGCAGGCGTGCCGGCCACCACCGCGCGTGCACCCAGCCCAGGACGGCCTTTGGAAGGAAGTTGTTTTGATTTGTTTTTCCCAATCTCTTGTCGCCCAGACCGGCCTTGGGAGCTAACCCAGGCCTTGTGCGTGCTCGCAGACACCGCGCACTGAGCTACATCCCCAACCCTCTGGATGACTTCTCTTAATTTGTATACCCACCTGTTGAGCTTGCTGTTTATTCTCATACTTATTTGACCAAGGAAGAGAGATGAAGAAGGTGAAGCATTTGGCTTGAGTTTTTGTTTTTGTTTTTTTTTTTAGAATGGAGCAGGGTTGGAACATGGCTGGTGTTGGTAGGAGTGGTAAGAGGCGTTAGGAATTATGAGTAAGGAGGTGAGAGAAGGTGGAGGGGAGACAGGGAGTGAGAGTATTACTTCCTTCATCCTGGGCTTTTGGGAGGATGATGTGAACTCAGGGGAGTTCAGAGAGGATGTGCGAAGGGGCCGCAATGACCACGCTGTTTCCCTACAGGGCCCATGGCAGACACCCAGTACATCCTACCCAATGACATCGGTGTGTCTAGCCTAGACTGCCGCGAGGCCTTCCGCCTGCTGTCTCCCACAGAGCGCCTCTATGCCCATCACCTCTCGAGGGCCGCCTGGTACGGAGGCTTGGCTGTGCTGCTCCAGACCTCTCCGGAAGCCCCCTACATCTACGCCCTGCTCAGCCGTCTCTTTCGGGCCCAGGATCCCGACCAGCTGCGCCAGCATGCCCTGGCTGAGGGCCTCACTGAAGAGGAGTATCAGGTCTGTTCTCCCAGATTTCTTGGGGGGCTTCTAGAAGGATACGGGGAAACCGGTTCCAAGGGCACAGATTTCTTCCTCTTTCAGAAGGGGGATGATTAGCTAAAGGTTGCTAGCTGGGTTCCACCTCTCCTAGAGCCTCCTTGTAGAACATACGTGTGTGGGCGGCCTCGTGGCATTTTGCCAACTCTCAGAACAGTACCCACTTCAGGATCCACACTGGCTTGTGCCGGTAATCCCGACATTTGAGAGGCTAGGGCAGAAGGAGCTCCCGGAGCTAGCCAGGATCTATCTAGGTCCAGGCCAGCTGCAGCAGTTGTAACAAAGGAAGCAGCAGCTGGTATTCAGAGGTAGCAGGAATCCAGAGTAGAAATTGGGAGGTCCGAGTTCTGGATCAAGTCTCCGCCACTGCACTCCGGAGCTCTGGGTGGAATGTCCCCTGGGATTCGTTCGTAGTGGAGTGCAGGTGATTCTTAGTGCATGAAAGCAATTCAGAGAGATACAAACCACAGAGGTTACATACACATTCCCAGTTCCTCCCCAGAAGTGCCTCCGTGACTAGTGTGATAGACACCTTCCCCCTCCCCTGTCAGCTCACTGCATACCTGTACTTGCACATGCACAGTATGTGAGTCTCTTCTTTAACCTGTTATGTCATGTTCTGGGTCCTGCTTTTTTTTTTTCCACTAAATATCATGTCTTGAAGAATTTCCACAGGGCATTTATAAAGCCGTTTAATTTTTTTTTTTAATTGGCTGTGAAGTACTCCATAGCAGTATATGCTGGAATCGATTTCGTTTTTTTCTTTATTGCTGGACATTTTAGATGGTTCCTAGTCTTACTTCAGTGAGCATACTTACATATGTGAATAGGAACTGTTTCTATAAGAAAGAATCCTGGGTTGAGAGGTCCACAAGATGACTCAGAGGGTAAAAGTGCTGACCACCAAAGCCTGACACCTGAGTTCAATTCCCAGAACCCACATAAAGGGAAAGGAGAGCCCCTGACTCCACAGAGTTGACTCATGGACCTCCATACATATGCATAATATGTACACACCACAGGCGTACATCATATGATAGCTAAAAGGACTAGTGTGGCTGGCCAGCTTGCTCTGGGGATTCCCAAGCTCTACCTTTGAAGCTGGAATTGCAGGTGGGCAGAAACACCCACTGGATATTTTCCGTGGGATCTGGGTATCAGATACTGATCTTTTTATTTTTGCACATGAATCTGCTTGCATGTGGGAGTATATGTGTGTGTGTGTGTGTGTGTGTGTGTACAAGAGGGCACTTGAGTGTGTGTGCCTATGGAGGCCCAAGGGTGATAATGGGATTTATCCTGGGTTATTCTGCCTCATTATTGCTTTGTTCTGGGGTTTCCCAGGCTCCTTTCGGGTCCAGAACTTTAGGTTGCCACCATTCCTTTTTTTTTTTTTTTTAATTGAATTCAGATCCTTTTGCTTGTAAGACAAAGGCTTGAACCGCTGAGCGTCTTTCCAGCCCAGATCATGTTCTTTTGCTTATATAAGCAAGCACTTTACTGCTGAGCCATCTTTACCTCCTCTCCCCATTTTTTAAAAATATCTAAAGTTTATTTATTTATTTATTTAGTGCGCGCGTGTGTGTGTGTGTGTGTGTGTGTGTGTGTACCAGATGACACTGTTTGTCCCTGTGGAGGACCAAGGGTGATTTCAGAAATCATCATGGATTATTTCTATCTTTTTGCTTTGCTCTGGGATTTCCCAGGCTCCGCCCACCAGGACCAGAAGTGCAGGCCATTTCTGCCTGGCATGGGACTTGGGATGGGAACTCAGGATCTTCTGCTGGGATATGGAGTCTTAACCCCTGAGCCTTCTCTCCAGCTCCTCTTCCAGTTTTTAAATATATATCTTCTTTGTTTATTTGAGGAGACAGAGAAAGAGAAAGAGTGAGAGAGAGGTAGTGTAAGCTGGTGTGTATGTGCTGTGGCACATATACAAGTCAGAGGGCAACTCTCAGAAGTCATTTCTCTCCTTACATTGCGTGGGCTTCTGGGGACTGAACCGAGTTCACCCAGTTTGCCAGCCACTTACTCTCTCCCCCCCACTCCACACACACACATTCTTTAAGCTGGATTGAAATCCCTACGCATTTACAGTTAGCTAATAAAAATTTGTTAAATTATCTTTCAAAAAAAGCTTTAATGCATTATAGTCACACCAAGAATGTACGGGAATGTGGGCTGGTTTTCTAGATGTGAACGAAAAGGACTGGGTTGCTTAATTCTGAGCAAAGTGCTGTGCCTTATACCTCTTCTTAACTTTAGGTAATCTCTTCCTATTTCTATGTGTGGTCTGCCAATCTATGGAAATGATATAAATGGGAACTGCTGCTATTAAATGTTACTTAATTTTTAATGGAATTCTTTTGCTTGCAAGTAGCAACAATCCAGCCTACAGTAGTTCACAAAATTAGTGAGTCCAGGGCTAGAGAGGGCTTCAGGCACAGCTTGATTCAGAGGCTCATTGCCACTATGTGATAGGGTCGTCGGGTCTCAACTTTGCTTGCTGTCCCCATCTTGTAGCTCACGGGGCCTGTCTAAGTCTTAAGTTCAGCCTGTAACAAGGGAAGGCGATTTCTCCGACCGGCCAAGCCAGCTTGAGTACTATCCTTGGAGTTGTGGGAAGCAAGTTCCTGCCACTACCACCACCCTGGGCATGTTTACCAACTGCTAAGACTGGTTAAGCTGTACTATGAGAGTGTAGAAATAGGTCTGTGCTAGTGAATTAGGCCAGACAGGGGCCTCCACATCTGGGTCATGCCTGTAGATTCCCTGACATCCCTATTCTGTTTTTTTCCTCCTAGGTGTGTCTATCAGATTCTTCCCTAAGTAGGGGTGGGGTGGAGTGGGGGTGGCTGTACTTTCCAGGTCTCTGATACAATGTTTCCTCCTTGTCTCAGGCGTTCCTGGTTTATGCTGCAGGGGTCTACTCCAACATGGGTAACTACAAGTCCTTTGGGGACACCAAGTTTATTCCCAACTTGCCCAAGGTGAGCAGAAGGAGTGTTGGGGAGGGTGGAAAGGAGGTAGTTGGTGGGGCAGGAATGGCATGCAGGAGAAGTGGCCCTAGCCTTGGGCCGTCACTGTGACGCTGGGACCACAGGCGCCACCCAGCCGCACCGGGCACCACAGGCTCACATATAAAGAAAAAGCCCAGCCCCTTCCAGACTGTGTCAATCTGAGGGTTGAGAAAATGTGAACGGTTAGCTCTACTGATTGGCACTGAGACCTGGGGAACCTGTGGTCTGGGGCATCCCTCCTTGGGACCGTGAGGCTCAGAGCCTGACGGGACAGATGTAACCCATACCCTAGCGCTTCTCAGATGCAAATGCTTGCTTCCTGGCAATGTCGAAATACAATATCCAACTTGGCAGGTTTGTGGCCCCATGTTTAGCCTTTCTCAGGCTCTAACCGCAAAGCTGGTGCCTGGGCCACGCCAGAAAAATCTTAAACTCAGGGAGAGAGAGCTTGGGAGCAGCAGAAGGGGACTCTGGAGGACAGGTGTGAGGAATGCATGACCTTCCTTCTTCCCTTTGCAGGAGAAGCTGGAACGTGTAATCCTGGGGAGTCAGGCTGCTCAGCAGCAGCCGGAAGAAGTCAAGAACCTCTGGCAGACCTGCGGGGATCTTATGTTCTCTCTGGAGCCAAGGCTTCGACACCTTGGGCTGGGGAAGGAGGTGAGGAAGGCCTCAGTCTCTAGGGGCTTGGCGAGAATAGACGGTATCGTTCAAGGCTCCTTGGTACAGGTGGAAGGTCAAATGATGGGAAACAGGGCCCGTATTGAACATGTTTGTTTTACAACTTCCCCCCTGGAAGAGACGAGGCAGCAGGAGTAGAAGCCCAGCTACTCCACCCTGCAGGCCTGCTTTGGCATCTGTAGAGTGGGCCACATACTGCACGGAAGGCTTTTCAAATGCTCTTTGCTGTTCCCCATCTTAATTGGTAGAGTATCGGGTGCACAAGGCAGGAAGGAGAGAAGATCCAGGAGGGGGAGGGCACCTAGGAGGAGATGATGCACTAGGACCCCTCGTCTTCCCTCCTCTGGAGGCTGCTGGGGCTTCATGCGAGGAAGGGCTTGGCAAGCTGGAGGAAGGCCTGAGCCCAGTGAAGTGGCACACGCCTGTAATCCCAGCACAGGAGTCTGAAGTGATGGTATTACAGGTTCGAGACTAGTGCGAACTACATAATAAGACCCTGTCTCAAAAAAAAAAAAAAAAAAAGGGCTGGAGAGGTGGCTCAGGGGTTAAGCCTCCGTCTTGCAGGCGGAAGGTCCTGAGTTCGGATCCCAGATCCCACGTATAGACGCCAGGCGGAAGCGGGGGTGGCCTGCGCTTCTGGTCCTGGTAGGGCGGAGCCTGTGAATCCCGGGGCAGAAGGAGGTGGAGGCGTCCATGGTGGTTCGCAAATTCGTCCGTGGTTCTACACAATCACAGACACACACACACAGACACACACACGCACACGCACATGCGCACAGTTGAATAAATAATAAAAATAAAAAATAAAAATAAATTAAAAAAAAAAACCCTTAAAAAAAAAAAAAGCCCAAGTTAAACTCTGTTTGTTTTTACAACTTTTTCCTCTGGAAGAGACAGAGGTTCTGGAGGCTGGAGCAGGGAGAAGGAAGCCATCAACCAGGTCCCTGCTCTCAGCAGTTCTTTCATATGCCCCCCTCTCCTCAACAGGGAATCACCACCTACTTCTCTGGGGATTGTACCATGGAAGATGCCAAGCTGGCCCAGGACTTTCTGGACTCCCAGGTTTGGGGTTGGGAATTCGGGGTGGTGGTTTGATGCTGCTCTTCGTTCTGGACCCTTCCCCACTGGCACCTGCTTTGGGTCTTTGAGATAGAAAAGACTTGAGGAACCTTTGTGTCATCCTGCTCCAAGCAAGAGGATGAGGATGGTACAGCTGTGCAAGATACAGCTGTCCCTGTCCACCCCAGGTTAGATAGAAGTCCCAATACAGCCTCAGGGCAGGACCAAAGCAGTGCATTAGAGCTGCTTATAAACTGGAACTCTTGACGCCTCTCACCAGCCAGGTGACCTGTGTCTGTGTCCATCTCTTATGGCCAGACGTCCGCTGACCTCACACAGTTGGATTGGTGCTTGGTAAAAGTCAGCACTCTGGACACAGGACGATCACTCTAGCCGACTTGCCCCTTCCCAACGGGCTCTGGAAAAAAAAATCCCTCAGAGAGACTTTGGCTTGCTTTATTTCCCTGGTGTCCCCAGAACGGCTGTTCCTCCCTCTCTCCGGGTCTCTCTGGACTCACTGTCCTTCATATCCTACCCTGATCTTTTCCAGAACCTCAGTGCCTACAACACACGGCTCTTCAAGGTGGTCAGCCAGGAAGGGAAGCCCCACTATGAGGTGCGGCTGGCATCGGTCCTTGGCACAGGTGCGTTCAGATCCAAGGACTCTGGACCCAGTAGCTCGCCCACCAGCCTGGCCATCCAGCAGGAAGAACTCTTGTCTCCTGGTTGTTTCTGTATGCAGCCAAGGGGTGGTTCTCCACTCTTTCTGGAACCCTTTATTACTGTGAACTGATACTCATGAGTAGGCCTGAGTCAGGTCCGATTGGGTCTTACCTGGTCTTAGCCCCAGACAAGGAGGGTAGCCCCTCCTAAACCACTCAGACCAGAGATGGTAGCAGAAGGGGGATTCATTAAGAACAGGGAGTAATGAGCCCACCAGGTCCCCGTGAGGATCTTCATCCAGCCTCATCCCCTGGCCTCCATGACTCTCTTCCAGCTGCGCTGTATAGCTTCTGGTTCCCACATCTACCCTCCAGGTCCTTAGCGATTTGCTGCTCAATTCCCACCCACAACACCTGCTCGCCCCCCCTGTGTTCACCCAGCCAGTTCCTCCTCGTTCCCTGGCTGGATGTGGACAGTGCTGTGACAGGGACTTTCCCAGGAAACACCTGGCTTCCCAGTTGGTTTTGTGTCTTCCTCCACTTGACTGCATGGCCTCCTGGGAGGAGGGACGGTGTGTTTCTGTCTCTCTTCAGTGCTTAGTGCTTGGTAGCGCTCGGGTACTCAGCATCAGGAGATGAGAGCACAGCCTGTGGGATAGGACAGTGGGCAGGAGTGGATGTGGGGGCTAGCAGTGTGACTCAGATGGGGGCATTTGGCCTAGTATGCTCAAGACCTTACGTTCTCTTCCCAGGAGGGAAAAGCATAAAGAGTATGATTTTTCTGTGAGGTTTATCTGAGTGTATCCGTTATCAAGTGCCGTGTAATAAACATCCCTACAATTTCAGGACATAAAATCATCCTTTCCCATTTGGAGCACAGGAGCCACTCTGGCTAATGGTATCTAGGGTCTCAGATGGAAAGTTGAAAAGGAGGGCCAGGACCACCTGGTGTTTCACTTGTAGGTAGTAGCTTCAACAGGCAGGCCTGTGATCTTCCTGCCTCAGCCTTCCAAGTGTTGGGATCGCAGGCGTGCACTGCCACACCCAGCATGGCCTGTGTGTGTGTGTGTGTGTGTGTGTGTGTGTGTGTGTGTCTGTGTCTGTGTGTGTGTGTGTCTGTGTGTGTGTGAGATGTGCACTTGTGTGCACTCGTGGGTATGGGTGGAGGGCAACGTCTATTCCAGGGTTAGTCACTTTCCATTTTGTCTGTGATGGTGTCTTCTTCGCTGGGTCAGCTGGGATGGCTGGCGCTTCAGCTGCTGAGCATCCTCACGTCTCCTCCTCTTGTTTCCGGCAGTGCACAGGGATTACAGACTGTTCCAGTGGGTTCAGCTCTAACCTGAGTTCTGAGCATCTGAAGTCAGGTCATCAGGCTTGTTCATTTTACATGTGGAGTTACTTTCCTCTTATGTTTCTGGGACAAGGTCCCAGGCCTTGAATTCACTGGGACTGTAGCTCCTTGTCCTCCAGCCTCCCCCTTCCACATGTTGATCTTCCCGACAGGTGCAACCACATCCCGCTGTTTTGAGCCGAGGTTTTACTCCATAGCCCAGACTGGCCTGGGACTCACTGTGCAGCCCCATTGGCCTTGAGCTTGTGGCAACCCTCTTACTTCTGCTTCCTTCGAGCAGGCAGGCGAGTGTGTGCCACCGTGTCTCCTTTATGCAGTGCTAGGGATGGAACCCGATGCTGTGTGTGTGCTAGGCAAGCTCTCTGCCGACTGAGCCACATCCTTGCCACTGATACAGTCAACAGTGCACTGGCATGGCCTACTCCACAAAGCGGAAAAAGCTTATGTCCCTGGACTTAGAAGTTTGTCTACATTTCTCTTGGCGAAGGGGAGCCATCAATGATATTATAGCGAACACTGCAGGGTCTTATGCCGGCCTTTCCCCTGAATAATTCTCCTTTCTTCAGACCCTGCTGTGGACTCTGAAGTGACTTCCAAGCTGAAGAGCTATGAGTTCCAGGGGAGCCATTTCCAGGTGACTCGGGGGGATTACGCCCCCATCCTCCAGAAGGTGGTGGAACACCTGGAGAAAGCCAAGGTAGGGCCAAGAGTGCTGCTCGAGTTGGTGTCTGGGCGGCAAGGGTTGACGAGGGCCAAGACTGACCACAGAGCCCTGTCCCCTGCCCCCCAGTCCTATGCAGCCAACAGCCACCAGGAGCAGATGCTGGCTCAGTATATGGAGAGCTTCACCCAGGGTTCCATCGAGGCCCACAAGAGGGGCTCCCGCTTCTGGATCCAGGACAAGGGTCCCATTGTGGAGAGGTGAGGTGCTAACTAACCTTCACCCCTAACGCCTGCTGCCCACCCTCTTCCATCTCCACCTTTCTCTCTCCCCCAGTTACATTGGTTTCATTGAGAGCTACCGTGATCCCTTTGGCTCCCGAGGAGAGTTTGAAGGTAACAGCTTGTGGAGCGGGGAGGGGAGGTCAGAATCTGCCCAGGTTTCAGTTCCTGCTCCCAATCTTCCCTGAGGGTTTCCCCACCCCCTTCCCAGTAATAACCACAGACAGGCTGGAATATTATTTATCACATCTCGGGCACTGTGGCCCAGAGCTTGTCTGTACAGACTCACTTAGACATCATCCTCATCCTCCTGTGAGACCTTTACCACTGGGATGATGGAACCTGATTCTTCGGGTTTGAGCCTCCTGGCTCTGTTGCCTCTGCTGCCTGGTCAGGCAAGGCCCTGGAAAGATGCACCTGCCTTCTGCACCTGGGTTTGCCTATCATTAGTTTGGTGACCTCAGGGGCAAATAACTTAACCCTTGAGTATCAGAGAGATCCTGAATGTAGTGCTGTGCATGATGGGTGGGAGCAGAGACTCAAGGCTGGTGAGATCAGTATGGGAGCTGCCAGTGGGCCGCCTCCGTCCTCCCACAGGCAACGCATTTGAAAGATTCTGACTTCTTTCTGCCTACCCTCTACTTTCCAGTCCTAGAGGGAGCAGCTGACTGTTCAGCTGCTGAAGCCGGGGATTAACTCAGGAGGAGGGAGGAAAGTGCTAGGAGGCACCAAGGGCTCTGATCTGAGCCCACAGGGACCTGACGTATGCAGACCTGTAGTCGTTCCTACCTGGAGCATGGGGCCCTGCTGTTCCCAGCAGCCAGCATGGACTGACCCATTGCACACGGGTGCATTTGACACACATCTGACCTGTAGGGGTCGGCTGGCGTGGGCTCCCAGGCACTGCCGCGTCACAGCCTCGCCTCCCCACAGGCTTCGTGGCCATGGTGAACAAAGCCATGAGTGCCAAGTTCGAGCGGCTGGTGGCGAGTGCTGAGCAGCTGCTAAAGGAGCTGCCCTGGCCGCCGGCCTTCGAGAAGGACAAGTTCCTCACCCCTGACTTCACCTCCCTGGACGTCCTCACCTTCGCCGGCTCCGGCATCCCTGCGGGCATCAACATCCCCAACTGTGAGCACCCTCTGCATTCTCCCCGCTACAAGCCCCAGGAGTACCCACGGGAGACCACCCCTTCCTGCTCCACAAACACTGCAAACTCCTCCCGCTCTCCCATCAGCTCCCCTTGACCTCTGCCCTCCTCTCTGAACATCTCTCCGCCTTGTCTTACAGACGATGACCTCAGGCAGACGGAAGGCTTCAAGAACGTGTCTCTGGGGAATGTGCTGGCCGTGGCCTACGCCACGAAGCGGGAGAAGCTCACGTTCCTGGAGGAGGAGGACAAGGTGGGGGCTGGCAACCTGAGGGTCAGGGCTGCCACTGGCTTCACTGGGGCTCGCAGGCCAGATGGCCCAGCGCCACGGTGAGGACCCAGTCCAGCTTTGGCCCTGGCCTAGACACTCCTTGCCATGAGATCACATGCCCTCTTTCCTCACTGAGCACACAGGCAGTTCTGCCCGCTAGGTCATTCGAGTGTGAGGTGAGCTTTTGGGGTGGAGAACACATGACTTTCACCACGCCTATGCCTCATATGGACATCGGGCTGTTTGAGGTGGAGAACACTTGTATCTCACATACTTATGACTCACATGGGTCTCGGCTTGGGGCAGGGTGGCCTGTTGTGCCGGATGGCCATGGTGAGACGTTAGTCAATGGGGTCTTTGCTTGTCTTGGCAGGACCTGTATATCCGCTGGAAGGGGCCATCCTTTGATGTGCAGGTGGGGTTGCATGAGCTGCTGGGCCATGGTAGCGGCAAGCTGTTTGTGCAGGTAAGAGGGGGAGGACTCCAGCAGGGGCCATCTGGGGCGGCCCACAATCCGTCCCACCCAGGGGGTGAAGTCGTTCATTTCTACCCTAGGGAAAGCAGCCCCTTAAGCAGGAAAGACCCTGGCTCGTGATTGTCCATGAAGCCCCAGGACGTGTAGAGGGGTCTTCATGACAGTTCAGCTGATGACTATCGACCAGGAGGAGTGGTAGGCTTAGGGTAGGGAAGCCCACTGGGAAGGCATGACTCGAGCAGCCGAAAAACAGGAGCAAGAGCGTCTGCTGCCTGTGCCGAGCCTGTGGCTCTGTCTGTCTTCTGTTCTTGAGAGCCTGTGCCTTTAGAGACATGGAGGGGTTCTACGTCTCCCCGCAGCTTCTCCATCTTCCACACCGATCACGGTGGCTGGAGCCCTTAGCGTGCATGGGAGGAAGATGGGTTAAGACTGAAAGTCATTTCCGCAGACTGAGGAAGCTTGGGGACCCTCAAGTGTGAATCCATGCAACTGAGCTGACCAAGGAGGGCGAGGACCATCAGCATCACGGGCCTGGAGTTCTGGGTGGGGCTGTCTCCCTGGGAGAGGGGAGCTGGAACTAGTCCCAAGAAGTCAGAAAGACGCAGAGAAGCTGATGAGGTAGCAGCCCAGCATGGTGTACTGTTTGGGCTTTACTTAGACATGGGCTTGGAGAAGTCTGTTTCTCTGGCTAAGCCTCGGCCCATCTGTATGTGCAGGAGCTTCCTGACCCCATCCCACAGGCTGTTCCGAAGAACAAAAGTGAAGGTGAACCATGAGCTTTGGCACACAGTAGGGCCTTAGCAAACAAGTGTTATTGTTAGATGCACAAAGATAATGTACACTGATTCCATTTTGGGATTCTCGATCTCTTGAACCTCAATTCCCCATCGTAAAGAGGGGTAATGAGCACATGAAGAGAAGCAGAGGGTCTTTCCTGCCTAACCATCGGGGTCTCTCCTACGTGGATCTGGAGAAATTGGATCAGAGTCGATACATAACTTCAGGCCGTTCCTCTCTTGTCTGACCCTCGGTTTCCCCGTCTGCAGTGGAGTGGGCACCTGGTTCCTCTACTGCTGAGGGAGGGTTCTATGGACATTGTTGGGATCAGAGGACTTTGAGGGATACAGGAGTCGGAATGACAAGGCACCTGCCCCTCCTGCCTGGTTGTGCCCCCAACTCACCTTTCAGTGTCCCTTTGATTCTGCCCAGACACACTGGTACTGAGAGGCTGGGCCAGGCAGAGATACCTTCCCTTCACTCACCCCATGTTCATGACTTTTCTCTCCTGTAGGATGAGAAAGGAGCATTCAACTTTGACCCGGAGACAGTGGTTAACCCTGAGACTGGGGAGCAGGTAGGTAAAAATGGCATCCATGGGGGACATGGGGAATGGGGACACAGGCAGTGCCTAATGCCTCCATCCGCCTTCCAGATCCAAAGCTGGTACCGGAGTGGAGAGACATGGGACAGCAAGTTCAGCACCATCGCCTCCAGCTATGAAGAGTGCCGGGCTGAGAGTGTGGGCCTTTACCTCTGTCTCAACCCCCAAGTGCTGGAGTAAGAGCAGAGGGCTGGCAGGGTGGGCAGTGCCCCCTCCCCACCATGGCGGTTGGCTCTGGGACTATTGGAGGTCAGGCCACCCTGATCATCTCTGTTGTGTGTGTGTCTGCCTCTCCCCACAACTTTCCTGCAGGATCTTTGGCTTTGAGGGGGCCGATGCAGAAGATGTGATCTACGTGAACTGGCTCAACATGGTTCGAGCTGGTCTGCTGGCCTTGGAGTTCTACACCCCGGAGGCGACCAACTGGCGACAGGTGGGACAGGTGGAACCCTGAGGATGAGGAGGGAGCCTGCTGTGCAGTTGACATCAGGTGTCAGAGCTCAGGGATGGGAAAGCTGCACCCCTGAGATAGATGAGCTGAGCTTAATCCCAGACTCCTTTGTTGGTGGGCAAGTCACATCGCTGCTGTGAGGGACGAGTGTCTCATCGCTTGCTCTGGGTCAGACAGAGCTCAGTGCTGCTCATGAGTGAGCCGTTGCTCCTAGTCCTAACCCCGGGAGGAATCCTCATTCCCGCCACAAGATGTTGCGGCACAAAGAAGTCAGTTAACTTGGCTGGTGTAAGGAGGAGTCAGGATTCGAGTCTGTGCAGTCAGCTTCGTTCTCCATTGGACTGAGCAGCTCACTGGCAGCACAAATATTGGAACCAAAGTGACGAGTAGTGATTTATTTGTAACTGTTGTGCATGCACACCCAAACATGACATGCATGGGGAGGTCAAAGGACAGCTTCTGAGAGTCATTTCTTGCTTTCCACCACGTGGGTTCTGAAGTCAGGTCGCCAAGTTTGTACTACAAGTACTTTTATCCTCTGGGCCATTTTGTAAGCTCTTTTTTTTTTTTTTTTTTTTTTAACTTTTGTGAGTGTGTGTGTGTGTGTGTGTGTGTGTGAGAGAGAGAGAGAGAGAGAAAGAGAGAGAGAGAGAGTGAGATAAGGCACTGTATATCCATGTGGAGGACCAAGGATGACTTTGCAAATCATCCTGGATTGCTTCTACTTCTTGCTTTGCTCTGAGATTTCCCAGGCTCTGCCCACCAGAGCTGGAAGTACAGGCCACTGACATTTCCACCTGGCATTTTCATGTGGGACCTGGGATCCGAACTCAGGACCTCTAGATTTCGAGGCAGTCTTAACCCTTCAGCCATCTCTCCAATCCTTTTTTTTTTTTAAACAACTTTAAGGTTTGAAGAAAGAATATAATGTCATCAAAAGAAGTGTTTTTTTTTTTTTTTTTTTTTAACAGCAATTTGGATGTCTGAGACAGAAGGCTTTCTTGTGTCCAGAAGTTCACAGACCACCTAAGCAACATAGTAGCACCCCTATCTCAAAAGAAAAAAAGAGGCCAAGGGAATGGGTAAAAGTGCTTATTGCACAACCCTGACCAGAGTTTGACCTCTGACTTTGAAAAAGCCAGATTCAGTGGTTCACATTTGTAACCCCAGGAGAATCAGCTCTTGCGCCAGCCAGCCGGGAGCTCCCGGTACAAGGGCAGAAGCGAGGGTCCCAGCCCTAATGAGGTGGAAGTCAGAGCACCGATTCCCAAAAGTTGTACTGTCACCTCCACCTGAGCACACACCTTCGCACGTGTGTGTCCATACTCACAGCCAAACACAAGTACAGTTAAAAGAATTTTTCATTATTTTTTATTATTTATTTACTGTGTGTGTGAGTGGGCGCATGTGTGTGTGTGTGTGCGCGCGCGCGCGCGCGTGTGTGTGTGTGTGTGTGTGTGTGTGTGTGTGTGCATGTGTGTGTGTGAGAGAGAGAGAGAGAGAGGACACTGTATGTCCATATGGAGGACCAAGGGTGACTTTGGGAATCATCCTGGATTGCTTCTACCTCCTTCTTCGCTCTGGGATTTCCCAGGCTCTACCTACCAGAGCCAGAAGTGCAGATGGCTGCTGTTCCTGCCTGGTGTATTTACTTAGGACCTGGGATCCGAACCCAGTACCTTCTGCTTGGGAGTCTTAACCCATGAGCCATCTCTCTAGCCCAATTAAAAAAAATTTACCTGCTTGTAACACTGGTGACCTGAATCCAATCCCCAGAAGCCCACATGGTAGAAGGAGACATCTGAAAGTTGTCTTTTCACGTCCACCCATGTACATGTACTTACACAAAAGAAAAGCATATGCATTTTAGAGCCTGGTCATTTACCAGCTGCGTGGCCTGAGGCCAGTCATTTGGTTTCTCTGGGCCTTACTGTTTGGTCAAAGATAAAAGGGGATCACATGCCTGCCTGGTCTCACTGATGGGCACAAGCAAGATTGGGAAAGGGTCCTTAGGGTCTTGGTGGTGAGGGAACAGAGGGTAGCTGCCATCTGATGCATCTGGGGCTGTGGTGGGTGTTAAGAAAGAGCACAGGGCACCGGGTTCTGCATGGGCAGCCTGCCCTGCCAGTGAACAGAGGAGGATTGGGGAAGGAACAGGCAGAAAAGGATCCAGAGTTTACAGAAGAATACGAGGATAAGGCGATTGGCAATTAGCAATGAGAGTATACAACATCTGATCAGGCCTTGGACCAATGTTTGGGAACAGCTTCAGATGTCTCTTCTCCTGGCCCGGCAGGCCCACATGCAGGCCCGGTTTGTGATCTTGAGGGTTCTGCTGGAGGCTGGCGAAGGACTCGTTACCATCACTCCCACCACAGGCTCCGATGGGCGCCCAGACGCCCGGGTTCACCTGGACCGCAGCAAGATCCGGTCAGTGGGCAGACCCGCCCTGGAACGGTTCCTACGCAAACTCCAGGTAAGTGAATCCCTCTCTCCTTGGGCACCCCCAGCCTCTCCTGTGCCCTCCCTCCATCCTGTTACCACTCAGCAAGTACTGAGAATAAGCTGTGGGCAGTTACTATGAAAGGATGGAGGCAGCAAGCTGAATAGCAGTTAGGTGACCAAGGAGGGTCAGGTCACAGGTCACAGCGAGACCTGGAAAGACAATAAAACTACAGGGTGGGGCTGGGGAGATGCCTCAGGGGTTAAAGCCTTTGCCTCGAAAACAAAAGGACTTGAGTTCAGATCCCACATCCCACATAAAAATGCCAGACAGAAATGGTGGTGGGCACTCGCTGCAGTGAGTTTTGTCCTTACCAGACATGCATAAAGATTGACATACCAACATGCCCCCATAGAATAGCAAGGATCTCAGGAGAGATAGTTGCATGCAGTGGAAACCTTGGGGACTAGGGCTGGATGAATGAAGGGGAGTGCCCCTATCAGTGGGGCGGCCTGAGGAGGGGCCACTTGGAATGCCACAGAGGCCTGAACCCCCACAAAAGTAGACAAGCCAGAGGGAACCCTAGGGCCCTTAGAAGTGGCCAGGCAGGAGGTTGGAAGGGAGTGAGATGAATTGATGAAGGGGAGGGAAGAGGGAATGGGAAAGAGGAGGGAAGGAGGAAGGCAGGGTTAAATACTCCATATGCTTGTAAAACTAGGGGGAAAATTTTTAATTATAAAGAAAAAGAAGAAGAAAAAAATGCTGGTGACCTGTACTTCCAGACCTGGAAAGCAGAGCCTGGGAAACCCCAGAGCTAAGCAGTGAGAGTAGAGCAATCCAGGGTGATTCCCACTGTCACCCTTGGGACTCTGAAGGTACACTCAAATGCCCTTTTTTATAGACACGTACACACATAGATATACACAAAAACGAAAACAAACTGGAGGGTGTGAGAATGAGCGAGACTGGAAAGGAAGGGTCTGCAGATCAGGGAAGGCTTCTTGAAAGAAGTAGATCTGAATTCAGCTGGTAGTGGGGTGCCAAGAAAGAACTGGCTTGAGGAATTCTGAGAGCAGAGAAAACAGCCAGCACCAGGCTTAGTTGTTGCGTCACATTCATGGGGAGACAGACAGAAAAGGGCTGGGACTGCATTCACTAAAGCAGACAACGCCTCTCCTCCCAAGCTCCCATTTTCATTTATTTATCTATTTATTTATTTACTCTGTGTGTGTGTGTGTGTATCAGAGGGCACTGTGTGTCCCCGTGGAGGGCCAACGGTGACTTCAGGAATTATCTTGGATTGTTTCTACCTCCTTCTTGCTTGGCTCTGGGATTTCCCAGGCACCATCCACCAGGGCTGGAAGTGCCAGCTGCCACTGTTTCTGCCTGGCATTTTTTCTTAGGACTTGAGATCCGAACTTGGGACTTTCTCCTTGCGAGGCAGAGTCTTAACCCCTGAGCCATCTCTCCAGCCCCCAAGCTCCTATCTTGTTTGGCTCTAAGTCTACAACAGAAGGCCTACAAATCTGAGCTTAAAGTGCTGTCTTGTTAAGAAGGCAGGGTGACTCCAGAACCTACAACACAGAACCAGACTGAGAAGGTCTGATGTTTGTGTGCACTTGGTCCTTGCTCTTAGGATTCTGCTGGACCTTGGGAAGATAATGTTGTTTTGCTGTGGCCTGGCATGTCCTGCAGCTATATGGAGCTTCCTGCAAGATAGGGTTACTCTGGCTAGGATGCAGATTCAGAAGACAGAAGCTTCACCACGGTGGTCTTAGAATCTGAATAAGCTTGGTGGGCAGGGAGCTTGATGAGGCAGAGAGGGAAGGGCAAGGTCTGGCTCTTCCCCACATTAGGGAAGGGGAGAATCAGAACACTGGGTTCTATTGTTGGAACTAGCAAACTGGGTAATGGTCTTGGGCCTCTCCTTTCTCATCTGTCAATGTTTAGTAAAGATTAAATGAAATATCATGTGTAGGGAACTGAGCACATAGGATCATGTTCTCCAAGCCACTGCCACACATCAGCATCAGCCAGGAGCGAGCGAGAGATGCAGGCAGACTCTTGGACCCATCCTGGGGTCCCTGAATGAGAATGGGGGAGGGGGAGAAAAGGCTAGAGCCCAAGAATCTGCATGCCCATCGGATTTCCACTTTCCAAGAGCTGGGATTATACACCACCATGTTTGGTTTAGCTCCTAAATTTTAATGGAATTTTGAGGAGACACAAACCGTCACTCACAGGGTTGGGTGCAGTCAGCCAAGGTGCTGGCAGAGTCCCACGGGTGAAGGTGAACGGCCTGGACTCTTGCCTCCTTCCTACAGGTCCTGAAGTCCACAGGGAATGTGGCTGCCGGGCGGGCCCTGTACGAGGGGTATGCAGCGGTCACTGATGCACCCCCAGAGTGCTTCCTCACCCTCAGGGACACAGTGCTGCTGCGCAAGGAGTCCCGGAAGCTGATTGTTCAGCCCAACACTCGTCTTGAAGGTAACGAACTCCAGTCGCTTTCTTTGACGGGACCACACAGGGTATTTCCAGAGAACAAAGACCCCTTTCTGCCATCGTCTTCCTGCAGAGCTCAGGCCAGAACATTGGCATCTTCCATCTCAAGGACACTGGTTGTCAGGCAGCCGTGGCAGGTCTTGAGGAAGCCCAGCTGGCCAGGGGCTCACGGAAGCCAGTCTGGAACCTAGCTAAGCCCTGGCTAAGGTTAGCCCAGGCACTGAGCTGGAACTGCACATGACAAGTAGGACCCAAGGGAGAGTGTGACTTGGCATGTTCGGGACGGAGATGTGCTGTGTCATCCTCCCTTCTCAAGCAACACTTCCATTTCCCAGGCCCCTGCTGGCCTGCACAGCGCCGTCTCTCCCAACACAGAGTCCACTCTGTGTTGTACACGCTGTTTTTTCTGCTTGGCATGGTCTCCAGATCTGTGTCTGTCTTGCCCTCTCTTGTTCTGCTCCCTGTTAGATGGCACCTCCCTGAGACATACCATCACCGATCCCTCAACCCTCAGATTCTCATACCCAGCTTCGTTCTCATGGGGTGCTGATACCTCCCATCCAGCGGATATCATTGGAGGGGTGGAGACGTAGATTGGACCCAGGCTATCCCCTGCAGCAGTTCACAGTCCATCAGCAATGATAAGACATGGAAGTCACAGACACACATGATCATGATGAAGGAATGTGGGGGAAATGCCAGCAGCCCTCTGAATGCTTGCAGAAAGATCCCATCTACCTTCAGAGGGGCCGGGAAGGGTCTGCAGAGGAAATGGTTGCTTAATGTGCAGAACAGGTTGGAGTTTGCAAAGGGAAACAGTGAGCTGGAGGTGTAGCTCCATGGGAGAACATTGTGGGAGGCCCTGGGTTTCACCCCGAGCATCCTGGTGGTAGGTGCGATGATGATGGTGGAGAACTTCCAGGCCCAGGTACTGGATAAAAAGATTTTTTTTTTTTGGTAAGCTGGAGTTGTAGCTACTGGCAGTGTGCTGTACCTCCTAGCATGCAAAGTACAACAGCCCTATATTCATCCCTAGTATTAAAAAGGAAAAACAAAAGGAAATTTTTCCATTAATTAATTCCCGAAAACCCAGCACAGAATGATTTTTTTAAAATCCCGTTATTAGTGCAGAATTGCAACACACAGAGACAAAGGTCATAGACTCAGCACTTGAACTTGGGTCATGTGTGTCTGAGGACTGTAGTCTTGGCTATGATACCTCTCAGTGCTGCTGAGCACAAGTGAGAAAGTAGCAGCTCTGAAGTGTATTGGAAGGAAGTGATTCCCAGGACTACTTGGGAAGGCTTGGGACAGGCCGCTTAACAGGTAAATAAACTCAGAGTTGCTACCAAGATGGCCAGTGGTCACTGAGCATCTGAGTAATGATTAACTATGTAATCACCACAGCTCCTGAAAGAAGAGGTACTGTGCTGACTCCCCCTCACTTTACCCCACTTTACAGATGAAGCTGGACAGCTTGTGTATGATCTAGACAAATGAAGCATTTGTCGGACTTTAATTCAAGGAGGCCAAGGACTATATGTGTTTCACTTAACAGCTGTTATACTCTATATAACAGTTTTAACACTACAACACCTGTTATAGATCTTTCTTACTGGGTTTTTGTTTGAGATGAGCATTCCCTGTGTACGTAGCCCAGGCTGTTCTTAAAGGTCACACTCCTCCTCCTCTCCTCAGCCTCTTGAGTGCTGAGATTACAGGTATGCACTATCCTGCCTGGCTTGTTGCAAATCTTAAGCAGGTGTCAGTAATTTAATATTCCCCCTGAGGAGGTAGAAGAAATCTAGGTTGATTGCTGAAGTCACCCTTGGTCCTGCACAGGGACACACAGTGCCTTGTGATACACACACATACATACACACGTGCACATACAGAAAAAAAAAGTAAAGTTTTTAAAAAATATTCCCCCAGACTACTGCCCTCTCCACAGAGTTATTATAAATATCACATAGATAACTTGCCTAAACACCGAGCGGTTTGTGATACAGACTTAAGTCAGAACTCGCTGCTGCTATGACTCCATTATACTATACTTCCACTTGTGTTTTCACATCTTCCTGTGCTGCTCTTTTCTCTCTATCTCCTCCTTGCAGGCTCAGAAGTGCAGCTGGTAGAGTATGAGGCCTCAGCTGCCGGCCTCATCCGATCCTTCTGTGAGCGCTTCCCAGAGGATGGGCCTGAGCTGGAGGAGGTCCTTATCCAATTGGCCACAGCTGATGCCAGATTCTGGAGGGACCCCAGCAAGATGGCGTCTGTCCAGGCTTGAGAAGATATGTGTGGCCCCTTTCTGCACTCCCCAAGCCAGGGCTACCAGTGGCCCTGCCTCACGTGTGTGGATGATGAGGGGCCGGGAGAAGGGTGGGAGCTCAGACTTTGGTGCTACCTCAGCTGAGGGTGATGATTCTAACCCCTTCCATTCGTGGGCACTTTCCAGTTTACCAAGTGCTTCCTCGGTTACTTGATCTGCATTGCTGCCATCTAGAGACTGAGTTCCACGGGGTTTCCAGCCCAGGTTCTTAGGGGAGGAATTGGCAGTTGGAAGAAGTGGCTGGTCTAGATCCTGCAGGTGGCATGCAACAGAGCCAGGGTTCAAAACGTTCTCACCAAATCCAATGCGCTTCGTGTATTACTTTTATAACCAGAAAAATAAATACAGAAACCACCAGCATGTGATTCCTCTTTGTCACTGGCAGGGCTGTGAGTTCAAACCTGGGGGACAAGAGGTCTCCACATCCACAATAGCATCTTGTCATCTCTAAAAAAAAAAAAAGTCACAACACACGTGTTAGTATTATTTCTACAGCACAAATCTTGGAACACTCCTTCATCGCACTTATACTTTGAAATAATCAAGTACTAAAACAAAAAAAACTAGAAATTGGGCCAGCAAGGTAGTTCAACAAGTAAAGGCACCTGCCTGCAAGCCAGACAACCTGAGTTTGATTCCTGGAAACCGTGTAAAGGTGGATGAGAGAACTGATCCACAAGTCCCAACTTCCACATGTGAGCTGTAGCATTCATGCAGAAACACAACAGTAACAATTAGGGAAAAAATGGAAACTTTCAACACTATTCCGGATCCTGCCTCTTAACACTGATGTTTTACTTCTCAAGCCTGGGCCTACAATAGGTATTCAGAAAGACATGGCCCTTCTCAACATGGTTAACTATGAAACAGACAATTCTTTTTGGTTAGTCATAAACCCTAACAAGAACTCCTCCCTGCAAACCAAAGGTTCCTGTCTTTGATTTGTAATCCCTCTGTAAGGATTACAGGCCTCAGAAGCTGTAAATTAAAAAGAGCTAGGATAAGGAAATGTGTTGGGTGCACAGGACCAGGAAGCCAGTTGATTCATTTTGTGGGCCCCCAGCCGGGCAAACTTCGTTCCGGAACGTTTGTTCCGGTGCTTCCGGTGCCGGGGCGGTACGATTCGATGTTGCGCATCGGCGGTGCGGCGGGTTGCTAAGGCGACACCAGTAAAAATGGCTGCCCCGTCTCCGTTGGATTCTGATAACAGCGCAGCCGAGAGGTATAGATGGGTCCTTGGTACCAGGTCCTCGGCCTCTTTCGGTCCTCGGGTAGAGAGATAGTTCTTGAAAGTTCTTTAGGTCAGACAGGAAAGCCGATGTGCAGGAATGCGTGCGTGTGTGACTGGCTGGGCTCTCGGGGCGTCAGCGGGGAACCCCATTCGGTTGCAGCTGTGCTGCAATGCCCGTTCAGACCTCAGTCTCTGACACTAGCTCTGCAAAGTTTTCTTCCTTTTCTCCGGGATTCTCTCCGCAACGCTTGTTTTTCCTCCTTCTGGCAGCACTGAGGCCGATTCGAAATGGCTGGACGCCCACTACGACCCCATGGCCAACATCCACACCTTCTCCTCCTGCCTGGGTGAGTCTGCAAGCAGGACCCTGAGGTTCTAGGACGGAGGCGGGACTGTCAGGTGAAGCCTTTGCAGATTCTGAGGCTGATTTATGACTCTGTTCTGTGTTTTCCAGCGCTAGCAGATTTGCACGGGGACGGGGAGTACAAGGTAATCTTCACCCCTGCAGCAGAGTTGGGTGGGGAGAGGGACCAGAAATGAGGTTTTTCAAAGAGGCTCAGTAGACTCTGGAACTCACCAATACTGGGGGGAAAAATCATTTTAGCTGTTCTACTTTTATTTATATATATTCTATGTTTATTTGGAAATTGTGCATTTTATTTCATAAAGGACTACTGAAAGAAAAAGAATAAAATTTGGATTTTTTTGTTTAATGCTGAAAGAATTACACTGTAAATATTTTTGAACCTTTTTATTAACTTTTTAGTTAGAATACAAAATAATGGGCCTTAAAATATACAATATTTCACAAATTTGCATTCCACTTCTTGAGTAGAGACCATGCTGATCCCCATGACATTCAAATTTTAGTGTGTGTGCTGTCAAAGCGAGCACAGAACATCTAAGTGTAGATACCTTGGCATGACTTTTTTTTTAGCAAAGAGCAAATTCTTTGATTTAAGACTCTGGAGGAAAATAAAAACCCAGAGAAGTGAGCATTTTATGTTTAAGGCTTGTAGGAATTGGTAATTGTTGCAGGTCATAATAAACAAACATGTTATTTTTCACGACTTTTGCTTATAATCCAAAATTTTCTGTAGCACCATTTTGACTTTAGTGCAAAGATAAGTTCAGTTGCTAGTAAAGAAACATATTTTAGTTGGTTGTGGTAGCACACTCCAATAGGATATGCTGAAGAGTTGCAGGCGGGAACTACACCTTTAAAAACAAATGTATTTCAGGCTGGTGAGATAGAGATAACTAAGCAGATAATGTTCCTGCTTTCAAAACTGGCAACCTGAGTTCAACCCCCACATAGGTGAAAAGAGAGAGTCAACTTCCAGAAAAAGAAATATATTCTAGTCCTATGGTAGAGAATTTACTTAGTATGTTCAAAGCTCTGGGTTTGATTCCCAGCACCACAGAAAAAGAAAATTAATGAATGAATAATAAAAGCATAAATACATCAGCTGCCATCTCACAAGCTCTCACCAGGTTCTATAACTCATGATTTCATTCGATTTTTCTCTGTGTCACACAAGGTGGGCATTCCTATTTGCAAGTAGAAACCTGAGTTCAAAATGGTTACTTAACTTTTCTTAAAGGACACAGCTTCTAAACCTCATGGCAAAGCTTTTGCTGGTGTGAGGATGAATTAGTAGCACCAGCAGAAAAGCTGAGATTCTGAAGAGGGTCAATGAACAAGACTTTAGACTTTATCCTGAAATGAGCCCTCCTCTTCCCATAGCTGGTGGTGGGTGACCTCGGGCCAGGCGGGCAGCAGCCACGTCTGAAGGTGCTCAAAGGACCAACTGTGCTGACAGAAAACCCACTGCCGGCCCTGCCAGCTGCAGCCACCACTTTCCTCATGGAACAACATGAGCCCAGGACTCCAGCTCTGGCCATTGCCTCGGGCCCTTGTGTTTATGTGTATAAGAACCTCAGACCCTACTTCAAGTTCAGCTTGCCCCATTTGCCTCCAAACCCTCTAGAGCAAGACCTTTGGAACCAAGCCAAGGAGGTATGTGACAGAGGGCATGGAGAGGCAAAGATAGCAGCCACTAGATGAGGGGGACTAGGCTCCCAGCAAGAGAAGTGGGCTCCCTTGAGAGCTGGAGAGATAGCTCAGGGGTTGACTCTACCTTGAAAGCTGAAGGTCCTGGGCTGGAGAGGTGGCTCGGGTTAAGCCTCTGCCTTGCAGGCAGAAGGTCCTGAGTTCGGATCCCAGAACCCACGTATAGACGCCAGGCGGAAGCGGGGGCAGCCTGTGCTTCTGGTCCTGGTAGGGCGGAGCCCGTGAATCCTGGGGCAGAAGGAGGTGGAGGCGTCCATGGTGGTTCCCGAATTCGTCCATGGTTCTACACACACACATATACACATGCGCACACACATACATACGCACACACGCACAATTGAATAAATAATAAAAAAAAAAAAGTTGAAGGTCCTGAGTTCAGCTCCCAGATCCCACATAAAAATGCCAGCTGGAAACAATGGTGGCCTGCACTTCGGTCCTAGTGTTTGGACCCTGGAAAATCCCAGAGTCAAGTAAAAAAGGGTAGAAGCAATCTATGATGATTCCTGAAAAAGTCACCCTTAGTCCTCCACAGGGACACACATGCCCCAATACACACACACACACACACACACACACACACACACACGCACACGCACACGCAAAATAAAAAAGGAAAAAAAAAAGGGCTCCCACGTGGGTCCATGGTGGGAGGTAGACCGTGATCAACGCTTCTTTCAGTGGCAGCAGCAGCGCTGGCCCTTCTGGGTGAGGCGCCATGTTTGGAGAATCCTCTGCTCTAGCCACACTCCTTCAGCCAAAGAAGGTAGAGCAAGTAGGCTGAGAACAAGAGGGTCTTGGAGGATGTATTGGTTGAAGAGGACAATAGGCCTGAGTAGAGCGCTGAGGCTAAATGCCAAGGCAAGTTGGGAACAAGGTGAAGAGAAATAGAAACCCCACCCCCAGGAGCTCTCTGAGCACATGGCTGCTGGAACTCATGGGCTTTCCCTTCTCCCCATGCTGGCACAGGACCGGATCGACCCCTTAACCCTGAAGGAGATGCTAGAGGGCATCCGGTGAGAGCCCACCTCCCCATCCCCACTCTTTCTCTCAGTGCCCTCTGTCTGACCCCTCCCTAAACCTGCCATGCTGGTCACTATCCTTGCAGGGAGAAGGCAGAGGTGCCTCTGTCTGTACAGTCACTCAGGTAGGAGTCCTGGGGGTATGGTGGGGGGGGCAGAAAGGAATGGCTGCGCGCTGGCCCCAAGGGCAGCCAGGCCATGGCCTGCAGTGTCAGTTCTCCGTGTGCAGGTTTCTGCAGCTGGAGCTGAGTGAAATGGAGGCATTTGTGAATCAACACAAGTCCAAGGCCATCAAGCGGCAGGTAAGCCCCCTTTTTATTGCATAAAAAAACAAAACATTACATTTGCTACTTGTTGGTGGAGGTGCCACGCACATGTGTGCATGTCTATGTGGAGGCTGGAGGAAAACAAGTGTCATCCTTAGGAACAATCCGACTCTTTTGAGACAGGCTTTCTCATGGGCTTGAAACTCACCAAACTCTCTAGACTGATTGTCCAGGGACCCCCAGGGACCCTACTGTCTCCCCTTCTACCACCATTAACATTACAAGCATATGTGTCCACATCCAGAATTTTTATATGGATTCTACAAATCAAACTCGGGTCCTCTGGTTTGCAAGGCAAGCACGTTACTGACTGAGCTGTCTCCCCACCCAAAAATGCTTATGTGTTTTTTGAAAGACCATGTAATATAAGCAGTAAGTTCTACCCCTCAATTTGTAGCCATACTGCATGCACATGACCAGCATGCTTCCTATACCAGCATGGTTTGACTTTGAAATAGCTGTCATAATGTCATAGAGCTTTTATTTTCTTAAGGGTCATGATAATTAAATTTTTATTACAGCTATGAGACACCAGGCACAGTCTTAAAAATGTGATTTTCTTTTTTAATGGCTGCATTGTTTTTGATCAAAAACACATAGATAACTCTCAAGTAACTTTGACAGTACTCATTTGTTAAGAATGTACGCTTCTTGCGTAAAACTCCACAGCACATACATATTCTGACACATCTTTGATGCTTGTTCTTTCTCCTTTGCCCTCTTCCTTCCCTCCTCTGCCAACTGGGAGAGTATGTAGAGGAAGCATGGCTCTCGAGGTAACCTGTGGGGTCTTTCTGCAGACGGTCATCACCACCATGACCACGTTGAAGAAGAACCTGGCTGACGAGGATGCTGTGTCCTGCCTGGTGCTGGGCACTGAAAACAAGGAGATCCTAGTACTGGATCCTGAGGCTTTTACCATTTTGACTAAGGTCAGTATCAGGCCTGGGCCTGGGCACACCTGGGGTCCTGGCCGCATTCCCTTCCTGTTCTCTCAGCTAGTCCTGGGTAGTATACACTCACTGAAGAAAAATCACAAATTATCAAGAATAAAGAAAAAGATATTTTAAAACGTCACCATTGCTATGAAACCAGCTGTTACAGTTTTGGCATATATCCTTCTACACATTTTCTTTTTATTCTCTTTGTATATCAGGCATGAATATAGTAAGCTTAAATGTTTTCCTGACTTAATCACCAAGCCCACTTCTTTTCTCTTCCTATTTTAACTCTTCTTGTAGTTCTTCCTGCCAGACTCCCTCCTTTTTCAAGTCTTTTCACATTGGTGGTTCACTGGGTTCATCCGGTTGGTTTGCCTTTGATGTCACCTACCTGAGTACTTGGTGAAGCATGAATGTCATGTCAGTGGGCGTATCACTGAGGAAAGCATTCACGTTTCTCCCACCTTCTAGACATGTTTATATGCAGACATGGTTATAAAGCTTTATACGAATGTTGTAACTTTACATGTAGGGTATATTCCTTATAGAAACAGGATCATGATACAGTATGACACTTGTTCTTTCAACATCACTGTGTATCATCAGTGTGATCCCTCTGCCTCCTCCCAACATGCTAGACAATGGTGTCTTGTGGACCTAGGTCCAGCTTAACATTGGCTTTTTTAAGGCTCCACAATCATGTAAATATACCATCTGTAGATGTACTTCTCCTACCCCTGTTAGCCACTTAAGTTGTTTTCAGTTTCTCACTATTATTGGACACCACTGCACTGGTCTTTCTTGTCCAAATGTCTGTTTAAATACTTCCTGATATGTCCTTGAGGTGGCAGGGTTTACCCAAATTGTATGGACTAAAAGGCAGTGTAGGACCAATAGGGAATGAGTGAGTAGGAACTAAGTGACTTCCAGCCAGCGGCTCTGTGTTTCCTCTCTGCAGATGAGCCTTCCCAGCGTCCCCGTCTTCCTGGAGGTTTCTGGCCAGTTTGATGTGGAGTTCCGGCTTTCAGCTGCCTGCCGCAATGGGAGCATCTATATCCTGAGAAGGTAGACTCTGTTGCAGCATCTGTCTGGAAGTTACTGCAGAGAGCTAGTGGTTTTGGGGGCTTACAAGATGATGAGGATTGAAGTTAGAACTTAGACATGAAAGGAGACAAGAATTTCACGAAGGAGGCTGAGCCCATGGGCATAGAAGCAAGTCTGGAGGCTTGTGAGGAGGGCCTGGGCAGAGCGGGATTCTTGTAAGGTGCCCATAATACATGGGCAGCGCGGTTAGAGAGTACAGGAAACAGAAATCATGTTTCATTTTATTATATCACTACACAGTATATGTGATACATGTATTAGTTTGATAGTCCATACAATTTTTTTTTTGCGTGTGTGTTGTGTCTGTATGTCTGTGTGTCTGTGTATCAGAAGACACTATGTTTGCCTATAGAGGCCCAAGGGTGACTTTAGAAATCATCCTGTATTGCTCCTCCTTATGGCTTTGCTCTGGGGTTTCCTAGACTCCACCTTCCAGAGCCTAAAGTACAGGCCACCACTTCTGTCCAGCATTTTCACATGGGTTCTGGGATCCGAACTCAGGTCCTTCTTTCTGCTTGAGAGAGGTAGAGGCTTAACCCCTTAGCCATCTGTCCAGCCTTCCTTACAGTTTTCTTAATTTGAGAAGTTTGTTGAATGCCTTCTCTACATTGAGCACTGACTATAAAATGTGGAGGCTGAGTGGGACAAGTTATGGTCACAAAGGAATACCTGTCTGTGGAAGTGGGAACCGAGAAAGCCAGACATGGGCAGGTACTGCAGCTCCAGCACTTGAGAACTCACTTGAGCCCCGGAGTTCAAAGTCCGAGCTACAGCAAGACCCGTTTCTCATATCCACAAATTACCCTTCTGGTTAGAGATAAATTGGAAGGAGACCCAGAAGCCAGTGGATTTCATGGTATTTAGGAGGCCATGATGTTGACCTGAAGAAAAATGGGAGAAAGGTGGAAGTTGCTCCCACTTTCTGGGAAAGGGAAACTGGGATGGAAACATTGGAAAACTGACATTAACACAGTGTAGACTCCTCATCTTTTCTGATAAACCAGTAAACTACTGAGTCTAAAGCACTGAGGAGACCTGCCTCAGTGAGCTTGTTGACAACTCTGTATTGCCCGGCTGCCATACATGCCATCATATCGATGGCAGAAGGAGACAGGGCAGCTGATGCTGTTTGATGCCATTCTTGAGGGGTGATGTGGAATCAATGTCAGCATCTTCTGCACAGGCCTGGGGTCCTCCCAGTTAGTCTGTGGGGCTTAGAAGGAGAAGGCTCAGCCAGAACAGTGGAGTGGATTGTCTTTATTTCACAGAGACTCCAAGAACCCCAAGTACTGCATAAAGCTGAGTGCCCAGCCGGTGGGGCTTGTTCGGGTCCACAAGATCCTGGTGGTGGGCACCACTGAAGACAACCTGCAAGGTTTCACCTACAAGGTGTGGCCTTTGTCAAGTCCCCACCTCTCTGCACTGTCTGGTCCCTGTGCTGGCAGGAGTGTCCTTCCCGCTTTCTCTTCCTTGCCACCCTTGAACCCCCACAAACACTGGCTGTTCCCTGCCAGGGTAAGAAGCTGTGGACAGTGCCCATGCCCACGGCCATCCTGACCATGAACCTCCTAGAACAACGCTCCCGGAGCCTCCAGGCTGTCATGGCCGGGCTGGCCAACGGAGAAGTCCGCATTTACCGTGAAAAGGCCCTGCTCAGTGTCATCTGCGCCCCGGTGAGCCCCACTTTTGATGCCTGCCACTGCCTCTCTCGACTTCCTGTAGATGTATCTCAGAAACACATGTCCAGTTGCCCTATGGAGAGGGGTAAATGTTTTCAGAGAGCTTATGTCCAAGGTGCCAGAGACACAGCCGGTGGACACACAGGCAGATGGAAGCAGGGCAAAGCACTGGAAAAACAGTGTAGAACAAATGTCTGGGGACAGGAAGACGGATGACAGAGGAACATTCTAGACAGTGAGCATCATGACTAAAGACTGAGATGGAAAAAGTTGTTGATGGGAAAATCCAGGTAGTTTGATGAACCACCATATAAAATCCAAATGCAGTGGGTTTAGGTCTCAGGTCCTAAGACCTAAAGGGAAAAATTGGACAAATTGGAGTATGATGTGGAAGACCTTAAATGTCCTGACAAGGAGGCCAAAAGCCATTGAAAGAATGTGATTTTGAAAAACAGAAGAAGCAGCATCATAAATGACTTCTTAGGGAGATAGACAAGGTGACCCAGGGCCAAATTAGGAGGACACCCCTAAAATAGAGCCAGGAATGTTTAGTATGAAACTTTGGCAAGGGCCATGATGTGGAGGGGCAATGTTGCCTCAGCTTTCCTCACACCTCAGCCATGTCAGTGGGTCCCCTTCTTCCCTGCCTCGCTTTCCTCTCCAAGATATTTCCCAACTGAAGTCTGGTCTCTCCATGCAGGATGCAGTGACCAGCCTTTGCTTTGGCCGGTATGGGCGAGAAGACAACACCCTCATCATGACAACTCAAGGTGAGCGCTCAACTCTGGTGAGGGCATTAGAGTTTGAGTAACAAGGATGGTCTCCAGGGAAACAGGAGGAGTGGGGGAAAGAGAAGAAGAGGCGAGAGAAGAGGCATCAATGGAATGGAAACACAGCCCTCGGGCATACCTTGTTGAGAACACTGGAGCAGATCAGGGACCAAGCCTTAGGCAGGCTCATGTCTCTCTAGCTTACCCCAGTATACCCAGTATGTACCACAGTGCAGAACGTCACAGCGCTGCATGAAGGAACTGATAAGTGAGAAGCCGTTGAAGCAGGGTTCCTACACCTGAAGTACCAGCACTGAAAGGTAGTGGAGGGCAACTTTAGAGTCCAAAGTCTTTCTCCACTGTAGACGGTGTTCTCATCAGGCTGGCCTGAGCTACATGAGACCCTGCCTGGAGGTGGGGAGGAGGGAGAGAGAATTGAGACATACCTTATTCCTTTAGAAAAGTGAGTCTTGGAACTAGAAAAATGGCTTAGGAGTTAAGGTTGTTGCCTCACAAACAAAAGGACCTGATTTGGGATCCCATGTAAACACACTGGGGGAAACGGCAGTGCCTTGCAATTCCGGCCCTGGAAGGTAAAGCCTGGGAAACCTTGGAGCAAAACAACGAGGAGGTACAGCAGTCCAGGATGATTCTCAAAGCCACCCTTGGGTTTCCAGGCACATATACTCGCATTCTCTTTTACACATACAAAAAGAAAAAGAAAAGTGAGTCTTGTTAGGAAGTCAAGCAGGTGCAAAAACAACTCTGCATGAAGCTGATCGTTGCAGGAAGAGTGGGGAGCCCAAGGTGGAGCTGGGGAGCCCAAAGTGGAGCTGGGGAGCATGGTTATTTTCACTGTCCACTTCCCAGGTGGTGGCCTGATCATCAAGATCTTGAAGCGGACAGCAGTATTTGTGGAGGGGACAGGTGAAGTGGGCCCCCCACCAGCCCAGGCCACAAAACTCAACGTGCCCCGAAAGACCCGGCTCTATGTGGATCAGACCCTGCGAGAGCGGGAAGCCAGCACAGGTAAGACTCCAACTGCTAAAGAGCAAGAACATGGTGAACGCTGCTTGAGCAGGGGGACTCTGGCCCATTAGGACCAGAGGCACTCGTAAGCACACTTGCTGTGCCAGTGACTCTTCCGCCACTGTGAGAGAAGACTAAAGTCAGACAACTTAATGGGAGAAAGGGGAGATTTATTCAGCGTGTGGTTTCAGAGAGGAGATACGGCTTATTATGATGGAAAAGGCATGAGTGGCTGGCAGAAGCTGCAGACGCCTACATCACATCCATTAAGGAGGCTGAGAACTGAACTACTGCAAGCTCAAGACCAAACTCACTAGCTCAGGCACCCCCTGTAACTACCTTCCTCCAGCAAGGCTCCACCTCCTAAGTGTCATGATCTTCCCAAATGACTAAAGATTCAAATACATGAGCATGTGGGGGATAGTTCTCATTTCAAACCATGACGCCTGCCTACAAGTAGCTGCCTAGTCCTCAGTCAGGCAGAGCATGCTGAAAGTGGGGGCAATAGGCTTTAGCATTTAGAGAGGTCTGGTCAACTCCATATGTGGGAATTCTCAAGCGAAAGTGTAAATTCACAATTCCTCCTCTCAGTCAATTTTTGCTGCTCATTCATTCATTACCTCTGACGACACCAGGCCAAATTCCAGGCTCTAACTTAGGCTCCCAGTCCATGCATCCAGCTTCACGTTGGATGCTAGATGCAGTGGATGTCTGCCAAGGGCTGCTGGGACACACACAAGGGAGTAAGGAATGTCGCCTGGGAAACTGGAAAGAAGCCACAGTGACCATGCCAAAAGGTGAGAGGTCCACTGGACAATGCAAGGAGGAAAGGGCATTCAGGCAGAGCGCAAGCCCCTCACCTGGATTCACAAAAGCAACTCACTGTCCTCTAACAGTGGGCTTTGGCAGGAAGGCTCACCGTCCAGAGGTGTGAGTCACATTGGGCTCCCAAAGGACTGGGAATGCAAGGCTGAGTTCACATGTGTTGCGTGGGGAGGGGGCAGACACAGATGTCAAACAGGAAAGTACAGTAACTCACCCAGTTGCTTTGAAAGAGGGTCTTGGTCTCAGATTGAAGTCAAATGGGAGGGCAGAAAAAAATTAAGCAGGCTCTCAGAGTCCAGAAAAAGTAAGTGAAACAAGATAAAGTATCAGAAAAATGCACAGGGAGTTAAGTTCTAAAAGATGACCAGATGTAAAATGTTTAAAAAAAAATTGGAAACCACCTTTTGAATATACTAATAAAATCCAGTTGGCAAGTATACTGGGGAAAAATTCTAGTCGCAATAGCAAAGAAATCCCTGGAAATAAATGTAACAATAAAATATACAAAGTCTAGGTAAGAGAATTATAAAACTGTCTTCATTCTGCAAACAGTAGCACATGCCTGTAATCCCAGCACTGGGGAAGTGGAGGCAGGAGGATGTCAAATTCAAGGTCAACTCTGGTTACACAGCAAGACTCTGTCAACAAAAATAAAAACAAGCTGTATTAATTAGGGTTCTCTAGAGTCACAGAATTCACAGAACGAATATATATATATATATAATATATATAGGAAATTTATTGAGTTGGCTTACAGATATGGCCGAGGTAGTCCAGCGAAGGCTGTCAGTAGCTGAGGTAGTTCCAACGATGGCTGCCAACAGCTAGTTGCTCAGTTCGGCTGGAGAACTCCTAGAGTCTTAGTCTAGTGGAAGGTTGAAGGAACCGGCGGCCGGAAGGAAGAACGATTCCTAGCACAGCTGCAAGAAGGGATCTGTTCTCCTTGGTGGCTCCTTTTTATATGATGCAGTATTGGGAGAATCCTTTGAGAGCTTTGGAGTTCTGATAGGATCTAGGGTGTGTGCTATCCTTTCAAATAGTCTCAGTTGATCCTTTTCCAGAGGTGGTCTCAGCCCAGCTTAGTTAATACCCTGTGTGTCAAGTTGACACCCAGGCTTAACTATCACAAGTCAACAAAAAAGCACCAAGATACTGGGTCTGCAAAGAAAGGGTGTCGATGAGAATGGAGTAGGCGTGTCATGGATTTAAAAATAGTCAGCTATGGGGCTGGAGAGGTGGCTCAGAGGTTAAGCCTCTGCCTTAAGGCGGAAGGTCCTGAGTTCGGATCCTAGACCCCACGTGTAGACGCCAGACAGAAGTGGGGCGGTCTGCGCTTCTGGTCCTGGTAGGGCGGAGCCTGTGAATCCCCGGGCAGAGTAAACGAGGAGGAGGTGGAGGCGTCCATGGTGGTTCCCGAATTCGCCTGTGGTTCTACACACGCAGACATACACACACACACATACACACACATACATATGCACACACACACAATTGAATAAATAATAATAATAATAAATTAAAAAAAACCAGTCAGCTGTATGTGGCAAATACAGAGGGGAAATATGAATGAAGAAACTTGATTGACAGGGCTGTAGGGACTGAGGCAGGACAGTGAGACTGGTTTCCATTTTGTTGAGCTTGGTATAGATGAGAATTTGGGAAATCTGGGTGTTGATCACAAAGTTAGAAACAAGAGGCAGACCAGGGTACCCACAAACTGCTAGGGACACAACACTGAGTGCACATCTGGAACTCAGCATGTAACCATGGTAACAAGGGCCCCGCCCTCAGGAGCGGACAGCTGCGCTCTTTGGGGTGGTTAGATCCAGGACAGGCCCTAGATTATCCAGGGAGTAAGATGGAAGATGGGGGGCTAGAGAGATGGCTCAGGGGTTAAGACTCTGTCTCGAAAGCAGAAGGTCCTGAGTTCAGATCTCAGGTCCCACATAAAAAAATGCCAACCTGGTGGGTGGGGCCTGGGAAATCCCAGAGCAAAGCAAAAAAGGAGGTAGAAGCAATCTAGGATGATTCCCAAGGTCATCCTTGGATCCTTCACAGGGACCCACAGTGCCCTCTACACACACACACACACACACACACACACACACACACACACACACTAAATAAATAAATAAATAAATAAATAAAATATTTAAAAAAAGATGGAGGATGAGAAATGACTAAGGCAAAGATCCTGGGGAATACCAGTCTTGAGGGTAAGCAGAAGGATGGAGCCTAAGACTGGGTGGTGAGGTGGTAGTGAACTAGGAGGAAGTGGGGCATGGTCCATAGCATCCAATGTGGCGCCTTATCCCTATGTTGCTGTCTGTGCCTATCACACCTTCCTCTTCCTCAGCCATGCACCGGACCTTCCAGACGGACCTCTACCTGCTGCGCCTGCGGGCTGCGAGAGCCTATGTGCAGGCCCTGGAGTCCAGCCTGAGCCCCATGTCAACCACAGCTCGGGAGCCCCTCAAGCTGCATGCTGTGGTGAGCACCAAGAGTGGGGATGCCAGTGGGCAGGGCCACTTAGGGCTTGGGAGAGAACACTGGGACCACTAGGATAAAAGTGGGGGCACCACAGCCCTGGTACAGTGTCTAGCACCCCACAGCCCAGGGCGGCCACGTCTCCAACTTGCCCAGCGGCCTCCATTGAGGCTCCGCCCTCTCTGGACCTTTGTCATCTGCTGCAGCCTCTGGTCGTCCGTGCATTTGGAGGGAGGCCACTTGAAAGCATGCACAGGGAAGGAGAAGGCAGGGCTGGACCTGGGTTCTGAGGGTCTCTCCATCTGCCCTCTCCACAGGTTCAAGGCCTCGGCCCCACCTTTAAGCTCACGCTTCACCTGCAGAACACTTCAACAGCCCGGCCCGTGCTGGGGCTGCAGGTCTGCTTCCTGTTCAACGAGGCGCTCTATGCTCTGCCCCGGGCCTTCTTCAAGGTACTGGCCTTTCTTCACAGAGACATGGGATGCAACAAGTGGGGCAGAGGAACTAGCCCAAGCCACTGTGGGGTGAGGAGCGGGAAGGGGCAGGAAGGGCCAACAGGTGATCAGCAGGCCAGTTCCACGGAGACCAGGCTGAGGCCTGACATAGTGGCTGAAGGGAACAGCTCTTGAGAAAGACAGGGAGGCACGCAGGAGCAACCAGAGACCAGCAAGGCCTGGGTTCTACCTCGGCCTCTCTGCTGCTGGGGTCGGGGGCTCCAGAACCCATGCTACTTCCCAGCCACTCCTGCTGCAGAGAAACCATACTCTGCCTCCAAAGAATCACCACATGGCAAAGGGCATGGTTTTCCCAGGACTTTGCTTTGTTCCTCGGCTGGGAGACTCTAGAATGGGGAAGAATCTTCACTGGCCTTGATAGGAGTCAAGGAGTCTTAGTTTATAGTGACAGCGAAGAAGGAAAAAGTCTATGATTAAGCACAGACACACATAGTTGGGCTGGAGGCATCCTCCTCCCTGCCTTTGCCCTGGACCCAGCCAGTCATCTGTGCCCAGCTTGAGAGGGGTCCTCAGATGGCTAACATGATGGGCACAAGCTTGCTTCGGAACCTTTCAAATACCATCTGGACACAAGGGCTACGAGGACAGGTTTGTTCTCACCTTTCTGTCCCTCTCACCTAGGTCCCCTTGCTGGTGCCAGGGCTTAGCTACCCGCTGGAAACCTTTGTGGAGAGCCTCAGTAATAAGGGCATTTCAGACATGATCAAGGTAGGTAGCTGCGGGTACTTCAGGAAGGCAAGTGGGAGGTGGGGTGTCTGAGCAGCCAAGGCTCCCAAGTTGTCCTGTCCTTGGACAGAGTGCTGGCGGCCTGTCGTTAGAGCTTGCACAGACAGACAGACAGGTTATTCTCTGGGGAGGGGGAGTCAAGGTGTGTGCTGTCTGCAACTGCACCTCCTCCCTAGGTGCTGGTGCTCCGAGAAGGCCAGAGCGCACCCCTGCTGAGCGCCCACATAAACATGCCTGTGAGTGAGGGGCTGGCGGCTGCCTGAACCCTGGCCAGCGCTCGAGCCCCTGCAGAGTGGAGCCATCCAGTGCAGAGTGGAGCCATCCAGAAGAGCCATGTCCCTGGCACTGGCAGGTCCATTGTCAGCACTGTGGCGACATCAGCTTCTTGCTCCTTTCTGAAGCAGCCCCTTACTCGCCAGCTGGCACTGGCCTGAGAGTAGGACAGAATTTCCTCCTCCTCCTCCTCCCTCAGGACTCACCCAGGCACTGTTCCACAGAGTCGGCTGCCCAGGGTCCTCTCCAAGCCCCAGAAAGAGACTCTGCAGTGGTCAAGGTGAGATGAGGAGAGGCCTAGCCCTTCTCTACTTCTACACACCTGCTTCAGATGAAGGCCAGAACTGAGCAAGGGCCTGGCCTGGGAAATCAGAGGCTTTTCTTGGGTGGGCCTGAGCCCTCTGCACCCACTGGGGTTCCGAGGCATGGTCTTGCAAGCTCAGCTTTCAGGCAGTGCATATGTGCTGAGCTCCCTCCTCAGCTGAGCAGGAGGCTCTGCTTCCCGCCCTGCAGCACAGGGGAGAGCCAGGGCACTTGGGCTCACCTATTGCCTCAGGTCCCCAGGGTCTACATAGCTGCCAGAAGAGACGGTGCGAGGGCAGAAGGCATCTATGCGGGAAGCTCGAGGGCCCAGGCAGCGCTCACACACAGGGCTGCTCCTGACCTGGATGCTCTTACCCAGAGTGCTCCTGAAGAGGAAGAGCAAGCTAGACCCAGGATGGGGCTGGCAGAGCATCAAGAGAGATGTTCACGAGACTTGGGGAGAAGATGCCCAAAGTACTATCAAGATGTTCTTCTGGGCCAAGGAGCCCACGTTAAGCCCTGTGGGTGGAAAGTTCACTGGGAAGTTAGTTAAGAGTTAGAAATGCACTGGAAAGGCACACACCAACCAAAGGAAAAGCATTTTAGATGCAAAGGCCAGCAACCCCTGACCCCCTCAGAGACCACTGTGAACTACTTACAAGCCAGGAGCCCTGCTCCCTGGAGACCATCATCTTCCCCTGTCAGACCAGCTTCAGCCTGGTTTGTGGCACAGTTGAGCCTTGCAGGAAATAACCAGATCCCACAGAGCTCCCATAAAGCAGTCTGACCTCTGAACTTAGCAGGCCCTTTCGATGAGATGAGTTGGTCCAGAAAGGTGATACTTAACCCAACTTAGTTGATACCATTCGCCCCAAGGTGGCTCCCACTACCCAATAATGCCCTGTGTATCCAAGACACAGGACCAAGGTGCACTGCCCATCTTGACTCTTCCAAGGAGTGCATCAGGGGCCAGGATAAGAGACAAGAGATTTGGGCCAAAGCAAGAGCCGGTGCCCCTCCCTACACTGCTCAACCGGTCATATAGGGACCACCTGAGTGTGAGGGACCAAGGAAATGGAAAGCTGCCAGGTACAGGCAGTGCTGCTGCCAATCAGAGAGATCTCAGCTGCCCGAGATGGTGAGCCCCTTGTCACTGGCGTGAAGGGAATGTCACAGGGCTGGGTCGTGTGTTGGGCCAGAGATTATCCCATTCCTCACACACCAGCTGTGAACGGCATGATCCCAGAGTCAAAATGTCTGATGTCACAATGACAAAGGGGAGACCTGACATGAATCTGTATATCATACTATTCTCTGGCTATTGAGAGACATGTGAACTGCACCTTATGATATAAAGGAACATTTTTTAATATGGGATATACATTAACAGTGAAAAAGCATTTACCCAAGGTAAATGTTACAAAATATAGAGTATTTCCATATCTGGCTAATTCATTGTTTTAGGCATTATCTCAACGTATACAGGACTCTCTCACTTATTTAACCTTTCTCTCTGTGTATGTATCAAAGTTACAAATTAAGACAAGCAGGGCTATTTAGTGCCTCATCCAAACAACGGTTTCAGGGAGAAATAAATGAAACACATTACCTGTTCTCAATGCTTGGGTATTTTAAAACTAAATCATCTAAAACAGAGAGAAACAGAGCAGATAGCAGTGGTAACGTAAGTTAAATAAACTATTTTGATAAGGCTCATAGGAACCAGCACAGGAACATTAAGCTGGAAACAGCACTGGTCCCCGGTGCACAGTCCAAGAGCACCAAGAAGCCATGAACATTAAGGCCGACAAGAGTCCTGTTCTTTTTTCTCTAATATTTGTTTCAAGCCACACACCTGAGTAGTAGCCTGGAATCACCCTTCGCTCCCAGGACCTTTTCTATAAGTTACTCCGTTTCTTTTAGCCGTTTAGCTTTACAATAAGCCAATACTAGTTATTCATCTGGGACATTATCTGTTGACTCCCTGTTGTAACAGCAGAGGCTTTGCTCGAGGCAGCACTTCTTGCCTCTCATGTTTTAGGTTGATCAGAATTCACTGTATTACTATGTAAGAAGCAGTCTTGGTAAAGCCAAGAATTATACTAAAATAAATTACTTTTCTAAAGTTTTTTCATAGAGTTGGTAATGGACTTCATTTTTTTTTCATTGTTTAGGTTTTAATTTTTATTTATTTGTGTGTGTGTGTATCAAAGGGGACTATAAGTGCCTGTGGAAGGCCAAGGGTTATTTAGAGACTCATTCTGGATTGAGTCTACCTCCTTTTTGTTTCACTCTCGAGTTTCCCAAGCTTCACCTTCCAGATCTGGAAGTGCAAGCTGCTGTCATTTCTGCCTGGAGTTTTTTTTAAAAAACAAAGACAAAAAAAAACCCAAAAAATCCCACATTTTTTATTTAATTTATTGTGTGTGTGAGAGAGAGGGCACTATGTGTTCCTGTGGAGGTCCAAGGGTGACTGAGAATCATCCTGGATTACTTATACCTCCTTTTTGCTTTGCTCTGGGATTTCCCAGGCTCTGCTCATCAGGGTCAGAAGTGTAGACCACCACCATTTCCCTCAGTATTGTTTTACTTGGGACCTGGGATCTGAACTCGGGACCTTCTGCTTGTGAGGCAGAGTCTTAACCCCTGAGCCATTTCTCCAGCCCCCATTGTTTAGTTTTCTAATATGCCAGTTGATTAATTCTTCCCCCAGCAGATTCCAGTTCTTTCCTCTAGACCCTTCCCACATACCTTGCTTCTGTGTAGACTCTATAGGAGAATTCCCTTGCCCCTCTCTAGGGGTGAAGCATGATTCCCAGGGGCAGGTCTTCTAAGTTTGCCCTCCTTTGGAATAGCTTCTTTCAAAATCTCATTAAAGTCTCTTAGGCACCAGCTGTTGGGACTGCTGTGTTCCCTTCACACATGTGATGGTTGGACATCCTCTGACAGGCAGTGTTCCCATGTGTTCTGGCTCAAGTGTTATTTCTATGCCTGACTGTCTTTCCACCTCCATCTTTCTTGTCCTGAATGTCACAGTGCCCGACTGATGAGTGCTAATTATTTTGTGTTCCAGGAAATTGGAGGTTAAGGTAGGAACATCACTAAATCTGAGCTCAGCTGGGCTATAGAACAGAGATTAAAAAATAGAAGAATCTACAATAATGAGTTTTAGGTAAGCTAAACAATCTGTTCATAAATCGTGTACAGTAGCATTCAAATTTAAAATCTGAGTGAAACCCAGTACACCACTCATGAAAAAAATAGGTTGGAAAAAAATACAGGTAGATGACTCTGGCTCAGAGTATTTGGATCTAAGCAAGCACAAGGACCTGAGTTCAGATCCCCAGAACCCACATTAAAAAGCCCAGGTTTGTGGTCATGTACATCTGCAGCCTCAGTGCTAGGGAGGTAGAGACAGGAGGGTCTCTGAGACTCAGTGGCCACCAGACTAGCTCCAGCTTCAGTTTGAGACCCTGTCTCAAGGGACTAAAAAATTGGTAGAGCAAGATCCACAAAACCCTCTTGTGGCCTCCAAAGGACATACAGGGAGGAGGGCCTGTGCACCTCCAAACATACTCATGCTCACACTCACACAGGCGCAATCCTCATCAGAACAAAGTATAACTTTATTGGAAGCAGTTACTGAGGAGATACACCATATTCATGAGCTTCACAGTTCAATTTCACATAGATGCTGGTTTTCCCAAAACTGATCTAAACAGTTAAGTTCCATTCATGATCTCTAATGGATTTTTATTGGCAAAACCCAAGTTAATTCTAAATTTGATGTGGAAGAGCAAAGGCTCTTGATGGATGATTCTAAAGGACACAGAAAACATCAGCTATATATCCAGCTCTACAGCAGGGGACGAGGGAGGCATGCCACCACATACGCTGATCAAGATGCGTCCCAGAAGCAACATGGAGTGAAAAGACAGGTCACAGAAGATTCAAAACATGCAGAACCAATATAGACATATAGAAACTACAGAGCAAGGGAATGATTAAGACGAGATAGTATATCCCCCACCAGGGATGGCATGGGGGGACTTCAAGGAAATAGTGACTTTCTCACTGGGATAGTGAGAACACATCTCCTCACTACTAAGTTAAAAAAAGAAAAAGCGAGAAAGGAAGGAAGGAAAGAAGAAAGGAGAGAGAGAGGAGAAAGAGAGAGAAAGAAGGAAAGAAAGAAAAGAGAAAAAGAAAGAAAAATAAAAAAGAAAGAAAGAAAGAAAGAGAAAGAAAAGGAAGAAAGAAAAGGAAAATCAGGGCCAACGAGATTGCTGGGTGCATATGTAAGGCCCCTACCTATTCACAAACTTGGAGATCTGAGTCCGATCCCCAGAAGCCCACATGGTGGAAAGATAGAACTGACTTCTGAAAGTTGTCCTTTGATCTCCCCTCTATTCCATGGCATACATTCATTCATTCTCTTTAATAAATAAATAACATACATTTTTTAAAAAAAACATGAGTGTCCATGGTGATGGGGTGAGGCAGAAGATAAAGGATGAATCTGCCAAAGCCATATAGCACAGGGCCAGGTACACAGAGCTCCTAATGTCTTTTTAAAATAAAACACTAGAACATACAGAATGATTAAAAAAATAACAACAAAACAAACAAAAAACCAAGGACCTCGGCAGACGTGGGCAGCTGTCTGTCAGAAGTGGGGACTTCTGGGGACTGTGGGGAGGCGTATCTTTATCTACATTGGACCCCACTCCACACCGGGTATTTTCTGTGGGCTTTTACTTAGTCCTGCTTTTGATCCAACCCCTCATTCCCACCTCCCCCAGAGTCCCTGATATCCAGGTTTTCTGGCTTAGTGTGTCCTTCAAATAAGCCATCCCAGAGGGCTTCAGTGGGGAGAAACACAACTAGCTCCCCCTTTATACAACTTCCTACCCACACCCACGGTTGGTCCAAAGCCTCACCTTACCTTTCAAGACACTGAGGAGGGAGTTGGGGGATCTGAACCTGCCCAGGATTTTGAGGTTCATTCACCTGTCGGCCCCTCCCTTTGATTTTTTAATCCCCTGCCGGGAGTAAGCAAGCTTCCACCCTCTCTCCATCTTTGTAAACATTATCAGACTCTGGTTTACTGTCTCCAGGCCTGACAATCCCAGGAAGTGGAAAATAGCAGCCAGCAAAGATGGGCTGAGGCCAAGAGCCAGGGGGGCGCTTTATTAACAGCAGACAGGGGCAACTAGGCAAGTTAAGCAGCCCCTTCGCCAGACCCTCCTGCCAGCAGGGGCAGAGTTGCAGTGTCTGAACTTTAGCCATGAAAGAGCCCAAACGCGCAGGGGCAAGGTGCCAAGCTGGCACAGGACCTGAGTGGGTGCTCGGCCCTCTCCTGCTTCCCTCTGCCCTGCAATCAAGAAGCCCCGAGTCTCACGTCAGCTGTGTTCTGGAAGGTGATCCCATCTCCAGGCAACGGGGAGGCTACAAAGGGCCAGAACCAGACCAGGGCCCAGCGTGGCCCCAGAGCTGCCTTCAAGTTGTGGCTGAGGCCCAGGTCGTAGGAATGCTGGCCCCGAGCCCACTCCCACGTGGTCTGGCCCCTCAGCAGCAGCATCCCATGGAAAAGCAGTCCAGCACCGCACAACAGCGCACCTGCCACGCAAGTGTCCATCACAAAAGCCAGAGCGAATTGGGCCAGAGACACTCTACCTATGGAGAGAGAACAAGAGGTTAGCCAGGAGAAATCAACTCAGCCATCCCAAACCTTGCTCTGACCCTCCACCTGAGAAGCAGGACTCATCGCTCCATCCTATAAACCTAAACAATTACATCTGAGTTCTGCGTCTCACTGTAAAAGCACAGCCTCTTGGGGCTGGAGAGGTGCCTCAGGGGTTAAGCCTCTGCCTTGCAGGCGGAAGGTCCTGAGTTCGGATCTTAGACCCCACGTATAGACCCTGGGTGGAAGCAGGGGCGGCCTGTGTTTCTAGTCCTGGTAGGGCGGAGCCTGTGAATCCCGGGGCAGAGTAAACAAGGAGGAGGTGGAGACGTCCATGGTGGTTCCCAAATACACACACACACATACACATATGCGCACACACATACATGCACAATTGAATAAATAATAAAAAAATTAAAAAAAAAAAAAAAAGCACAGCCTCTTGTACCATCTTGGCCACAGCAAGGCAACCAGCATCTGTTGAATAATCAACCACCAGATGCCACGAAGCACGTGCTACAGGAAGAGGAAGGAGCCAGACACAAAAGGTCACGGCCACAAGATGTATGTGTTTGTTGGCTTTGGTTTGTTTGTGGTGGTGTTTATTTGTTTTTGGTATGGCCTTTATATGAGATGTTCTGCCCAGGGGACAATCACATGGATAAAAAGCAGAAGTTGCCAAGACTGAAGGGACTGAAGGAGGCATAGGAGGGGCAAAGCATTTCTCTTTGAAGTAAAAATATTCCAGAATTAGATAGTGGTAGTGGTTACACTACATTGTGAATTAACTAAAAGTTGCGGACTATATGCATCAAAATGGCTGAAATGGAACTGAAGAAACAACTCAGGTTAAGATTCTGTCTACAAGTAGAAGGTCCTGAGTTTGGATCCCAGGTCCCATGTAAAAACGCCAGGCAGACACGGAGGCCGTCTGCACTTCTGGCCCTGGTGGGCAGAGTCTGAAAAATCCTAGAGCAAAGCAAATAGGAGGTAGAAGCAAAGCAGGATGATTCCCGAAGTCACCCTTGGCCCTCCACAGGGACACACACACATATGCCAAAATAAATAAATAAATAAATAAAAATATTAAAATGGCTGAAATGATGCATTTGATCTCAACAAGAAATCTAGCCATTGCAGGAGGGATACTGTGTGAGGAGGCTCTTGTGAATCATGTCTATGGTCTAAAAGCTCAGAAAGAAGCAGAGCTTCCAGTAGTAGGGGCCTGGAGGGGAGGGACTTCCAGGACCCCAGGAGCAGTTGGACATGGCAGAGTGTATGGAGCAAGAGGACAGGCCTCCTAGAGCTGAATGTGAGAAATGGAGATCAGATGAAAGGGAAACCAGACAGGAAGGTAGAGACCGGAGATGTCCAAGTCTGAGCTGTCAGTCAGGCAAAGGCAAAAATATGTCAAAGACACAGCACTGGCAGCTTCTGAGTCTGAGAGGTCTCAAAGCAAGAAAAAAGAGCTAGAGAGGCGGGCTAGTCGATATGGCTGTCCACTTGACAACTGAAGGCTGAGCTCTGGGCACATCTGTAAAGACTTTGTAGTTAAAGCAGGCCCTGAGCAAGCCTGCAGCAGAGTATCTAACTGATGTGGGAAGACCCAGCCCACGGAAGGAAGGACCATTCCCTCAGCAGGTGGATAAGACGGAGGGAAATGGTTCAGTAGAGTTGGCATTCCTCAGCATACTTTGGCAGTCTTGCCACCTGGCGAGTGAAGTTTGGGGCTCTCTCAGGAATCACATGAATATGTTGTGGCCATTCCCTGGGTTCCTGATGTTGGTACGAGCTCCCTTGGGAAGCTGAACTAAGAACTGCAACCGAGAATTATAAGAATAACACTCAAGCCCCTTATTCCTAAACTGTTTGGTCATGAATCTACGGGCAACATGGCAAACTGCAATAAGAGGTCTTGTGAATTTTCTGAAGATGGTCCTTGGCCCATGGCACTCTGGGAAGAAGGCTGGGCAGAGACTAGGTGGGCAAGTGGCGGGTGACGCAGGAAGCAAAAGCAGCCATGAGAAGTACTTTGGAAGAAGGCAGGATAAGAAGATGGGATGACGAGGTTTAACAGACAGAGGCTCCCAGCGGGGAAGAGGATGGTAGATTCCAGAAGCTGGGAACAGGTGGCGAAGGTTGGGCATAGAACTGTTTGGGTTTTGGTTTTGGTGGTGGTGTTCGGAGCCCAGTGGCCACTTGCAGGGCATGACACATCTCTGCTTCCCCCAGAGCTCCAAGGTTTCCTACCTGTGAGCAGCATAAGCCAGGGCAGCAGCAGGAGAGCTACTGTGTGGACGGCGGAGTGGGCGTGCAACAGGGCTGACAGAGCAGGGCCCAGCAGCACCGAGACGTGGAGCAGGACACCCGCTGCGTGGAGAAGCAGGCACAGGAAGGGCCGGTAGTTGCGGAAGCCCACGCAGCGGCCCAGCAGACGGCAGTGATGGTCGCGACGCAGGATACACACGCGGCAAGTAGAGCAGTGGCCACTGCGCGGTGGCACCTGGCTTTGACACTGGTAACAGTAGCTGCGGGGCACAGAACCACAGGTCAGTGCTCCCTGCAGCTCTGAGTGCCACTAATTATGCCTAGTGCCAGCCCGGCAGTCCTCACCTAGCCTCAGAAAATGGACCAGGCACCCCCAGAACTAGCGCTGCACCTCTGAGGAAGTACCCCAGTGAAAAGCAAAGTCTTCAGAAGCCCAGAGATTTTTTAAACCACTAACACGTCTTCCCCTCTCTCACTCCACTCCCGCTACCCTTGTTAGTGTGAGGTCCACCTTGACTACCTATTTATTTTTATAGAGTTTTAATCTTATCTGCAAATGGCCAAATGATAGTTTTGGGAATTTACAGAGCGCAAAGCCATGCTATGACTTTGGAACAGAATGCAGAATAATTAAATCAGGCTAATGAACAAATCCATTGCCTGAAATTCATTTGGCAAAAACTGGTCATCTATTTAAAACTGAAACTTGTGCTCCTCGCCTCGCCTCCTTCACCTTGTTTACTTTTGTTTCCGTACTATCTTTCCCCTCGATTTTATACAATTTGCTTATGGCCTATAATTTATCATCAGCTCCCTTCCACCACTGAAACCAACTCCAAGAGGGTCGGGAATTTGCGTTAGGTGGCAGCCCAGTTCCATTCCAGTTCTTGGAACGGTGCCTGCCTCAGGAAGTATCTGAGCGAATCCACCTAAATGCCGGGTACTTTGGCTCTAACCCGGATGCTAACGTAATCTGGTTTTGACATCTCGGGTCCTGGGGCCCCTCCCGCGTCCGCGGTCCCCGCTTCTGCCCACGGACCCCCGAGCTCCACTCACGCCCAGCCCTGGCCCACACTGCGACCAGCCAGCATCACGCCGCGGATGCTGGGGTCCGAGCGCAGGAAGAGCCCCACGTTGCCCAGCAGGTTAAGCAGCTGATAGGCGGCCAGCGCGAGCTGCAAGGCTCGGGCCAGGGGTCCCAGCGGAGGCGGCCCGGGGCCGAGCACCAGCACGTAAGTCAGCTCCAGGACCACGGCGGCGGCCCAGAGAGCCGTGAGTACGAGCGGCAACAGCGCGGGCGATCCCTCCGCCGTGCCAGTGGCCCAAGGCCCCATGGTCGCCACCCACTCCAGGTCTTTTTCCCCAGGACCCCGCCGTTTCCGTATTGGGGCGGGAATAACGGCAGATGGACGTCTGCCAAAACCAATGGAAAGACGTAGCCACAGATGCAGAGAGATGATTGGTTGATTAAGAGAACCAGAGCCGCTTGGAATTCGATTGGCGCTGGAGTCCAGGTGACACCGCGAAGCCATCGCTCCGCCCACCGAAGAGGCTCCGCCCCCACCTGCCGAAGCCCCGCCCCGTGGCGTGGCTGGCTGCCTCGCTCGCTGCGAGGATTGAGTTGCATGCAGCCTAAGTGGCGTCGGGGTTTCCCGGCTCAGCACATTCTCCCCCATGCTCCCCTACAGCCGCCCCGATATTAATAGACATAGCTAGGCCTGTCCAGCTGGCTCCGAGTTCCTCCCCATGCTCGGATGTCTCCATCACCTTAGAAACCATCCAAAACCGTCCAGTACCTCGGCGTTTGTGACTACGGAATGGGACTAGGGCTCCGTTTCCCACCCAAGCAGTGCTGGAAGAGGGGCGGGAGCAGGCAGAGCCAAAAATTAAGCGCGAGGGCCGTCTGCAGTCACTAGTAGTGTCCCCATCTCCGCCTTACAGATGAAACAGAGGAGGTCCGGAGCTTTCCCCCAAATCACACAGCGCCCAAGCTAGGGAGCTGAAATGCGAATCCCGGATCTCAGACCGTCTACCACCCCATGCCACCCTCAGTTCCTCAATCTTGGGCTCCAGGTCTGGTCCTGACCCAAGCTCCTTCATTCTTAGGTGGCCCCACCCACCTCCCCCATATTTAGTGCGAATCCGATCTGGGGCTGGACCAGGCTCTACTTAACGGGACCCAAGCGTTGAGGACCGCGCCAGGCTGAGCGGAGCGCAGCCAGAGCAGGATGATGATGGTCATGCAGCCCGAGGGTCTGGGGGTTGGGGAGGGACCCTTCGCGGGCGGCGGGGGCGGTGAGTATATGGAACAGGAGGAAGACTGGGACCGCGACCTGCTGCTGGACCCGGCCTGGGAGAAACAACAGCGGAAAGTGAGTGTTCACCCATTTCCCAAAGGCAAAACTGAGTCCGGAGAGGCCAGGCCCGTCTGCTTGAGCATCTTGCAGCTCAGAAGCAGAGCCCGTCTTTGAACTAGACTCCCTAGCCCAGCCTCTGCCTACCGGCTATCTGCTGTTCTCAAGGACTGGAGTGAGAAAGCTGAGATCCCTCCTGAGGGGCTTAGAATGTCAAGGAGGGTTCCCGAAATCCCTGATGACTCACCCGCCCCACCTCCTTTGAGCCTAGTATCCAACTTCTGCAGGTGAAAGTGAGTTTTAGACAAAGCCCAGGAGACCCCAAATTGTTGGTAGTGATGAGATTTCAGGAAGACTTCTATCCTGCCCCACACGCCCACCCCAGTTAAGTAGTTAAGTATTCAGACCCCACTCTAGGGGAAATATGTCAGTTTCATGTGAAATTGGGAGTGTGAAAGAAGGGCACTATCTCAGACCCCACCCTACCCTCCCTCATCCTGTATTCTGTCCAGGGGTGCTTGAGAATTAAGGAAACCGAGGCTCAGAAAGTGGGGAGAGATAGGACGGCTGTTGCATATGATCAAAAAATAAGATCCTGCAATCTGAGGGTCTTTGTCCCTTGGCTCTGCCGCACACTTTCCCAAAATACCCCTTCCTGCGTCAGGAGTCCTGAGTCTGCTGGAAAGGCTAGAAGGTCGGGAGGAGGGAAGCCCCTGGTCCCCTTACCAGTAACCTGACTCTCAGCCCGATGGGTGCTTGTGCTGAGGCAGCGCCTTTGGGGGGGAGCCTGAGTGGGGCAAGTGGGCAGCTGTTGCCCAGGCCCAGCCTTGTAGGGCACTGCCCCCTCCTTTCCTGAACTATTTTCACTCCCAGACTCCCCAGGGGAGGGGGCAGGACACCTGGGCTCCCTAAAGAGAAAATGATCCCAGATGGAGTGAGAAATATTTGAGGCGCAGCAGGCCAGGGGGAGGGAGGGAGGGCACCACCAAACCACTGAGCCCGCTGTTTGCCAACGGTGCCCTATTCCAGAAAAAGGGCGAGGGACTGGGGTACCTAGAGGAATTTGCAGGATCTAAGAGTCCCAGAATTTAGAATCACAGCTCTTCCCTCCTGGGTTAGATGACAGGCGTTGACTGTAGGCGTTGGGGGGCTGAGCTGAGCTGAGGCGGCTGGGGTGTCTGGTGTGATCCAACCTCCTCCCTGCTTCCCTGCACCTGTCTCCAAATATGGCTGTGGTCCCTGGATTCAGCAATCCCTGGGTGATGTCACCCCTGCCCCTGGCTCCAGCTGCCATTTGCTCTGGGAACAACTCCTGTCTACCTCCATCAGCTTTTGCCCAGATACAGGTTCACGCACACCTGCGAATTTGACTTTTTTTTTTTTTTTTTTTTGCTTTTGCTGTTTAAAACATCACAAGTGTCCTTTCATCAGTTCACAGCCACCCATGTCACCTGCTCATTCCACAACAGAGGAGGAGTAGATGCTCTAAGGGTGGCGATTGGTCGTTTCTTTCCCATTCACTGTTGTTTGTTTGTTGTAATGTGCACCCTTGTGTGTTATCCTGTCCCTTCGGTCTCTCTTCCTGCGGTTCCTTTTCTCACCAGTGACTCCTCCATCTCGGGTTTCTAGTTCCTGCTTCTCCTTCAGTCCTGTTCATTCAACCACACCCAAAAACACTAGCTACAAAAATATTTCTTGGCTTTTTTTTTTTCTTCAGACCAAGTCTCATGTACCAGGCTGGCCTTAAACTCAATATGTTGCCAAAGATGACCCTGAATTGCTTATCATCCTGAGGGTTGGGATCACAATTGTGTCTTGTGCTGTGCCATATGGAGCCTAGGACTTGCTTGGTGCACACTACCAGTATCCCTAGCTGGTCCGTAAACATTTGTTAGGGAGGTTTTGTTTGTTTTTCCTTCATATGAGTGCTTAGATTCAGTCGGAGATGTAAGGCAATGCCAATCTTGCCAATCTTCTCCCCTTGTCTCCTCCCCCACCTGCATCCTCATCTCCCCACTTCTCCCTTCTATTTTGTCCCCCATTCTGCAACTAAAATGAGCTTTCCAAACTGCAAGTTCTGGCCCCTCCCAAATGCCTGAAGATTTGCCGACTCCCCACAGCTCTCAGGATCAAGCTTGAGCTCCTGGCTTAGCACCCAGGACAGTGCATGACCTGGCCCCCTGCCACCCCTCCGGCCTGCCTCTCATCACTGACACCCCCAACACCCCCAGCTTTGTTCCAGCAATGCTCACAATGTTGCAGGCCCACAGCAATGCACCTGTTTCTTACTCCTTGTTTCCCTTTGTGTCTGCCCCTTCCTGGCCTGCCCTTGCCTGCCCTTTCTAGCCTGCACAACTCCCACTGGCCCATCGCAGCTCTGAGCTAACAGGGACCTCCAAGGAGAGACATCCCCCACCTCATTAGGAGAGTTTTTCTACCCCCCAGATTTCTGCCCAGGTCTCTGCCAGCACTGCTCAGACCAATGTGACTGGGAGCTGCTTCAGGACAGGAAAACATCTTATTTACCCTCATGTTTGGTGCTGGGGTTGCGGCTCCATTGATAGAGTGCTCTCTTAGCATGCAGGAAAGCCCAGGTTCCATGTCTTCAACATATAAGTCTGGGTTTGGCAATGCACACCTCAAATCTCAGTATTCAGGAGGTGGAGGCAGAAGGATCAGGAATTTGAAGTCATCCTTAGTTACATAGTTTGAGGACACATGAGACTCAGGGATACATACCTGGTCTCAAAGTGTGTGTGTTGGGGGGCTATACTACCATCACCCCCAGCAGCCTTTCCCTCTGTCTTGTCCAAACTTTACTAGAAGCAATGGTAGAAAATGTGAATATACTCTCTAGTGCTTGAGTCTCTATCAACCAATACCAAGGACTAAGTGCATAATTCCAGTGATGGGAAGCTTCATCCCTCCCTTAACAATGACAACTTCTCATGTATTTAAAGCACCCTCTTCCATTCGAGTTCCTAGCACATCCAGGGGGCTGGCAGAAGGGAGAATTCCAAACAGCTTCCAGGGCTGCCTCTCAAAAGTGTCTGCTGTGTGTTGGGAGGAATGTTCTGAATTCTAGGATCCTGCCAGGTGTGGGGGGGGGACCAGAAACATCATGAAGTCTAACTCCTTTCTTGCACAAATACAGAAACAAAACTCCAAAGAGGGCAAAAGCTGACCCAAGATCATGGAGAAAGAGCAGATTGACAGGGCTCAGAGCCCAGCTACGGATTCTACCAAAGATCCCATAGCTAGATTCACAGATGCATACACAGTCGCAGGACATACACCCTCTCCCCCTAATTCCTAACAGCCACAACCCTGTCCTGCTCCTCTCTCAGATGGAGACAGAGGCTGACTGCATTGGAGGGAGTCACACTGAGTTTCAGTACCCGGTCGATTCTCCACCCCTGGTGGAGGGTCTCCCTGATGGCTGATCCCACCCCTCTGGCTTAATGTGCTTTCCTGTATGATGTCCTTTTAGAGCCATGTCTCTAGACTATCAGAACACTCCCCAGAGAACTCCACATTGTGGAATGTGTTCGCTTTCTAATTCCCACTCTAGTTCTTAAAGCAAGTCCAGAGTGGGACTTACCTGCGACCCAGAGCCATTTCTCATCTACAGCTCAGAGAAGGAAAAGAACTATCCGGGATGCTCAGCACGCCAGTGGCTGAGCCAGAATTGGTATCCAGTGCCCCAGACTCAGACCGGTCTCCCATTCCCAGATCCAGCCTTAGTATCTGAATTCTGCGCTCTGTCCCCAGACTTTTACTGCCTGGTGCAACTCACATCTGCGCAAGGCGGGCACTCAGATTGAGAACATCGAGGAGGACTTCCGCAATGGCCTTAAGCTCATGCTGCTCCTTGAGGTCATTTCAGGTGAGGGGGACTGTGCGTGGCCAGGGGAACACAGGGCGATAGGGGAAGAGTTATGGCAGAGCCCCAGAAGAGACTTGGGCAAGCAAACGGGAACCTGGGAACACTGCCTCCCTCTACTGTGGATCAAACCCAGGGTTTCACATATGCCAGAGCTATACCCCCAGCCCCATCTTGTAAGCTTTAATCCTTGTTCTCGCCTCTTTTTCTCAGGAGAGAGACTCCCCAGGCCAGACAAAGGCAAGATGCGCTTCCACAAAATTGCCAATGTCAACAAGGCCCTGGACTTCATCGCCAGCAAAGGGGTTAAGCTGGTGTCCATTGGTGCAGAAGGTGAGAAGGGTCCTGGGCAGAGATGCCTCTTGGTATCCACAGGTTACCTCTGTAAGGAAACTATTCCTTCCTAGCGGGAGCGAATGTATCCATAGTGTCAGCCCAGCATCTGGTATCTAGTGGGTGTTCAGTGAATCATTCTAAAATAGGAATAGGTGAGCTAGGGGCTCATCTACTAGGTGCCAGCCCTGGAGCTAAGGTAGAAGTATGAACCGAGGTCTAGACAGAGTCTTGGAATCCAGTCCCCACATCTGTTCCTGGCAGAGATTGTGGACGGGAACCTGAAGATGACCCTGGGCATGATCTGGACCATCATCCTCCGCTTCGCCATCCAGGACATCTCTGTAGAGGGTGAGTGGTGGAGGAGGAGGCAGGTGGAGGGGGCTGGCCTAGACCCTTTCTGAACTAACATTTCTACTCTGTGGCCACCCAGAAACTTCGGCCAAAGAAGGTTTGCTCCTGTGGTGCCAACGGAAGACGGCACCGTACCGTAATGTCAATGTACAGAACTTCCACACCAGGTGTGTTGGCTGGGCAGCACACAGCGCACAGGGAGCAGCTGTGAGGGTGTAGACTGCTCTCGTCCTGAGCTCCAGAGGAGGGAGGGGCTGCAGCCAAGTCCCTAGATCAGCTACTGAAACAAGGACTCAGGGCATGTTGAACTGAATAGGATGGATATAGGAGGGCTGCAGAGAACCAGGGAACAGCAGTCACATCCCTTGAAGGGTGTTTTAGCTACAGAGGACCCTGAGTTCCAAAACATCAAGGTTTGGTCTAAATACAGACCATGGAAAAGCTTCCTGAGTAGGTTCTGGGCAGAGATGGTCCAGGTCTGGCCTCACATGCCAGAGGAGTTTGTGACTCCATTTCACAGACAAGGCTGGCCTGATGGGGTGCCCCTTGGTTGAGAGTGGGACGTTGCCTCAGACTGAACCCAGCCTGACAGCCTTTCTTCTCTGTCCAGTTGGAAGGATGGCCTGGCTCTCTGTGCTCTCATCCACCGACACCGGCCCGATCTCATCGACTATGCCAAGTTGCGCAAGGTGAACCTTTGTCACTCCCCAGAACCAACTCCTTGACCCCAGCTCCCAACTGACCTTTCACACCCCCCACTCACATCTATCTAGGATGACCCCATTGGCAACCTCAACACTGCCTTCGAGGTGGCGGAGAAATACCTGGACATCCCCAAGATGCTAGATGCTGAAGGTGAGAATGAGCCTCCGGTCTCACTGCCACACTTCCCTCCTCCCATGATGCTCTACGCCATCGCCCCATCCAAGCCTCTCCTCCATCTTTACATCCTTCTCTGCCACTGTTCCCTCTCAAGAATCCCTCCCTCTTGTCTTCTGCTCCCCGTCCCGACTCTACCCTATCAAATGGCTTCATCTTCTGCTCCATATCCCAGCCCCTTGGGTTATCTGGGATAATGTTGGTCCGCAAGGCTGGAAGCTCCTCAAAGGCACATTCTGGGGCTGGAGAGATGGCTCAGGAGTTAAGACTCTGCCTCATAAGCAGAAGGTCCTGAGTTCAGATCCCATGTAAAAACTGGCAGGTGGAAACAGCAGTGGCCTGTACTTCTGGCCCTGGTGGGCAGAACTAGGAAATCCCAAAGCTAAACAAAAAGGAAGTAGAAGTAATCCAGGATGATTCCCGAAGTCATCCTTGGTCCTGCACAGGGACACATAGTGCCCTCTGATACACACACACACACACACACACACACACACACACACACACACGATGAATAAATAAAGTTTTTTTTTAAAAAGGCGCATTCTGGTGGGGACCAAAGGAGAGAACTGATTCTGGCCTACAAGGAGCTCACAGACTTGGAGAAAAAAAAAAAACAAAAAACAACAGACTGAGTTCCAGGATGGTGCTGGGCAGGGTGGGTGGTCCTTCACGAGAGCCTCAGTGTCAGCACACTCATGATGGCCCAACATGGAGGTCCTGGGCCCTGGGATGATCAGAGAAGGCTTTAGAGAAGAGAAAGATACTAGGCTTTTTTTGGGGGGGGAAGAGGGTAGGGGTTTGGGGTAACAGGCAGCTGGTAGTTGAGTATCTCTACTTCTCCCATTCTGAGAGTGTTCTCTGCCTGGTGCAGGGGACAGGCAATCTCTGCCCCCGGCTTTGGTCAGCACACATCTTGCAAGGGTTGAGAATGTGGCTAAGTAGTAGAGACCTTGCTGAACATGACTAAGGCCCTGGGTTTAACACATCTTTGCCACCCCCTCCCAGACATCGTGAATACTCCAAAGCCTGACGAGAAAGCCGTCATGACCTACGTCTCCTGCTTTTACCATGCATTTGCCGGGGCTGAGCAGGTAGGGAGACCTTGCTGCTGCCCATTGTCTGTGTGGAGCCTAATCTTGGTGTCAGCCCAACAATCAGAGGTGCCAGGCTGTGTAGGTTGGGAGGTCCACACTGGGTATGGGTATGGTATGTTCAGCAGCAGAGACCTCGGTCCTGGAAGCTTCTTCCCCCTTCCCCATTTGTAGCCTGTTGGGTCTTTAAGGGCTTCACACAGGGAGGCTGGGTTAGGGTGTCTAGGACAGCCCGTCTTGATACCAGCTCTCTTGTGGTGCCCCCCACAGGCAGAGACAGCTGCCAACAGGATCTGCAAGGTGCTGGCCGTCAACCAAGAAAACGAGAAGCTGATGGAGGAATATGAGAAGCTGGCCAGTGAGGTGAGGCTGGGGCTGAGAGCCCCCCCCTCAAGCTCCAAGAGCCCCTCCCCCAGCTCCTTAGTTGAGGCTGGGCCCTTCCAACCCTCCTAACCTGCTGATGGGCCTTCAGTGCCTCCTCCCAGCTTCCTCCTGTTCCTTCCTCCACACTTCCACCTGCCTCTCTGCTCATCCAAGCTCCTCCTCACCGATTCACTTACTCTTCATCCATTTTGTCATTGATTGCTTCCTTGCATACAGGTGGCCGGCTGGTGTTTTGCCCTGTGCTCACCTAATTGTGGTCCCTGGATACAGAAATTAACCATCACAGAGATGGATGGGATGTGGCTCAGTGGTAGAGCACACGGGAGACCCTGGATTCAGTCTCCAGCCATACACACACACACACACACACACTGACTTTAAACATCCAACTCCCTCCCTAACCAGGGCAGATGACTACACCATTCTGCCCTCCACAGTTGTGGAAGTCACCCCCGCGCATGTAGGCCCAGCCCTCTGGCCATGGTCTGAGTGCGGGCGAGAGGGAAGGGTGAGTGGATAGGTCGGCTCAGAACCCTGTGTTACCTGACAGCTGCTGGAGTGGATCCGCCGCACCGTCCCGTGGCTGGAGAACCGTGTGGGTGAGGCCAGCATGAGCGCCATGCAGCGCAAGCTGGAGGACTTCCGGGACTATCGGCGCCTGCACAAGCCCCCCCGGGTGCAGGAGAAGTGCCAGCTGGAGATCAACTTCAACACGCTGCAGACCAAGCTGCGCCTGAGCCACCGGCCTGCTTTCATGCCCTCTGAGGGCAAGCTGGTGTCGGTGAGCTAGACTGGGCAGGGGGGGGGTGCCCCGGCTCTGCCCGAATGCCCTGGATGACTTTGGACTCTGTATTCCCATCCGCATAATGGGTGAGCTGTGATGGGGGCCACCTCTATCCCCCCTCCCCACAGGACATCGCCAATGCATGGCGGGGGCTGGAGCAGGTGGAAAAGGGTTACGAGGACTGGCTGCTCTCGGAGATCCGGCGCCTGCAGCGCCTCCAGCACCTGGCTGAGAAGTTCCAGCAGAAGGCCTCCCTGCATGAAGCCTGGACCCGGGGTAGGTGCCCCTCGTGGGGCTGGAGTCCTGCCAGAGGGCACAGGACTGGTGTAGGTGTTCTGCCGGGAAGCTGAAGACCAGATTTCTGACCCTAGCCTGACTCGCCCCACCAAGCTGCCTGGCTCCTTCTGGTACCATGGTTTCTTCCATCTATAAGCTTAGTAACCTCCCTCCTGGCTGCAGCCCTCTGTAGTAGTCTTCTCTGATTAACTTAACACCTAGCTTTTGCATATGTGGTAGGTATCCAAAGATGAGTCTGTCCACGAACTCTACCATCGCTCATATTGTACTCAAAGCATGTTGATGTGAAATATGACAGAAGTCATGCATATCATCTCTCATGACATCATCCATTCAGTGTTATGTCAGAGAAAGAGTTGTCCTGCTACAAGAAAGGAGCAAGCATTAACGATGGATTCTGGCATAATGAATAACAATAGTTTGTTATAAGAAATCCTGAAATTTACAGCTTTGTGTGACCCTGGGGATGTTTGTGAACAGCTATACCTGTTACCTCTGCAGAAATGCAGAGGGCCTGGAAGGGTCCCTGCCATGGTTAGGATGCTGTTGTGATTAGGTTGGTCTTTATTTACAAAATCATGATAATTAATCCCTCCCAAAGTGCTTTTTTTTAAATTTTTTTAATTATTTTATTCAATTGTGCGTGTATGCATGTGTGCGCGTGTATGTATGTGTGTGTAGAACCACAGACGAATTCGGGAACCACCATGGACCCCTCCACCTCCTTGTTTACTCTGCCCCAGGATTCACAGGCTCCGCCCTACCAGGACCAGAAACGCAGGCCGCCCCCGCTTCCGCCTGGCGTCTATACGTGGGGTCTAGGATCCGAACTCAGGACCTTCCGCCTGCAAGGCAGAGGCTTAACCCCTGAGCCACCTCTCCAGCCCCCCAAAGTGCTTTTTATAACCATTATTCATTTATACTGCAATTATGTGTGAGGAGTCTACCACCCACCAAATGCACATCAGGCACTGTGAGGGAATCAGTCCTGGGGAATCATGGGGTGAGGGGAGCGGGCCATAGGCTTACAGGCTCACAGATGTGTTGAGTAGTTTGCTGCCAAATGCTGTGACTTCAGATTGAGGCAAAGGCCAACCTGGACAATTCTGGGTCATGCAAAGGATCAGGGGCTTCACTTGGCTTAAGTCACTCTGACATTGAGGAGCAAACCCTAGGGCAGCTGGGCAAATGTCGTTGGGCATCGTTGTCCCCGGCCAGCAGAAGCCCCAGTGGCTGCTGGAACTACGGGTCAGTGACAGGAATCCGATCTTTCTCGGAACAGGGAAGGAGGATATGCTGAACCAGCGGGATTACGAGTCGGCCTCGTTGCAGGAGGTGCGGGCGCTGCTGCGGCGCCACGAGGCCTTTGAAAGCGACCTGGCGGCCCACCAGGACCGGGTGGAACACATCGCTGCGCTGGCCCAGGAGCTCAAGTAAATGCTGGCTTGACCCCGCCCTTCCCCATTCACCTAGCTTTCCGCTCTGTTCCGCTCCACCCCCACTGCCCTCCCCTAAACTCTTGGTTCTCTTTATTTGGGTGACCGGCGGGGGCACATGCATCGGCTACTCACTCTGCCTCTCCGGGAATCATGCCACTCCGCTGCCCACATTCTTGCATCCTGGCACTCATCTGACCCATCCAGGAGACCTGAACCCTAGTATCAGGGTAGCAACCTGGTACCCCAAGTCTCCCTATAAGCTTTGGCCTCACCAGGCACCTCTTCTAGTTCTGCCTCTAGTCGGCCCCTTCGGTGACAGCCTTCTTCCTGAAACAGGTTCCCCTATCAAAGATTAGAGGTGAGGATCAGGGGTGCCTACCTTTCTGCAAGAACACACCAAGACCCCTAACAGAAAGCCATGTTCTGTTTGCTGTGTGTCTGTGGTCTGATGCCTTCATCCACCCCTCCACTCATGCTTGGGTTCCAGCTGTGGTAAATTCAGGCCTGGATCTGCCTCCACATTCACCTCCTTTTCACCCCCCCCCAAGTGAACTGGACTACCACGAGGCCGCCTCTGTGAACAGCCGCTGCCAGTCCATCTGTGACCAGTGGGATAGCTTGGGCACGTTGACCCAGAAGAGGCGGGATGCGCTAGAGGTGAGGGTTGTGCCCGGAAAGCTGGGGGCAAGAGGTCAGCGAGCTGGGAAGGCACTGACACACCCATGGTCCCCTCGGCCCCCTAGAGGATGGAGAAGCTTCTGGAAACCATTGACCAGCTGCAGTTGGAATTTGCTCGGCGGGCAGCGCCCTTCAACAACTGGCTGGATGGAGCTGTGGAAGACCTGCAGGATGTATGGCTGGTGCACTCTGTGGAGGAGACCCAGGTGGGTGCCAGCATTCCAAGGGGTGGCTGTACAAATACTAAGATGCCAAGAAACTGACCCCGAATCCTATGGATCCGGGGATCCGGCTTATGAGGGGGAAACCAGTTCTGGAGTGCCGGCTGGAAAGGCAAGAGGCTGTGATCTTAGGCCAGTCTTGCCCCAGCTGCTGGATGGGCTGCCATGAGTGGGCATGCTGGCTGATCCTTCGGGTCCCTCCCAGAGCCTGCTGACAGCACATGAACAGTTCAAGGCCACCTTGCCTGAAGCTGACCGGGAACGAGGTGCCATCCTGGGCATCCAAGGCGAGATTCAGAAGATCTGCCAAACGTATGGACTGAGGCCAAAGTCTACCAACCCCTACATCACCCTCAGCTCCCAGGACATCAACAACAAGTGGGATACGGTCAGTGCCACGGTAGCCCTAGGCACTTCTCACCTGTACAATGGCTGCCACTCTCAACGGGATGGGTATGTGGAGTTGAACATTGTGAGGAGACTGTTCACGAAATCTACCTACACTAGTCATGCCATTGGCCTGATTTTACAGACAAGGAACCTGGAGCCTGCAAAGGTTAAACCACTTGGCCGAGAGCTTATCCACGTAGCTCAATTTGCCTCGTAGCAACAGGGACTGGGGTTTGAGGGGCTGCAGCCCATCTCCCCTCAGAGCTGTCTCCTGGCTCCCAGATCAGACCCTGGCACAGCCCCATTCTTTTCCCAGGTCCGAAAACTGGTGCCCAGCCGTGACCAGATGCTTCAGGACGAGCTGGCACGGCAGCAGGTGAATGAGAGGCTCCGGAGACAGTTTGCAGCCCAGGCCAATGCCATAGGTCCCTGGATCCAAGGAAAAGTGGAGGTAAGGGCTTTGAGAGTCGTGCCACCCCAGGGATGGGGGCCATGGGGAGCTGGGAGTCCTTATCTTGCCTGGCACCTGCGCAGGAGGTAGGGCGGCTGGCAGCGGGGCTGGCCGGCTCTCTGGAGGAACAGATGGCAGGGCTGCGGCAGCAGGAGCAGAACATCATCAACTACAAGAGCAACATCGACCGGCTGGAGGGCGACCACCAGCTGCTGCAGGAGAGCCTGGTCTTCGACAACAAGCACACTGTCTACAGCATGGAGGTGGGGGTCCTACTCTCAGGGGACGGGGGAAAGAAGACTAGTGAGCTCACAGCTGGATAGAGCATCTGTCCCAGAAGGGGTCCCAGTTCAACTTGGCAAGTCTTCCCAATGTTCCCACGGGGATGCCAAGACCCAGCAATGGAAGTGATCTGTCTAGACCAGGTGTGGTGGCACATGCCTATAATCCCAGTGCTTGGGAGGTGGAGCCACAAGGATCAGAAGGTCAAGGTTACACGGCAAGTCCAAGGCCAGCCTGAGCAGCATGAGACTCAAAAAAAGTTACCTATCAAAACTCACAAAACAGTCTAAAGCCAAGCCCATAGGGTAGCCATGGCTGGTTGATCAATATTTAATACATAATGAATCATCCATGCTGGAGGCAGAAAGGGCTGCTAGGAGTCACCTGGGGGAACCTTGAGATGGGGACACTCAGTAAGGAGGAAGATGTGAAGGTCAGCTACCGGCTGCTTCCTGACTGGCGCGTCTCCTGCTGTCTAGCACATCCGTGTGGGCTGGGAGCAGCTGCTCACCTCCATTGCGCGCACCATCAACGAGGTAGAGAACCAGGTACTGACCAGAGATGCCAAGGGCCTGAGCCAGGAGCAGCTCAACGAGTTCCGAGCATCCTTCAACCACTTTGACCGGGTGAGTGGGGGCCCAGCCCTGCGGGGTAAGAGACTTAGGCGCCAGTGAAGTACGGACCGAGCCTGACGAGCACTTGCCCTCTACAGAAGCGGAATGGGATGATGGAGCCTGATGATTTCCGAGCCTGCCTCATCTCCATGGGTTACGACCTGGTGAGTCCCCTACGTGCTTCCAGGAATGGCCACCTTCTGCCCTGTTGCCCCTCCAGCTGCATCATCTGCTCTGTTCCTGCCACACCTACACAGACTACCCAAAGCCCAGAGAAGGGGCTGAGGAGGCACTTCTGGGGTTAAGGCCTTTTGCCTCGCATACAAAAGGACCTGTCTCTGCATCCCCAAATCCTATGTAAAAATGCCAGGTGGATATAGTGGCAGCCTATGGTTCTGGTCTTAGAAGGCGGAGCCTGGGACAGTTCAGAACAAAGCAATAAGGAGGTAGAACAACGCAGGATGATTTCATTGTCACTCTGGGTCTCCACAGGCACGTACATGCTCAGGTGCCCTCTTGTACACATACACACACACACACACACACAGGCAAAAGAAAAAGAAAAGAAAAAGAACAAGATGTAAAACAAAAATGCAGAGAGGTAAATTAACTTGTACTAAGTTCTCTGTGATCCCAAGATCTGAGATGGCAGACCTTTTTCTTTTGAGGAATAGTGCTAAACGGTTAAAAAAAAAATTGAGACCAGAAAAGACTAAGGGGCACTGCAGTGGTCAGAAAGCAGGTTCCGCCCTAGCATGGGGGACTCCCTAAAGCCAAGCTGATTAAGGTCTTTGGACGAATAACGTACCCCATCAGGTACTCTAGACAGTTCCCAAGAAAGGACGTTAGAGGACTTTGTGCTTTGTGTTTTAGCCCTCCTGAGTCTGCCCTCTGCTCTACAGGGGGAGGTGGAGTTTGCTCGCATCATGACCATGGTAGACCCCAATGCGACCGGGGTCGTGACTTTCCAGGCCTTCATTGATTTCATGACTCGAGAGACCGCAGAGACAGACACAGCTGAGCAGGTCGTCGCCTCCTTCAAGATCCTGGCAGGAGACAAGGTGAACCTCCAGCAGTGGAGAGGCCGTTGGGCTGGGGTGCAGCCCGGGACCTGAGGACCCTCAATATTTTCTCTCTTCTAGAATTATATTACCCAGGAGGAACTGCGGAGAGAGCTCCCAGCTGAGCAGGCCGAGTACTGCATCCGGCGGATGGTGCCCTACAAAGGATCTGGGGCTCCACCTGGAGCCTTAGACTACGTGGCCTTCTCCAGTGCCCTCTACGGGGAGAGTGACCTCTGACTGCCAACTTCAGAGTTCCTGATGGAAGGAGAGGGGGCTTCAAGGCGGATTCCATCCATCCCTTGAAGAGACCAGCCAGCCATGTTTCTGAATAAAATCCCGCTGTGAGCCTCTCCCATTTCTTTTTGGTTCCTGAAGTGGAAGCTTCACTCTTAGAGCCAGAACAGGTCCAACTGCCCCACCTTGATCTGCAAGGTTCACAATACCACTCCTTCCCCTCAGGGACTAAGCACACACAGCATGGGGGACCAGGACACCTCTTTATTGCTGTTAGAGAAGAAGGGTGGTTAAAAGTTTCCTAGATATGGAAGGGGACACTGTCCCCAAACTCAGGGGGACTAGGAAATTGTACAGCATCAGACAAAGGAACAGCACGGCAGGAAGCCGGACAGAGCCCACTGAGGACAGAGCTGGGGTTAAGACAAGACTATGTTCATCCCGCACCCTTACTGGGTCCCAGGATTCTCGCCCCAGCTTTGGCTGCCAAGAAAGCCACCTGTACCCCACGATCCTTCTAGCTAACACAATTCTACACAAGGGCAGCTAGGGGACTTCAGGTGGGAGAGGGATGCAGAAAAGGAGGAACCCAGTGTCCGTCCCTCAGCCTCCTGGGTCTCCTGGGGAGGGGCCTGGACATGCGAGTCAGGCTGAGGAAGGGGCCTCGTGGTCAGCAACTGGTCCAGTGCCAGTGAGTTCTTAGTTCACCACCGCCGAGCTGGCCATGGTATTCACACCGCAGGCCCCAGTCCCCCGATATAAGTAGTAGTAGCCCTGGGGAAGAGGAGGTCATGGTGAGGGTGCTGGGGGTGGAAGTAGAGGAAAGGGGGGACTGGAGGACTAGAGGTCAAGTGGGCAAGACTCACCTCCTCACCCCAGTCACTGCCCCAGCTGTTCTTGATAGCCCAGTACGGGATGGTAGAACCTGGGAAGCAGCGTAGAGTTCAAGCAGTCAGGAGTCCCCACTTCTCTTTATATATATATATATATATATATATATATATATATATATATATATATATTCATTTTTATTCAATTGTGCGCGTGTGAGTATGTATGAGTGTGTGTGTAGAACCACGGGCGAATTCGGGAACCACCATGGATGCCTCCACCTCCTCCTTGTTTACTCTGCCCGGGGATTCACAAGAGGAGTCCCCACTTCTCTACTCAGAGCCTCAAGCAACTTGACATCCTTTAAATATTTGCAGTGGGCCTACATGTGATAGTAACTAGGAAAAGTCTAGCAAGCAAGGGAGGCCCATCTACTGTCCTCATACACACCTCTGAGGTATGGGGAAGGCTTTGTTCAACTGTCTAATGTCAGTCGCTCAACTTCCCACAACCTCAGCTCTCCCATCCGCCACAGGAATGGGTGTTCCTCTGAGGCTAGGAGCAAGGACCGGGTTCCCAGGCACTATCCTGGGGTCTGCCTCAGACAGCCTGAGAAGCTGTTGTCTAGCCCCTGCCTGTGGCCAATGGAACTCACGGTTGCCATAGGCCACCAGCAACACAGCGTGGTCGATGAACCAAGGGCTGCAGAGGGGACGGAGCGGGTGGGCGATCCCATGGCGGTAGAACTGGGGAGAGAGCAGCAAAGAAGGGGCAGAGCTCCAAGGAGAAGTGGAGGAGGCGGACAGGAAATGGATCAGGGACAGAGGGGCCAGGATCTCACCTGCATGCCAAAGGCGTTGAGGGCGACAGAGATGGGGCCTTTCTGGGCCAGCCAGGCTGCCAACTCTGGCGGGGGGAGAGGGGAGGAGAGGGAGAGACAGTGTCAGTGACCATCTGGACCTAGTAGCACTGGCCTGGTCCCCCCAACCTCCCGCCACTCACTCTGCTCATTCTGACTCAGCTCCACTGAGTCGTTGATGTAGACCTTGGCCATCTGAGCTGAGAAGTTGCAGGTCCGCATGTGGCCCTGGTAACTGTAGTCTTCCTCTGTCTCCAGCCCTCCTGGGGAAAGAGACGCCTGCTCTGTTTCTCACTCACTCACTCTCTCCTGGCCAGAAAAGTGCTGATGGCTCCTTACCCACCCCAGACCCCCACCCTGAGGGATCTTCCCAAGACGATAGACACAGAGCTGAGGGCTGGGAGCATGCGGGGAACAGGACTCCCCTCCCAGTCCTGCCCCCTTCTGAGGGCTCACAGTGGGCTGCTGGTTCTGCTCTAGCCTCCACTCCTGCAGGGGCTGAGCTGCGTATTGGGTGCTTGAACCAGCCTCTTTCCAGATTCCTCAGTCCCTCACCCAGCCCTCCAGCCTTCTATCAAGACACTCCACCACTGGACTGGGCCAAATCATCTAAGTCAACACCTCCCGCGGCGGGAGGCAGGCTGGTGCTATCTGGTTTAGCGGTATTCTAAAAACCCTGAACTTGGGCTGGGGAGATGGCTGAGCAGATAAAGTGTCTGTCAGGCAAAGGATGGGACTTCAGATCTACGGATCCCATGTAAAATGGCAAGCTAGTGTGGTAGCCCACCTGTAATTTCATCCTCAGAAGGGTGAGACTGGGAATCCCCCCAGAGCAAGCTGCAGAACAAGTTGGCTAGCCAGACTAACCCTATTGTTGAAGTCTGGGTTCAATGAGGACTGTGTAAAAAATAAGGTGGATCAATTTGAGTCTCCATATGCACATGCACATGCACAGGTGAACACATACACATGTATATGTGAAAATGAAAGAAAAAAAAGGTGACCAAGGTCTTCGGCCAATATGGGTCAGCATGCCAATTGGAACCCAGTTCTGCGTGACTCTCACATCCTTATCTCTCCCCTCCGTGTAGAGAGGTGCCACCTGCAGCCCCTGCGGACCCTTCGATGCATACCTAAATTCTTTATGGCCGTGTAGGCATTGGAGGGCAGGCCGCCCAGGCAAGCCTTGTCAATCTTGTCACAATCCAAGAGTTCTAGGAGACAGAAGGCTGGTTCCAAGGAGCCCTCTGGAGGGGCTGGGCTGGGCACAGGGGCTTGGAGCGGGATGCTCACCCTGCTCTGAAAGGGAGAGCAGGGTCCCCCGGTTCAGGAACCACTGGCCCTCCACATTGCCCGTGACAGAGAAGGCCCAGCAGGAACCACACATGCCCTGCAACAGACAGGCAGGGTCAGGGGCTGGATCCCTCCCTTCGCTGGTCCCCGTGCAGCAGCATGTTCCCATACCCTCCCTGCCAGGGCTCTAACCTGGTCTTTGACGTCAGTGACGGCTCCCTTTTTCCTCCAGTCCCATTCAGGTGGGGCAGGGTCACTCACAGGCTTGGCTAGGGTTATCTTCCTGCCAGGTTCTCGTAAGAGAGGATTCAAGTAGATGGTGCTGAATTCTTCTTCTGTTGGCCAAGTTGGGCAGGGGCACAGGGAGAGGGCATGAAGGCAGGCACAGGGACAGCGTCCTGTCTCATCCAGGGTCCAGGAGGGTTCTGCTCCCCACCTTACCTGTGAGGTCACTGAACTTGGTGACCCCATACTGAGCTGTGCCTCGGTCCAGGGCCTGAATCTTCTGTGCTCGTATCATATTTCTGGTGAAAATGTCCTTGCGCCACTGGGCTTCTGAGGATCAAAGAGAAAAGGAAGTGAAGGAGGGCTGGGACCCAGAGATCAGACAAGGAGAGGCCAGGAGGGCTGCAGGCAGCTTTATTCCAGGCAGTAAGTAGACTCTGGATCAGGCCTGAAGCTGTGTGTATGTGTGTGTGTTCATGTGCGCATGTGTGCATGTGTGCATACCTATGCGTGGAGGTCACATGTCTTCTACTTTTGGAGACAGAGTCTCTCATTGGCCTTTGAACTTTGCCATGAAGATAACACTAACTGGCCAGCCAGCGTCCAGACATTTATTTGCCTGGCTCTGTGTCCCAGCCCACCATTGCTAGGAATACAAGAACCATAGGCCTTCATCACCCCAGGCAGGTTACAGTAGGGTCAAGTCTAGGTTTTCCTTGTCGCTATGGCCACACACATACACACACACACACACTACACAGTGTTTTGGAGAACAAACTCAAATTCTCACGCTTGTAAGCCAAGAACTTTACAGACTGAGTTATCTCTCCCCACCCCAAAGTTTTTTTTTTTTAATTTAAAATTTTATTTGCTTATTTTAGAGATAGGGAAAAGAGAAAGAGGAAGAAGATGCATACATGCACCATGTGGGTTTTGGGGAATCGAGCTCAGGTGGTCAGACTTGCAAGAAGGCACCCTACCTACTTAGCTATCTCATCCCAAGGACAGTCTCCTGGGACAAGAAGAATAAAGTGGAGAGGGGGCAGACCTTAAAGTGACCAAGTGGCAGGTGATCGATTTGGGGGACCAAACTGAAAGCAGTAACTGAGACAAAGAGACGCCTGAGTCCCATCCACTCTGCCTGGAGTAACAGGGGCCCCTTGGTTTCTGGCCAGAATGATAAAATGGAAAAAAGAGGTATTCAAGGTCACTGCCTAGTCCTAGAAAGCTGGATAGAACCTCAGGGACTGAGTTTCCCTGGGGAATGCATTATCCTCAACCAACATCAATCAAGGAGACACAAAAGGGGAAAGTCCAACTCCTACCTTTCTTTGATTCATAAGTCCGGTTATAGGTGGCCATGAAGTCCTTGAAGAGTGAAGCCATCTTCTTAGAAAAATCCTGGGAAAGCAGATAAGGGTCTCTTTGCAGAGTTCAACCTGACCCGAGAGTCCAGGATGAGGGGAGAAGAGAAATTAAAGGAGTCATCACCTTGGATGAGTAATCCCCGTTAAACAGGAATGAGCTGAAATTCTCGTTATCTGGATAGGGTTGGGACAGAGAAATCAAGGCTGAACTTGGAGTGATGTCAGGTCTGGGTTATCCCAGCCTCCTTGTGCTAGCCCAGCACCTGACACCCTGGTATCCACAGGGCCACAATCGCGACTCAGGAGCAAATGTTTCCCCAACTCATCCAGGACTTCGAAGCTGCAGAGCTGAGTGAGAAGAAGACAGTCAGGTTCTTGGAAAGATAAGGACCACCTGGAAGGGAATCACCCCTTAGGAGAAAGGAGATGTCAGCCAGCACCAGCACCTTTCAGAGCACGTGGTAAACCACTCAGGGTGGATGGCTGTTACTGCTTCTTGACCAGACCCATCAGCCTGGGGAAGAGAGGTAATCGCCGGGTTCCCACAACTCACCAGGGTTTTCTTGGATACAGGGAGCTGGCACACCCTGGGATCGTTGCAAGGCGACTCTTCCAGAGTGGCTTCCAGGGAGTACAGCAAGCTCTCGCCCGCCTGGATGGAGGGGCGAGAAAATCGGGCACAGCCGTGGCCTCCTTGAGCCCCTTTTTGGAAACAATCGCCCACTCCGATAGCCCGACCGCGTGCGAGTCGCTACAGGTTCTTCCCGCCTCTGTCCAGGCCCCCCACTCTTAAGTCTAGGGTTCCCGGGTACCCCCAGCTCCCCGCGCCTCCTCACCTGGCGGATGCGCCCGCGGACGGCCCCCAGCACGGCTCGCTTCCCCGAAGCCCTGCCGCGGTTGTACATGTCCAGAGCGAAGCGGGCAGCGGGCGCCAGCAGCTCCGGGGACGACGGATCATCCCAGGCCTGCGCGCCCGCGGCCCGGGGCTTGGCGGGGACGGGGGCCGCGTCCGCCAGCAGCGCCAGCAGCGCCAGCAGCCGCAGCCAGGGCGCCATGATCAGGGCGAAGCCGGGGGGGGGGGGGCGATGCACCGACCCCCACACACGCGGACCAACGGAACCCGAAGCGGAGCCCGCGGCCACCCGGCGACTGAGTCCGTCTCCCCACCACCCTTGAGGGATGGCCAATGAGTGCACATCCCCGGCGCATGCGTGCTCGCTTATTTACCCCAGACACGTGGGAGGCGTGGGGATACAGGGAGGGGAAAGGGCATCGGGTTGAGAATTAAATTGCATCCGTCGTTTATTGCATGCTTATTATAGATCAAGCGTTGCGTGCCACCTCCCTTTAATCATAGCAGCCCTGTGAAGTGGGTCCTGTTCCCGCTACAGGTGAAGAGAGACTTACAGATCGCTGGCCAAATTTCTGAAAGAGCTGAACTTGAACCCAGACAATTGGTTCCAGATCGTGGCCTTCGAGATCCCCCACCTTGTCATCCATGAAACGGCCAGTAATATCCGGGGTTCTAAGGGGCTGAGGATGTAGGACAGTAGGGAGAGTGCTTTGGAGTGTGCACAAAACCCTGGGTTCGATTTTCAGTTCTATCAAACCTAGAGTGTTGGCACGTGCCTCTATCCCAGCATTCCGCAGTTGGAGGCAGGGGGTTCAGAAGTACAAGGTTATCTTTGGATGCTTAGTGAATTTGAGGTCAGGCTACCTGAGTCTTTCTTCCCTAGCCTCGTCATCTCCCTCTCCCTCCACAAATTCCATGTTTACAGTATTAGGCGGTTGTGAGGATTAAAGGTAATTATGTAAACATTCAGGAAAACCGTGTGCACAGAGTGGAACCCTTCCTGAAGTCATTCAAGTGTGAGTTCAAAGCTACCGTGGGGAACGCCTCAGCTATACAACAGAAGGGGAAAAAATCACCAAGTGTAAAGAATCATTTGGGAATGAAAAACCACAGGCGCACCAGAAGCTGGAAGAAAACAAAAGCTTTTACTGTTAAAAGCAAAATTCGCAGAAGCTGCTTGGATACAAAATCCATTGGTCTTGGAAGCAGGGGTTGGCCTCAGCTCATTGGTGGAGACGCTGTTGCTGGGAGCATTTTGTCTGGATGGTTGAAGGTAAGATGTTAAAAATAAAACTTTGCGACAGAAATCTGTGCTTGCCAATGTGTGGACCGTCTTCGAGTCCTGGAGACACGTCTTAGAGACAGGCAAAGCCGGCGCTCTTTCCCCACCTTGTTCCCTGCCTCGTCTTTCCTGCTCTGTCCTCTCGCCTTGGGTCTGACGGAGTGACGTCATCTCTGCATCCGAGCTGTTTCCAGGAGGCAAGCGCAGCTGAGTTGGGCACGCGCTCGGAGCCTAGTGGACCGGCCTGAAAAAAGTACACATATTCCTTGCTCATCAGTGTTCCCAGCTGGGAGAGAGGACACAGGAAAAGAGTGTTTCATGAAATTGGAGCCGTCACAGAGAAGGGCAAGGGGTGCGCTGGACTTGGAAAGTGAGAGAACCGACATTGAAGATCATCTCACCCAAATCTGACATTGTATGGCAGCAATGGTTTAGAGAGGCAACGTGACATCCCTGCTAGTGGCTGCCAGTTCATGTGTATGAATGCTAGGGGAAATTCCCTTCACTCCAAATGGAGAAACTGAGTCCATTGGATGGAGAGAATGAGGAGAATTTAATTGGATAAAGGAACAAAAGATAAAAATGTGTGCATATATAGGAAAAATTTCTGACCCCCGTTTCCTTAGTTACAACTCGTTTTATAGAAGCCCCTCAACCCAGGATGAAGAAAGGTGGGGTAGGTGAGTTAACAGTTTACATTTAGCTATTTACAACCGAGGTCAGCGTGGTTGCAGTGGTATCCAGATACAGTCTCCCTCTTATCTCACAGCAATGGGGAGCATCCAGAGGATAGGGGAACTGACCTTCCTCACTCAGCCTCTTTTGGCTGGTAGCAGTTTTTAACTTTTTCTCTGCATCACCAGCAAAGAGCATGAGGGACCCTGTCTCTGCCTCCCCATCCTCCCTCAACCATCAATCTAATAACTCTCTGCTTCTCTGAGTTCAATTGTTTGAGATCCCACATACAAATGATATCACCAGGCATTGTCTTTCTGGGCCTGACCATTCTGTACTGTCCAGGGAGTGATTTATGATAGCCATGATTCTGGTTTTGAATGAATGTGTTTGTTATGAATATAGCAAGTAAAATTAAGAAAATAAATTGTGGGCACCTGCCCCTCATGACACACCATGTCTGGAGTCCAAGAGTTCCTTTCTTTCTCTCCTCTAATAAACTCTACCTTAATCCTAAAAAAAAAGACAAGAAAAGAAATTGCAACTAGCAGATAGAGACAAAACATCATCATATTGAGGGAGTTACAAGCTCCCAGCAGAAATGACTATGGAAGCCCGAAGGAGGCAGTCACCAGGAGGTCCCCACTGGGAGGGGCCTGGGCAGAACAGTGTTCCCTTGGCTGAGGTTTCCAAGTAGGTAACATCTTTAAAAAGATTCAACAGAGGTCCAGAGAGATGGCTCTGGGGTTAAACCCTTTGCTTGCAAGCAAAAGAACCTGAGCTCAGATCCCAGATCCCACATAAAGATGCCAGGTGGAAATGGCAGCAACCTGTACTTTCAGCCCTGGAAGACAGAGCCAGGGAAACCCCAGAGTGAAGCAATGAGAAGGTAAAGCAATTCAGGATGATTTTTGAAGTCGCCCGTGGACTTTCACAGGCATACACAGCGCTTTCTTCTATAGCTACATACACCTCCCCATACACACACATACATACACACACACACACACACACACACACACACAAGATTCAGCAGCAATCAGCAGAGGGCTTGAGTTCCCTTTTGGTAGGTCTGAGCAGAGTGGGTGGATGGGCTTCCCCTATGTTCCCACCATAGGCATTTTTCTATCATGAGATAAGGATTAGCTGAATCTTTAGCTGTGGGAAGGCGCCTGCCAATGCTTCCCTTCCCAGCTGTACCCAAGGACACAGTCCCTCTTCTCCAACAGTTTACTTTTCTTTTGCTCTCAAGGACATGGCTATTTGCTGTCCTCCTTTTTCCTTCCCATAGGGCCAGCTTGTCCTTGGGCAAGGGCATCTTGGAGGATACTTGGAGACATATTGGATCTGACATGGGGTTGGGGAACAGCACAGTTTTGCTTCCCAAGCCAGCTTTTCTGAGTTTAACCAGCATGTGACAACTCACAAGTATAATGTACATGACACAGTTTGGGGACAATTCTACACAAAGTAGAAATATTCCATGTCCTGTGTGACTTGTATGGGGGGAGGGATTTATGTGTACAACATCCCGTGTGTTTGAGTGCAAGTGTGTGCATGCCATGATATGTGTATATAGGTCAGGAACAACCTTAGTGGTGGTCCTTGCCTTCCACCCTCTTTGAGACAGGGTCTCTTTGTTGTTCTTCTGTTGTGTACCAGGCGAGCTGGTCTGTGAGCTTTTGGAGATTTTCTTGTCCCCACCTTCCATCTCTCTATGGGAGTTCAGGGATTATGCACACTTGGACCATGCATCTGCCTTCTATACTGGTTCTGGGAATTCAAACTTAGGTCACAGTACTTAGCCAGGAGCCATCTTTAGGCAGTTTTAAAGCAGCTATGCTGGGACAGTCTCTGAAGGTCTTGGACACACCCTCTGTCAATTTCTCCCAATCCTTGTTCACGAAGGAATATGGAGATTAATTCTGCATTATAGATAAGCCCTACCAAGAAGGCATGGACAAGATCAACTGGATTGGGCCCAATATGGACAGACCAGTGAGATGTAGAGAACTAAAAGCTTCAATGAGGTTTATAGAAAGTGGAGCTAACCAATGAGGAAGTGTCTAAGTGTATAAATATACCTGACCCTGGCAGCCATATTTGGTGCCTGCCCATCATGGCACTCCATGTCTGGAGTCCATGAGTTCTGTTCTTTCTCTCCTCTAATAAACTCTATCTTAATCTTCTATGTGTGTTCTGGTTTCAATCTTCAACTCCCAAACACAAGAACCTGGATACATAAAGACCCCAGGAGAGTGATTACACAATGTTCTCCTCAGACCCTCCCCTCGCCGTGTGACTTTCTAATAACCTACTGGATATTTATATAAATAGAAAACCTATTTATAATTATCTGAGCTGAGGATCTAAACTTTGTTATATATGTAAACACATAATATTATGTGCCAAGTTTTAACATATACTAAATTTCCCAGGAATGTAAATAAAAAGCAGGGTTTTCCAAAAATCAATTCAGGTATTTACAGTAATCATAGTTTCAGAAGGCCAAGTGTTGAAATGCAAACATTCTTTAATTTTTCCTTAATTCAAAACTTATGTGTATAGTTCGAAATGGTAATCTCAATATTCTGGAAGGTCCAGGCAGGAGGATCATGAATTTAAGGTCAGTCTCAGCTATACAGTTAGCTCAGAGCCATCCTAGGCTACATGAAATCCTATCTCCATAAAAGGAAGAGGGGGCTGGAGAGATGGCTCAGGGATTAAGATTCTGCCTCAAAAGTTGAAGGTCCTGAGTTTGGATTCTGGGTGTCACATAAAAACACCTGGTGGAAACAGTGACAGCCTGTACTTTGGCCCTGGTGGGCAGACCCTGGGAAATTCCAGAGTGAAGCAAGAAGGAGTTAGAATCAACACAGGATGAGTCCCAAAGTCACCCTTGGTCTTCCACAGGGACACAAGTGCCCTCTGATACTCTCTTTCTCTCTCTCCCTTTTTCTGAATGAATAAATGAATGAATAAAAGGAGAGGTATTTGGGAGATAACCCAGTAGGTAAAGTGCCTGCTGTGCAAACACAACGATCTGAGTTCAGTTCCCTACCACTCAAACGAAGAGCTGGGCAGTATGGCATATACTCACAATACTAGGTTAAGGGGCCAGAGATAGAATCTGGAGTCAGTTAGTGAATGAACTCTAGGTTCAATGAGATTCTACCAGGGAATTCCCCCTCCATCAGATCCGACAGCCTTTTGAGTGACCAGTATTTGATATCGTCACTTCCCCCACACTGCTGATAGGCAGTGTCCATATGATCAAAAATGGATGAAGTGAAATTGATAGGCTAGCTCTTACTTGTTCATATATTTTTTAAAACTTCATTTAGTGTGTGTGTGTGTGTGTGTGTGTGTGTGTGTGTGTGTGTGTATCAGAGAGCACTGTGTGTTCCTGTAGAGGACCAAGGGTGACTACAGGAATCATTCTGGATTGCATCTATCTCCTTTTTGCTTTGCTCTGGAATTTCCCAGGCTCTGCTCACCAGAGCCGGAAGTGCAGGTCACCACCATTTCGGCCTGGCTTTTTTTTTTTTTTAACCTGGGACCTGGGATTCAAACTCAGGACCTTCTGCTTGCAAGGCAGAGTGTTAACCCCTGAGCCATCTCTCCAGCCCTTGTTCACATTTTTTGTGTGTACATGACTTATGGGTGCATACACACATTCCTGTGTGTCTTGTGTATGTCAGAGTCTGTGATGGCCTCCCCTTACTTTTAGAGGACCTTAAGTCTAAACCGTAACCCTAACCCTGGTAGGCCAAGCTGGGCCTCTAACTGCACATGTTGTGATCTGAGACAATCTTCTCACCTTTTTGCTCATTTTCATGTACGGGTGGGTTGAGAGTCCATTAGTTTATGGGCATACACTGCTTGCCCTTGTGTATGCTTCATGAGTGTAACTGTCACCAATATTCTCCTAATGACAAATTAATGACATAGGTATATATAACACCTTTATTTTTTCTTAATAATTGTCCATCACTTGACTAATATGTCTTTATTCTGAGAATCCTTTCCCTCTCCTGAAGTTTCTGTAATCCACTCCCTTCTCCAGGTAGAGGCAACTGGAATCAGGCAGTCCACTAATGTGTTACTCCTCTTTATTGACACACTGTGGCGCTGTTGAGGCCGAATTCTGCATCTTCCCGTGTCAGAAGACCTAGAACTTGAAAGATGTTCTCTGTGTATCATTAGGTCTGGAAAGCAGGGTCAGAGAAAAGCTGACATCAATAGATGTAATTGAGTGACAGCTGGGCAAATGGAGGCAGGAGGATAAGGAGTCTGATACACACACACACAGAAAATAAAGTGTAAATAAATTTTGAAAACTGCACTATGCAGACATAGATGGTATTTGCTGCCTTCTGATAGGACTAAAGAGTCACAAAAAAATGTAAAACAGCTACTATACTCTCTTCTTTTATTTTGGAAGATACAATTTACATAAGTACCATTTTATTACTATATAATGTGCTTTGTGTCTGGAGTGCACATGCGTGTGTGTGTGTGTGTGTGTGTGTGTGTGTGCGTGTGTGTGTGCGTGTGTGTGTGCATGTGTGTGTGTGTGTGTTTGGGTATGTGTATGAGAGGGCACAAGATTAACTAGGTTGGGCCCCATACGAACAGACCAATGAGATGGCGACTAAAGCATCAATCAGGTTTGCAGAGACTGGAGCTAACCAATAAGGAAAAGCCGTTTTTCTGGGGCTTACCTAAGTGTACAAATATACTTAACCCTGCCAGCCATTATACCATATACTTGCCCCTCATGGTACTCTATGTCTGGAGTCCATAGGTTCTGTTCTTTCTCTCCTCTGATAAACTCTGCCTTTATCTTCTACGCATGTTCTGGTTTCTATCTTCGACTCCCAAACACATAATCACATACAGATCCCAGAGTAACCCTGTAACAGTATGTCTGGTTTTGGTGCTGGACACTGTTCCACCCAGGACTGTGTGCATGCTGCCAACATGTATTACACCACCAACCATAGAGGTGTGTGTGTGTGGGTTTTAGAAGGGTACCTTTCCTTTCAAAATACTTTATTTAGGAGAGTAGTCACACATGCCCCAGTGCACATGGGAAGTTCACAAGACAACTTTCAGAAGCTGGTTTTCTCTTTTCACCATGTAGGCTCCATTAGACTTGGTGTCAAACATCTTTACTCACTGAACCATCTTGCAGGCCTAGACAGGGTCTCTTCATGCTTTCTAGGTTGGCCTTGAACACATGCAGTAGCAAACAGAGAAGATCTTGACTCCCATAGACTTGAACGAGGGGATTATAACCGATGATCTCAGATGACATTAAGGCATGTGTCTGATGGGCTTTGTATTTAAGGCAGGAACAAACTTAAAACAAATTGCCTAAGTATGATTCTTGATTCTCAACATACCTGAGACTCCAGCTGTCTAGAGGCCTGACCTGAGGCAGGGGTCCCTGCAGCTCTGCACCCAAACAAAGGGACTTGAAGCTCCCAGGTTTAAAGTTATGATTCCTTCCCTTTTGGGGTGTGATGGAATCTAGAATCCCTTGGGCAAAGGGCCTCTAGGGATTTCTGGAGAGTGGGTTGTCTTGTGTGTATATGGTGTGTGTGTGTGTATGTGTATCAGAGGGCACTGTGTGTCCCTGTGGAGGACCAAGGATGACTTTGGGAATCATCCTGGATTGTTTCTACCTCCTTTTTGCTTTGCTCTGGATTTCCTAGGCTTTGCCCACTAGGACTGGAACTGCAGGCCACCGTTGTTTCAGCCTTGTATTTAAAAAAAAAATTATTATTTGTTCAGTTGTGTGTGTATGCGTGTGCATGCCTGTGTGTATGTTTATGTGTGTGTATAGAACCACGGACGAATTCGGGAACCACCATGGACCGCCTCCATCTTCTTCTTGTTTACTCTGCCCCAGGATTTACAGGCTCTGCCCTACCAGGACCAGAAAGGCAGGCCGCCGCCCCCCTTCCGCCCGGCGTCTATACATGGGGTCTAGGATCCGAACTCAGAACCCTCTGCCTGCAAGGCAAAGGCTTAACCCTTGAGCCACCTCTCCAACCCCTCAGTCTTATATTTTTACATGGAACCTGGGACCTGAATTCAGGTCCTTCTGCTTGTGAAGCAGAGTTTTAACCCTTGAGCCATCTCTGCAGGCTGAAATGGGAAGACTTGTTCACTGCAGGTGGCCGTGTTTCTAGACTAGACTCCTGTACTATACAAATGAAGAACAGGAACAGATTATGGATATAATATGACCAACTACTTCAAACTCCTACCACCTTGACTTCCCAACATGATGGACTGTACTCTTGAACTGTGAACCAGAATAAGCTCTCTCTCCCTGTGGCAGTTAGTATTAATTATCATCCCAATACCTAGGAGGCAGGTCTCCAGACCCATCTGAGGTGTATTCTCTAGATTAAGTGTGCCCTTTAGACCAAGTTATGCCATTGTCTTGATTGCATCATTGATGTGGGCAGATCCAGCCCACTGCTGGTTAGGACCACTTCATGGGCAGGCGTTCTGGGACTGTGTAAAGATGGAGAGCGCTGGCTGAGCACCGGCAAACAAGCACGGCTGCTCTCACTGGATCTTCCTTTTCCTGACTGTGGATGTATGGTTCCCTCAGCACCCGCAGCTGTGACTGTCCGGCCATGACGGGCTGTAAGCTGGAATCTGAACCAATGAATTCTTTCTTCCTCCAAGATGTTTGGTCGGGTATTTCATTGCAGTATTGTGTACCGAAACAGAAACACTCAATGACGTTGCTTTTGCCTGAGTATTTTCATATAGCAACAGGAAACGTAACTGAGACAAGGAGCAAGTAGAACCAGAGTGGAAAAGCATGGATGACCATGATGGAGCATGTTGACATCCAGAAGTTCTGGAATGGTCTCCATGATTTCCCAATCTTGCAATAGCTTCCAGATGGTTGAAGAAACTGCTCCTGTTGGTTACTTGGCACTGGGGTCCAATGACAGAGAACCTGGAACAATCAGAAGTTAATACCCCAAGATACCATCCTCCCCTCCCTCTCTACAAAGGCTGTTTTTTTAACTCTCTACTGAGTTGAGAATGACTAACTCTGATCCTTCCTCTAGGCTAAGCCTCCACAGTGCTCCGCTTACAGGGATGCCCCGCCCCGCACCATTCAAGCCATGTTAGGAGTGGAACCAGGGCTTTAGCAGCTGTATTCTCAGTCCTGTTTGTGATTTTTAATTTTTTATTGTAAAGGGTGGGAGTGTATGTGCCATGGCATGTGTGTGGAGCTCAGGGGGCAACTTTATGGAGTTGATTCTCTCTTTACCTCTTTTTTTTTGAGGGTTTCGTGGGTCAAACTCAGGTCAACATGCTTGTGTGGCAAGTATCTTTACCCATGAGCGCTCTCTCTCTCTCTCTCTCTCTCTTTCGACAAGATCTCACTACTCAGTCAGACTGGCCTTGAACTTCTCATCTGTGATTCTCCTGCCTATCCTCCTAAATGCTGGGGTCATAGGCATGTGTTATCACATTCACTTCCAAGGTATTTTTGATGGCCTTGAGAATGTCAGTATCAAATATTGTGAAAGGTGGGGGTTGGGAAATGGCTTAGGGGTTAAGATTCTGCCTTGGAAACAGAAGGTTCTGAGTTCGGATTCCAGGACCCACATAAAAAAAACAAAACGCTGCATGTAAATGGAGGCAGCCTGCACTTCTAGTCCTAGTGGGTGGAGTCTGGGAAATTCTTAAAAGGAGGTAGTAGAAGCAATCCAGGATGATTCCTCTAGTTAACCTTGGTCTTCAACACACACACACACACACACACAGGATAAATACAAATTTTTAAAAATTATGAAAGGTGAAGTAATCATTTAAAGAAATAGAGAAGTCAACAGACAAGGACGTTTTAGAGAAAAGCTTTTGAGTATATGGAAAAAGACATCTCAGTGCTGGAGAATAGTTCAGTTGGTAAAGTGCTTGCTACCCAAGCACAAGGATCTGAGTTACATTCCCACAGCCCATATAAACAGCTGGCACTGAGAGCTGGCAAGATAGCTCAGTGTGTAAGGAAACTGGCTCACAAACTTGGCGACCTGAGTTTGATTCCCAGAAGCCCATTCATGATGGAAGGAAAGAACTTGAGAACTGTCTTTCAAAAGTTATTTCCTGACCTGCACCTGTGGGCCAATGTGTGTATGCAGGCTTCTCTCTCTCTCTCCTTTTCTTTTTCTCTCTCAACTTCAAATTAATTAAGAAAAAAAAAAAAAGCTGGAGAGATGGCTTAGGTGTTCAGCCTTGCAAACAGAAAGAATTGAGTTTGGATCCCAGATGCCATGTAAAAATGTTGGGCAGGAATGGCTGCAGCCTGCACCTCTGGCCCTGGAAGGAGGGGCCTGGGAAACCCCAGAGCAAATCAAAAGAGGAGATAGAGTAATCCCAGATGATTCGCAAAGTCACCTTTGGACTTCTACAGGCACACACAGTACCCCTGATACAGACAGAAACACACACACACACACACAATGCCAGCAGTGATGGCATGCATTTGTAATCCCTGTGCTTGGGGAACAGAGAGAGGTGGATTCTTCCACCTTACTGGTCCAGCCTTAGTGCCTAGCTTAGCGAGCATTCTTCACACCTGGCTGTGGATACAGTGTGACCCTTCCTGTTTCTGTGGTCAACCTTCTCTGCCATATGGATAGACTGTGTCCCCTGGAACTGTAAGCTTGTGTCAGGTAGTTTGTTGCAACAAGTAACTAAAGCAGAAACAGGACAGACATCTAACACCTTGCTAGTGCTCAGTACCTACCTACTGTAAATTGTTAATAGCTGTTATTCCCAAGGAAGGAAACTGAAGATTAGAAGGTAGGCATGGAAGGAAATTTACTTTTCAGGATACAACTGGATATACTTTATAGTGAAGTGCTTTTACTTTCTTATTTAAAAAAAATATTTTATTTATGTACTGTGTGTGTGAGAGAGCGAGCGAGCGAGAGAGAGCACTGTGTGTCCCTGTGAGAGACAGCGAGAGAGAGAGAGAGAGAGAGAGAGCACTGTGTGTCCTTGCGGGCGACTTCAGAAATCATCCTTCTTTGCTTCTACCTCCTTTTTGCTTTGCTCTGGGATTTCCCAGGCTCGGCCCACCAGAGCCGGAAGCGCAGGCTGCTGCAGTTTCTGCTTGCCTGGTGTTTTTATTTGGGACCTGAGATCCGAACTGAAGACCTTCTGCTTTCCAAGCAGTCTTAACCCCTGAGCCATTTCTCCAACTCAAGTGATTTTATAAACAGACAAAAATTCAGTAAAGAATTTCGGCCTTGCCAGTAATAGACAAGCACTGGAAGACAGGATGCATTGGACTTGAGGGCTTCATTTTGACATTTCCTGATGCAAGTGCACTCAGGCAGCCTGTCCGTGGTGATATGGGCGGGGTTTGGGCTGTACCTGCTAACCCCAGAGCCCTAGTTTTTAACTTGTTATTCGTTGAACCTCATCAAGAGTGACCCGGGGCTCTAAACAGCCAGTTCAATGGAGTGAGATAGGAATGGCCTTCTCTCTTTATGATGAATGACAAGGGACCGTCTTGATTCTTACTTGTATTGTACAAAGCTGTTGATGGAAATGGGAACGATGGCTCAAGGATTCTTATGAGAATTTCATTGTTAAAGACTTGCTCTCATTCCCTTGTAGTTGGAAACACAATGTAACCGAGTGATGCCCTGCTCACCCGGACAGAGGTACCCATGTTTTTTCCAAAGCCATCCAAGAGGCCTGGATGAACTGCGGGGTGTTTTGGAGGCAAGGGAGGGATTGGAGGGTACCTGGGCCTACTTAGTGAGTGATGGGAGTATTCCCAGGAGCTAGCAAGGGTGGGCTCTTGCTCCCCAGGAACAGGGACGACTGGTTGAAAGCCTTTTGGGCCCGTATCAAATGGCGAATCCGCCTTTGCTGTTGCAGCCAATAAAGCATCTGCACTTTGTCTTGCTTCATCTTGTCCAGGTAGCGCCACCCCCTGAAGGTCACTGGCTCCCTGAAGACTGACTCGATCTTTTCCAGCAGGGCGACCAGAGAAGGCTCCAGAAGCTTCAGCTTCCTATGGAGTTGATTTCGATACTGACTCTCTTCCAAGAGTTGATTCATGACCACCTCCGGCTTTTGGAACAGGCGGTTGGGGTCTGAGGCATGTCGCTCGAACCACTCCAGTCTCCCAATCAGCAACTCCCGCATCTGAATGGGCTTCAGGATCCTCTCCCAGGCCTTGATCAATGCTGGCAGCTGCTGTAGGCGCGCATTGGAGCTGTACTTGATGACCATCTCCAGCCGGCTCTTGTCAGGGACTTCCAACATCGACCAAAGTCGTTCCAGACGCTTCTGCAGGTTAGCGATGTAGGCTCTCCCAACTACTGGTTTTTCATCTATCATCGTACTCCAGTTCCACTCTCCTGGCACAAAGTCTGGCTCTTCATCTTCCAGCAAGGGAGGAGGATTCTGAATCTCTAGGGACCCTTTGACAGGGGCTGGTGCCTGTGCGGGAGCTTCTTCTTGATACATCTGGAAGATGACATGAAGGAAATCCGTGTCCTGTTTGGCAAGGTGCTTGAAGTAGTCGTCCACAGACGAAGCAGATCTCCACCAATTCTTCCACACGGACCTGTTTCTGTTCCGTTGGAGTGAAGAGATCGAAGACATCCTCCCAGGATGGGACTGCTGAACGTTGATCTTCCTAGAGTAAAATCCAGTCAGATTAGGGTTGATAAATTGAAATTTTTTATCGTGGCGTGGCAAAGTTGAGCTCAGGATGGAGGACCAATCTCTGTTGGGTGCAGGTTCAATCAGGGGTCCTTGGTCAAAACGGAAGTGGTTAGTAGCTACTCGGCTCATCAACTCCTTGTAGACTTCCTTGGTGCTACTGCCAATAAAGTGCTCGGCATCCAGTTCTTCGATGACTTTATCGTCCAGTTCACCAGTCAGGTGGTTGTATAGGACTCCGGCCCCCTCTACCTGGAAAGAATCTGCAAAGGATCTGTTAGAGAACAGCAGGCTGGCTACCTGGACCACCATCGGCTTTTTAAGCTTCAAAGTAATGGTCACTGGCTGTGGATGAAGTGTAGGGGATTTGGGGGGCTGGAGATGCCATTGTCCAGAGGCTTCTTCCTCCTGCAAGCTCTTCAACATTTTCTTCAAATCCTCCATGTGATGCTCAGATGCTAGCTGCCGGGTCAGGACCCCAAGGAGTGGGGGCAGACCTGAGTCCAACTGTGAGTGATAAGTCCACTCGGCCAACATGTGCTTCATCTTTTGCTTCAGATCCTCCGCCGCAGGGTTTACGGTAGGATCGGGTTTACTGTCTGGAGCCAAGATTAGAGGTGTGAGTGGATGAGGGGGCAGTGGAGGAAGGCCCAGTTCATCTGCCAATTTCTTGCCCTCACGCAGAGAAGGCATGGATTGACCCCTTTGGAGTTGGGGGTGAACAAGTGAGATGTGGAAGGGGAAAGCTCTGGTGGGAGTCACAGGAGTGCAGGGCGCCATCTTTGAGGTATATAAATCGATTTCCTTGTCCTTTTTCCCCGAAGGCAGCCAGAGGAGATTCTTTCTACTCTTCAGCTGCGGGATGGACTTCAGTTCCTTCACCGGGTCGGTTTCTGGCTCTGTGATGAAGTCCTGTGGCCGGCTGAGTTGGACCAAGTAGTTCAGGTTGAGGCTGGAACACGGCACTTGAGCGAAGCCAGTGCTGTGAGGCCAGGGGATGGGACAGTGCTTGAAAGAGCCAGGGGGGCAGACTGGACGCTTGCACGTGAGACCACGGCTCTCCAGCACTAACAAGGCCTGAAAATCCGCCAGCAGGAAACGGTAAACGTCGGGACTGGTGAGGAAGAGGGTGCAATCCCTCGCAAGGTTGGCTGCCAGCCAGGTGAGGGTCGCGGATTCGGTGAAGATCTTTCGAGAGCCCGGCAGGGTCACCAGCAGGTGCAGGTAGCGGAGGAAGAGTTGCTCACTGCTGATCAGCACGTAGGACTCCAGCCGCTTCCGCAGCTTCAGATTGTTCTGGTAGTTCAGAATAGGTTCGGCAGGAGGCTCCTGCCAGCTGCACTTCAGCTCGTCCAGGATGACCTGAGCGAAACGGAGCCGGTCCTCGGGAATCACTCGGGCCGACAGTCCGAGACCCGCCAGCCGCTTGGACACCTGGCGGCATAGCGGCCCCACCTTCAGCTGCGCGAGCGGAATGGAGAACAAGGACGGGGGCTCTTCCCTGCGCCGCTTTGGAGGCTCCGGGGGCGTCGCCTTTCTCGGGAAGAGCGACAGCGGACTCAGCAACCGGTGGTAAACCCGCTGGATGTTTGGCTCTTGGTTCTCCGACTCCATCTTTGCGCAGACGACGGCCGCGGACCTGGCAGAGGACGCCGAACGGTTGCTAAGGCAACTACGGCCGGAGGGCGTCAGTGCGCCTGCGCACGCGGTACCCGCCGCTAAGTGGACGGCGGGTCAGGGCGGCGTTTGCGCAAGGGCCAGGAGGCGGGACGAAGCGTGGCTTCCCTCCCTTCCTACCCCCACTCGGGGTTCCGCCCCTGCACAAAGTCGAGCAGGGTGGGTGTCTGGATCCTGGTTGCTGCGCCCCACGGGAGAGTGATCAGGTCCAGCATGGCTTCGGAATCCGGAGAGCGCGGGACCGTGTGCACGGTGAGAGCGGGATTGGTGCGGAGTCTCCTACAGTTTCAGCCTCTTGGGAAGCCAGGAAGGAGCTGGTTCATGCAACCGGGTGAAAGTTCTAGGGCTAAGGTTGCAGGGCCCGTGGCGTGAGCGTTGGGAGTGAGACCGCTGCCCTGCAGTGATCATGGACTTGTGAAGGAGGAGCTGGAGTACCGTGCATGTGCGGCATGTGCACGGGTCTTGGAATCATCTTAGGGAAGGTGGTGAACTAGGGAGGACCATGCCTGACGCGTCCCCAGCTCATCAGCCCGTCATTGCGGTTTTACAGCTGGAGTTCGCCGTGCAGATGACCTGCCAGAGCTGCGTGGACGCGGTGCAGAAGTCCCTACACGGGGTGGCAGGTGAGAGAGCGGGATATACCTTTCCGGGGACAGTTCAGAGATCCGCGGGAAGTCCCAAGCTGATCCTAGTCCAATTGTACTCCGGCTGTTTTACAGATGCAGAAACTGATGCCCAGAGAGTGAAAGGAATATTCTCAGAGTCACATAGAGACCCCTAGGCAGATCTAGAGTGCAGGCCTCAAGCTTCACTTGTTCTGATCTGTCTAGAGCTGATAGCGTTGCTGATCCTCAAGTGCCCCAGAGAGTAGTAGCTAATCAGAGTACAGAGTACAATCATCCTGACAAAGCAAACAGCTGACCAGGCCCTAGCCCAATTAAGGAGCCTCTGGTTCTTAAAAGGCCAGCAGAGAGGTCTAGAGGTGTTTTCCTGGCACAACTGGAAAGATATAAAATGCAGAGTCATTGGCATGGCGCTGGGGGGGAGGGGTTCTTGGGGAAAAGACTTATTGTAATCAGGTAAGGGTGTATGTACAAACATTGCCCAAGGAGCATTGGAGCACTTCATGGAGATAAAGCTCTGAGAGGAAAGAGAGAAAGTGGGTTTGAACCATGGGCACTGGTTGACCTGGATTCTACTTCTGGTAACAGTGTATAACGGTTAGCGGCATGCACTTTGGAATCAGATCTGTCTGGGCCCAAATGCTTTCTTTGCCATTTCCTGGCACAACCATTTCTTGCTTCCTGGGCCTCTGTTTCTCCAGTGTTTGCATGGGGTTGGTAACAGAAGTTGCGGTAGGATAGGATCCTCATGAAGTCGATGCCATGTAAAACACTTCAGGGGCTGGGGAGATGGCTCAGTGGTTTGCCTTAGAAGCAGAAGGACCTGAGTTCTGATCCCCAGATCACATGTAAAAATGCTGGGTGGAAATGGTGGCGACCTCAAATTCCAGCTGTGGAAGGGAGAGCATGGGAATCTCCAGAGCAAAGAATGATCTCCCAGGATTGTATGCATTAAACTGGCTGCAGGGATTTCATACCAATGGCGTCGTATAGTCTATGTGGCCTTTGTTACTGGCTTTCGTATAGTATGTGTGGCCTTTGTTACTGGCTTTCACACAGCAGAATGGTGGCTATCCATATTGCGGCATGCCTCTTGTACCTTGTTCCTTTTCATAGTTGATTGGCAACCCATTGTGTGAGCACTGCTGTTTATCATTTCTACCTTTCAGCTATCACAAATAATGCTGATATGATTAGTATGCTCTTTAATAGCCATGTCAATCTACGTCAAGTTCAAAGCCAGCCTGGACTACATAGTGGGCTCCATAATAGCTCGGGCTACAGAGTGAGAACCTGCCTCAATTACCCCCTCCCCCCAAATTTCTTTTTTTTTTTTTTTTTTTTTTTTTTTTTTTTTTTTTTTTTTTTTTTTCGCTGCAATAGCATGAGGTTTTATTTAACGACGCGCCGGGCGGCTCCAGCAACCTCTCACGCAGGAGAGACTGAAGCGGCCCCGAGCAGCTCGGGCAAGGGGTTTTTAAGGGGTCTTGGGGTAGGGGGGGTTGCTTAGCTGAGGAATTTTCTATGACCTTTACAGTCATTGGTCGGCAAGAGCTCGGGTGGAGTTGGCTCTTGGTAATCGTTCCAGTCCACCTGCTTAACCGCAGGCTGTTCATTCTGGGTGACCTTCATTGATGGAATTCCCCTTTGGGCAAACTTGCTTTTCCAGAACTGAAGGGCTGGAGGTCTTAAGGGGTGGGGAAGTACCTGTAAAAAGCTCAAGGCTGTACATAGTTTTAAGCAATGACTAACAATGGATGCTTGGATGGCTATAAACAATGGATGCCTGAATAACTACAAGCAAGGGCTATACTGTGGGCTTGAACCAGCCTGCTTTGTGAATTTTAGGGCGAGGGTCTCAGGGTCCAACATTCCCCCCTTTTCTATAGGCACACTCCAATCATGGAGTGTTAGTCACAGTTCTTGCGGTAAATTTCTGGGAGGATTGGAGTCAGTTTTTCAGCAGGGGTGTTCTTTCCAGGCGATTCCAGCAGTAGGAGATGTCTCTTCAGAATTCCAAAGACCTTGAGAGACCCATCCCAGCATAGCTGCTCTAATCCTGCCTCACTTTCCCATAAACCTATTTGAGAATTCAGACTGCTCTGGGGATAAAGGGCGATGATTCGGATCTGGCTGCTTCCTGCTGAATCGGGGCGAAGAAAATAAGAGCAGTCTGACATTCTCATCTATGAAATGCTGGGTTGGTCTAGAGGTCTTTGATAGATGGCTCTATTACCTCAAGGTTGGTCTAAAAGAGACAAAACACAGGCAAATTGAGTCTCCAGAACCTATAGAAGGACCAGATCATTGTAATTGGGAAGGCACATGAGATAAACCGAACAAGCCCAGCAGTCTTGCTGTGGGTACAAGCAAGCAGGAGTTAGTAAAAGAACACATTTACAAGGTGTAAAAGCCAAGGAGACCTTTTTCCTCTGGCTACTGTAGATCATATTTTAAAACCTGTCCAAAACAATGCGAACTGATTCTTTGTACAGAGCAATCTAAATTATCCTCCTTTTTTATTCTGAAAAATAAAGCAACATAAGTCTTCTTCTTTTGGGGGACCAAAGGGATGTAGCACCATTTCTCTGATCTAAATGAAAAGCCAGCATTGATCAGCTAATGGAGCTGCTCTGGAGCTACACCTGGAGTTTTGCTGTTTTTCTTAGTTTACTTCTTAAGTTTGCCATTGCTTTTTCCCTCTGTCAAGCACTGAGTTTAACTTTAGGCAACCTTTTAGGACAAGGGAAAAACTTTATTAAACTTTTTGCCAACCTATGTCTCTGGTTTTAATTCTATAGCATAAACTGTCTTTCTTGGGTGCCTTAGGCCAGAGCTGCAGCCTCAAGACCAGGGCTCCCCTAGATCAGGTGAGGCAAGGAGTCAGCAGAATGGAGAACAAAAACAACTCTCTTGGCTTAGTGAATCTGGACCCGTTTACTGAAACTTCTGTGACAGCTTTACTTTTAGGAAGGACATTTTTTCCAAGAACCTATCCCATTGCTTGAGGATAATGGCACTTAACAGAAATATTCTCTCAGTATTTCCAAATCTAGCCAGTCTATAATGCTGCATCAAATAGCCAAGAGGCTGAGCCCACATACTTGTAACAGAGACTGCATTTTTTTATATATACAGAGAAAGATTGAGCTCCTTTTGATTTCAGTAAGGAATATATTTTACAATTAACTATACATGTCCCCAACATTTTATAAGTCCCAGCGTGAGCTTAAGCAATATAATTATTAAAAGAATTCCTCCTATGATAGCATCTTTTCATTTTTCTGCTTTGCGCTTCAATCCAGGAATTTTGCTTGGATTTTACATTCTTGCTTGCAAGTCCTAGGTAATGATCTATCTGCACTTGGGATGTCAGTCATAAATAACAGGAATACTGACGAGTGAAATCAGCTAAAATCAGGGGTGTCAGACCGTTGAGCAAGGCACCAACATAAGTAAACACCCATATTAACACTGCAAACTTCAGAGGATCAACCAAATCATCAACTAAGAAAAGGCACCTGAATTCTTTTATGGTGCAGTTCACATGACTGAGAGCAGAATCAATTCCTCGGATCTAGCAACATTAGATTCCAAATATGCCCTGAATGGGTGGCCTTTATCTGATTTCTGGATTGCTTGGATCATGCCCTTCTAAAGCTGATAGTCACAGAGAGCAGGGCCAAGGCAATGTAGGCCGTCACACTCAAGATGCTGAATACTGTCAAGGAAAGCAGCAGGAACAAGCTGGCTTCAGACACCACTCCAGTTTTCTTAATCTCTCTAGTAGAGGAGGTCAACAACCACAGAGCCCAAACCCCTGTGGCCAGGGTGGAGAGGGGTGCGGCAGGGGCAGAAGGGGTCTAGGCGGGCTCGGCCTGGGGGCTCACGCCAGCCCGGGGCAAAATGTAAATTACCTAGGAAAGAATGTTTAGCACCTGTCCCTGGGCGTTATTGTGACATACCAAGAAATTCCTAGCACCTGCCCATGGGGTTACAGTGACCTTCCCCAGGGAACAGGCTTTAGGCCTGAACTGGGAAGAAATGCCAAGAACTGACAATTTCTATGTTTTTTTATTTCTCCTAAATAAAGCCATGTTTTTTCTCCAGAAAATGTTTCCTTGAGATAATATCTTATCAGGTTGGAATCTTATCCATCAGAATGGTTGGATAAGGATGCAGCATTTAGGGTCTTTAAACTACAGACTTTTGTTACATGCTATCTGGCATTTTCTGTAACCCATGATTTTCTCTTTTAATACCTTTGGTGCGTCTAAAACCAGAGCCACGTGGATGACTTTATAACAGTGCTAAACTATTTTATTCTATTAAGCCTAAACCTTGAATATTCGGGCACTCAGGCATGTAAACAAAGGAATGCCTAAAAAGCATCACTATTAAGCATATAAGGAATCTCAGTAGTTACTTTGTGAGTGCAATGAGCCTGTCATTTTCCTGATCTTAAACATTTTAGTAAAATCAAAAGTTGACAAAAGCCTAGGAAGGAAGTTGAGCACTAGAATTTTGTGCTCCCTTGTCTATTATCATAGAAACAAAGAGGCTTCCCATTTGCATGTTAAACCCAAGGTTCTCACGAGATGCTCAACCTGGCACTTTTGGGCTTTCTTTTGCTGGATATCAGTGGCAAACTCCTTTTTCCCATCGGAGGGAAGCTAAGAGCTTCAGGCCATTTCATTGGTCTCCACCAGAGAACTCGCTCGACCCCTGGGCCCTGAGGTTCAGGGGGCAATCTTCCTCCAATGGAAATTCCCATAGTTGGGACATAGGCCACATGAAAGCTTTCTGTGCTCACAACAGTCTCAAAGTGCCCAGTCTGGTCATATTCGAAGCATCTTTACCTTTCCCCTGTCGGGAGGGGTCCTGGGTTGATCTGCTTGGGGTGCCTGTTTAACCTATCCCCTAAGGCAAATGTCAAGTTCTGATTTCTTTGCTTTCTAGTTCTTTCTTTCTTTTCTTTTTTATACTAAGTCCTAGGTCACCTGTCCTATTTTTAAAATCCTAGGATAAACAGAAACAAAGGATTCTACCTCCAAGACAGAAATGAAAGCTTCCTGATGGTACCAACCTCTTCCTTACAGATGATGGGGACCTATTTCCCTCAACAGATGAAAACCCTGTTGTCCTCCACATGAGTTTACTTCTGACAGATAAGAACTTTACTTCTGACAGATAAGAACTTTGGCTGACATGGAAGCTAAATGAAATTCCTGTCTGTTTCACCTTAGTCTTGAGGGCATTGGGAGGCAAAGCTTTTCCTGAATTACTAGCTGGTACTTTTGGTCCAGCTCTATAGTCTCTCAACTTTCTGGCATTTGTTTGTCTAGTTGGATGGTAGTATAACTTAAAGATCTTCCTGGGATCATCTCTTGTCTAAGATGTATACAGGGCATGTCTGAGAATATGCTATGACTTGACCCTCTTTTAGGTTGGTAGAACTAAGCATTCACAATTTCTAGATAGTCCCTGGACACAGGAAGGGGAAATCTCTCTCTTTTGGCTTCAATTAGTGAACCTGGACTTGAGGAAAGGACGCGTGGCTTAGCAGAGTTCTGATAATCACTATACACAGTGTTGTCAGCAAAGACATCCACTGACACTGCCCGTGGTGTGGTCCGGGGAGGTCAGCACTCCACCCAACGCCACCAGAGCCCCACCCGATGATACTAAAAGGGGAGAGTCCATGGTCCACACATGCCTGAAGCTTCCTGTATTCCCTATGCTATTTAAACAGCATAGTCATTGTCTCAGGCTTGAAACACTTTCCTTCAGGGCAAACATTTTTAGGAATTCCCTTCCATTGACTAACAAAAGCTAAAGTTACATTGATCCCCACTGTACTACGTAGACCAAGAGCTAGAGTCACATTGATCCCCACCACACGACGCAGACAGACAAAGGTTGGGAATCCCTCCAGGAGAGATCATTCAAGTACCAGTCTGGCCACACTCTTTGCAGAGTCATGGGTGATAACTTAGCCATAGTGGGTTCAGCTGTTTCGTGACTTGCGATCGGATTCTAATCCGATCCCACCCTAGACCATATGTTATCACCATGGAAACGCAGAACTGGCCCAATCGAATCCCGTGGCTTTAAGAGATCTTAGGGATCTCGCCGTGGGACTACAGACTCGAGCACAGAGGTGTTACAGGTTTCCCACCTCAGGCCGACATTCACTCACACATTCATACAGAGGTTAAAACATTCCCTCCCCCATTTTGCAGGTGCCCTTTTCCTCCCCCTCCAAGAGAGGCCTGCTCCAAAAGGTGAGCAGAGGTTGGTTTAGCACAGTCTCTTTTACCGTAAAGTCCAAGATTTAGAGAAACTCCCTAGTTGGCCTTGAGTCTGTTCCAAGCTGCAGCTGAGGCGGGGCCTCAGCTTCTCCTGCTGGCCACCTCCCTGGGGGCAGGGAGGGCCCTGGTCTCAGACTTCTCCAGTTTTCATTTATGACCCCACTAGTAAGCTTCCTACTGTCCTTGAGAAGTTGGGATTTTAGAAGTAACCAATTTTCTGCTTTAAACAGACAACTGAAATACATTTGAGTACATGAAGCTTAATTCTTAATTTCTAATTTCTGAGGCTCAATATCTTTTGTTTTATAACATGGAAGAAACGTAACAAATAATATTTTCTTTAACCATCATCTCTTATTTTCAGTCTTCTCATAACTCTACATCCCACAAACCTTCACGACATACTTTAACATTCTTTTAAGTAACCAACTCATAAACCTCCTGCACATACTTTAACTTTCTAAGTAACATATCTCATCCCAAAACCTTCTTTACCTCTACGTACTATACATATATATTTCTTTCTATTTGATGGTTTCCTGCTGTTTTCACATTAGTTATCCTGTAAGAAATATCCTTTAAAAGAGGCAGTAGACCTTATCTTAAAAATCATTATATAGCAGAACATAGGAGTACACCTGGGAACAGGGAATTAGAAAGCAGATTTGTCCCCAAGAAAGGGAACTCGTACATACCAGGAGAATGAAGGAATTCCAATGAATTTTTCAGAAATCAGTTTTCCTTTCTGGCTGTTAGATATGTTGGTATTACTCATGGGAAAACAAACTTTTAAAGGAACTACAAAAGTGATGTTACCAGATCCTAGGTAAAAACACAATGCCACTTTTTGTGAAGCTTCAAGATAAAACAAGATATTTTGGTCAGTACGTACTCAGGCCTTTTTACATTATCAAAATGATTTATTCCTAAGTGTGCACGTGCATTTAAATTGAGCATGCCAAATAGTAAACAGAGTCAAAAACCAAAATGTGATCATAAGCGCGCAATGAAATTTATAGTGGCCACAGCTTGTTATTTTGAAACATAAAACCCACATATTATAAGAAATCCAAGTAATCAATCAAGTTAGAACATTTGAAGTAACTCTTTATCATCACAGGCAAAATTTTCTACCTCAACACTCAGATTTTGGGTTCTTTTCCTAATATCCTTTTAGTGATTCAAGACAAGATAGACAAGACACAAATACTGCAGACTGCAGATCAGACAAACTACAGACTGCAGATCAGACAAAACCAGATGGGGAACGGACACTTCTGTCCTTTCCCCTACAGAGAGTCCAGGGCGTCCCCTGGAAACCTCACGGTCTCTGCGATATGACACGTCTGTCTCGCAGTTACTGACCGCCCCAAACCTCATAAGAGGAAACAAACAGACACAGTATCAAACACAAACAGACACAGACTTAAACAAAACACAAGACAGACAGGAGCGCTCACATACCTCCGAGGCCGGTGTTGGGGCAATCTCTCGGGGGTCTCGAATCCCGGACGAGCCCCCAAAATGAAAGACCCCCGTCTTTCAGTCAGGAACGAGGCCACCGAGAGAAAGACCAAGACCCTTCTCGCTGCAATAGCATGAGGTTTTATTTAACGACGCGCCGGGCGGCTCCAGCAACCTCTCACGCAGGAGAGACTGAAGCGGCCCCCCCAAATTTCTTAAATTACAAATAATGACTGACGTATAATAAGGACCACAAAAAGGCTGGGATGTGACTCAGTGGGACATCACTTGCCTAATAGATGGGAGACCCTCAGTTTCATCCCCAGTACTCCCCACACACACACAAAGAACTCTTGCCTAAGATCACTGTACTTAAAAGAAGCTTCCGACCCTCTAATGCCGTAAGTCCGTTTCCAGCTGCCTACTTCTCTTGGAGGCAATCTAGCCCCTCATGGCAATCCAGTGTCATGAGTCTGTTTCTTGTTCCTTGCTCCTCATGAATTCCATGCCTAGGCACTGTGAGTTCTCATGGGCTCCCTAGCCCCTCATGGCACTCTAGTGCCATGAGCTCTGTTTCATTTCCGCTTCTCATGGAGGCGCCCTAGCTCCTCATGGCACTCCACATCTGGAGTCCATGAATTCCAACCTTTCTCTCCTCTAATAAACTCTACCTTAATCCTCAAAAAAAAAAAAAAAAAAAAAAAAAAGAAGCTTCCGAATTTACCTCTGGCTGTAGGGAGGTTGGTGAAGATGAGGAAGAGGAGGTGCTTGCTGTTGCCTTTCTCTTCCCTGCTACCAGAATGGGGTGCCACAGCCCTGTGCCTTCTTTTTCCTGCCAGGTGTCCAGGGGGTAGAGGTGCAACTGGAGAACCAGATGGTGTTGGTACAGACTACCCTCCCCAGCCAGGAGGTGCAGACGCTCCTGGAAGGCACGGGGAGGCAGGCTGTACTCAAAGGCATGGGCAGCAGCCAGTTACGTGAGTAACCAGTATAGCCTCGGCTCTGTGTGTTGCTCTTACATGGGACTCTTCCCTCCCTTATCCTCAACTGATGAAGGGGTGGGGCCGGGTGAGGTGGCAAACCAGCCGGCCGTGTCTCACTTCTTGCAGAGAATTTAGGTGCAGCAGTGGCCATTCTGGGAGGACGTGGCACTGTGCAGGGGGTGGTCCGCTTCCTGCAGCTAAGTCCTGATCGTTGCTTGATTGAGGGAACCATTGATGGTCTGAAGCCTGGGCTGCACGGCCTCCACGTCCATCAGTACGGGGATCTCACAAGAGATTGCAGCAGGTGAGTCGTCAGTCATGTATGTCCCCGTAATATCGTCAGTTACACATTTTCATGTTTGGCCCTCTGGGCACCAGAGCCACAGGAATGACTTCAGGACATGCAAAGATAGTTGCAAATGGAGTCAAGGTCTGAGACAGAGGGCGGCTCTTGAATACCAGGAGTTAAGGGGCCCTGTATCTGGTGTCCCGCTGTGATCCGAAGAGTCGCTCATTGCTCTGTGTCTCCTGGAGCAAAAGCTCACTGAAGTAGCATCCGTGTGCAAGCCCTCTGCCCAAATTGTGCACAGAGTAGGCCTGTTTGTTGACCCGAATGAGTGACTGAAGTAAATGTAGACATAGAAGAGGATGTGCCTCCTTCCTGCCCTGCGTGCTGCTGTTTAGCTGCCCACTTGCTACCTTTCCTCCTTAGCTGTGGGGACCACTTTAATCCTGATGGAGCATCTCACGGGGGCCCCCAGGACTCTGACCGGGTAAGTGTTGGGTTGGACTGGCCTAGGCTTGGGCATAGAGAGAACCCAGGGTCTTAGAGGCAGAAAGGAAGCTCCTTCATCTTGGACTGTGATAGTTGTGTGTGTGTGCGCGCCTGCACATATGAAGGGGGTGGGTCTTTCTTCTCACTTGATTTTGTTTATTTTAGGAATATTTACTGATATTTTTGTGACCCACGTTCTAGGGCACAATGCACCACAGCCTAGTTTCTGCCTCAAGGGACGTACAGCCTGGGGGAAGGGGGTGGGTTCACGTTATATAGGAAGATAGTCCTTTCAAATGACTGAATGGAATCCATTTAAGAGCTCAGAGGTTTAGGATTAGGAGAGCGGATGAGTGTACCCATGTTTGCTGTTGCCCCACTTCTTTTTTTTTTTTATTATTCAATTGTGCATGTATGCGTGTGTGCGTGTGTGTATGTGTGTGTATATATGTACGTGTGTGTGCATGTGTGTGTAGAACCACGGACGAATTCGGGAACCACCATGGACGCCTCCACCTCCTCCTTGTTTACTCTGCCCCGGGGATTCACAGTCTCCACCTTACCAGGACCAGAAACGCAGACCCCCCCCCTTCTGCCTGGCGTCTATACGTGGGGTCTAGGATCCCCTGAGCCACCTCTCCATAGCCTTAACCCCTGAGCCACCTCTCCAGCCCCTGTTGCCCCACTTCTTACACAGACCAGGATCCTTTGCCCTAGGAATGTCCGTGCTCACCCTTAAGGCATGTCTTCCCATACCAGTTACCACAAGCAAGTTAGCACAGGCAAGCCCAGAGGCCCTTCTTCCAGGTGATTCTAAATTACATCACTTTGATCATGTTGATAGTAAGCATCACACCTTGTTTCTTAATTCACATAACGGATCTTTTGGACTTTTGACAGCTCTGTCTGGTTCTAAAAGTCAAAGTTCCTCTCTCAGCTCCGAGGTTGGATGTTTGGCTTCAATACCACTACTGTCAGGGGTGTAAATCATTGTTTATCAGGCGCAGGAAGCTGGGTGCCCCTGACTCAGGTTGGCATGGGGTGACAGTCATTTCAGGGTTCACTGCAAGAAAGATCTGTTCCTCATCTTGCTCAGGTTGCAGCTGGCAGCCTCTGGGTCCTCCTGGCTAGTCATTGGTGCTTTGCCATGTGGTCCTCTCCAGGGCAGATGGAAACATAGTAGCTGGCGTCTCTGGTGCACTTGAGGTAGAGAACAAGCGGGCATCTAATAAGGAAGTTGAATTCTTGCTGTAACCTAATCTGGGAAATGATGTTCAGCCGGTCCACAGTCAAGAGAGTAAATGGTACAGTGTGAATGCCGGCAGGGGCGTGTACAGACTGTCTGAGGGATTAGGAAACAAGCTTTGTGTGTGGACAGAGTGGAGTGGGAATGGCAGACCCAGTAAAGAAGAACACCTGAGGTGGCCTTGTGTTGATGACAGAGCCAAACAACCAGTAGGGAAAGATCTATCTTGAGGAACCAAGGGGTGACTCAAAGGCAGCCAGATCACTAGACAGCCCACCCCAGTGTGGGTCAGACAGAAGCTGCAACCCTGGAGCGTGTCTGCTTCAGACCCATGGGTGCTCAGCAGTCTCTTCCAGACTGCCTGGTGGGTAGGAGAGTGTCTACCCCCAGCAGTTGTTTACTGAGTCTCCTCACCCTGGACTGACCCCCCCCCCTCATTGCCATCTGAATCTTGTAGCTTGTTGGATTCCTAAACCTCCTGAGCCTGAAGAGTTGTTTACCTGCCTAGCAGTCCTCCCGCCTCCCGGTTGCTACACAATATCCACCTTAAGTTAGACTGGGGGCAAAGTCCAAAAGCTAAGACCAGAGGAAAAACCATCAATACCACAACCCCTTGTGACCAGAGGCCCCACTTGGGGCAGGGAATCAAAAGGGACCAAGGAGATGAGAGAGGGCTGTCCCGGATATAGTGGCACATGCTGTAATCACAGCACTTGGGAGGTAGAGGGCAAGCCTGGCATGGACTACAGGAGACCCTATCTCAAAAACACAAAATAACAATAAACAGAAATTCCAAGGGCTGACACCATAGCTTAGCTGGTAAAGTGTCTGCTGCAGACCTGGCCACCTGAGTTTGATCCCCGAAAACCCATATGGTAGATGGAAACAATTGATTTCTGAAAGATGTTGTTTGACCTCCACCTGTGTCCTCTCTCCCTCTCCCTTTCTCAAAATAAATAAAACAACACAGAGTCGGCTGTAGCTCTGTGGTAGAACAACATGTGCACAGGCAACCCTGGATTCCATCCCCAGCATCAAAAGTGAGGGATGTGGGGCCAGGGGCAGCCTCTTGTGTTGGGTCCGCCCAGGATTTGCCCCAGGGCATGGCTAAGCACATGGGACCAAAGATGGCGCTGCGGGCTAGTGTCCTGGGCGTTACCCTGATCACATTACAGGGACCCCTAATTGGCTTCCAGATATTGGCCTGCCCTCTGTGCTGAGTGACATTGGACTTCACCTGTGGTTGTTTTAACCTTTGACACAATTGGCTGCCCGTTTGGCGCCTTTTGGTTTTTTGTCTATATAAGCTCCTTTGTTTCCCCAATAAATTTGAGATCTGCTTCTGACAATCTCCCCCGTCCCGTGGTCAAGTCTCTGGGAAATTGAGGCGGAGGCTGGGACAGCCGGAACCTGCCTTTCTTCACCCTCATAGCCAGGAGCTGTGCAATCGTGTGAATGAGTGTGTGAGTGGGTAGAGACACGCCACACTGGGGGTGAGATTCAGAGCAGGAACTTCTAGTCGAGCCTGACTGTCCTTTGCACACTCGCTAGCTGTCTCCCATCTTCCCTCTCTCCCCATCAGCTCCAGTCTTTTCCCACTAAAGGAAGGTTGCTCTGAAGCATAGAGAACCATGCCATGCCCTGAGAATACTCCTTCTTGGTTCCCTGGTGCCCGTGGGTACAAGCTGGGCACAAGGTCCTGGTGTGGTGTGACATTGATGCCTACCTGCCGGTGCGTTAAGGGGAGGGACTGAAAAGGGTGGTGCCTCCTGCTGCACTGACCCCTCGCCCCAAGTTCTCATCGCAGACTTGATCTATCATTAGAGCTGCCAGCACTAGGCAGTGTAGCAAAAAGTTCCAGGTTCTACCTGCAGAAGTCCTGGGACGAGATAAAACCAAACCCAAGCTTTTTCCTGCTGCCAGCCCTGAGACACGCATCGCACACACACATCCACGGACATGTATGCACGCACGCATGCACACATGCTTCATCTCTTGGCCATGAAGCCATGGGGACTGTCTGGCTTAGGCACTTATGGCTGCCAAGAGTCATATTGGGGATGACTTATTTGCATGCTTGTTTTTGTGCATTGTCATGTAGGTTCTGTTTGCTTCCCCAAACTCACCAGCTGTTAGTCTCACCCTGCGTTCCCTAAGGACATAGGTCCCACATCTGAGGCCCTTAAGGTTGGGACCGGGTGTGCTCACCGCCATGTCTGGCAGGGTGTCTGCCGCAGATGTGTGCGACACTTTCTGTCACCTTCAGGAGCCAGGGTTTTGCACTCTCGGATTTCCTTCCCTCTGTTCCTTAAGACAGGGAGTCAGGAAGTCATGCTGGCCATGGCGATGGTCAGAGAAGCCAAGCATGGGCATCCTAAGCCTGAGGTACTGGAGGGCTGCCAAGGGCTGCCAGAGCCAACAGGAGGCTAAAGGGCCAGGCGTGGGAAGAGCAGGAGGTCAGCTAACTGTGGCTAGAAGCTGAGATAGGCCATGGGCTCATAGAAGCTCTTCGGTCCAGCAGGGACAGGTGTGCAGGCCCCTTCGAAGCATGCTGATTTCTGCCCAGCATTTCACTTACAGGGAAGGGGTGTCAGGGGGCCTGTTCAGTCTTTCCAGACACCTTCAGGAGAGAATTTGAAGCTTGAGGAAGGAAGTGGGATGAGGATTTGCATCCCAGGAAGCCAAATGCGGGCAGCTGTGCCCCCACATGACCCTCTTTACCCCCCCCCCCCACCGTGGTTCTCATTCCAGCACCGAGGAGACCTGGGGAACGTTCAGGCTGACGCTGAAGGCCGAGCTATCTTCCGGCTGGAGGATGAACAGCTGAAGGTAAGATTGGAAGAAGGCGAGGACCCTCCCAGCAGGATGGGATGGTGGGATGGTGGGGTTGAAACCCTTACTTCCTTTCAAAGGTGTGGGATGTGATTGGCCGCAGCCTTGTTGTCGACGAGGGAGAAGATGACTTGGGCAAGGGTGGTCATCCCCTGTCCAAGATCACAGGCAATTCTGGGGAGAGGTGAGTAGCGAGTGCCACGCTGTGGTGGGAGACCTTGCTGTGCCAGGACATCGCTGCGGAGGCCCGGAGGAGGGCTAGCTGACCACACATCCCTTCCCCAGGTTGGCCTGTGGCATCATCGCCCGCTCCGCTGGCCTCTTCCAGAACCGCAAGCAGATCTGCTCCTGCGATGGCCTCACCATCTGGGAGGAGCGAGGGCGGCCCATCGCTGGCGAGGGCCGGAAGGACCCAGCTCAGCCTCCTGCCCACCTGTGAACACCTTCCACCTACAGAGACAGTGGGGGGAGGGAGGGAATGTGCTGTGATGTGCCCTCAGCAAATTAAACTGTTATTTTCATGTGGCGCCTTGCTCTTTACTGGTGCGCAGGGTTTCTCTGCCCTGCTCTCTCATCCTGGGGCCACCCCTTCGCTTTGACATCAAACAGGCTGTGAGTCAAGTTCACATAGAGCCTGAGACCTCCTTATATTTCTGGGTGTCAGCTCTCCCTCCCCCTCTGTGACTGAGTAGAACTCAACTGACTGCTGCCTGCTGCCGAATCCTTGTCCAGAAGCTCTAGGTCTCTCGTTCCTGCCATGGGCCCCAAAATACCTGTAAACCATTAGTGGTCCCTGGTGGTCCTCTTTGCTCTCCCTTGTCAAGTGAGTATCAGAAAAAGACACGCTGATAAGACAGAACTTGAGCATTGCTGGGGAATTCCTACTATCCCTAGAGTTCCCCAACTGAATCCTTCTCTGGCCAACTGCCTCTTGCTCATGGATTCAGTAATTCACTGTGCGCCCCCAATACATATTTCCCCACACACTTTAAAAAATTAATCTGGCTTGAGTTTTCTTTAACATTGTTTTAAAACTTTAATTATGTTGTGTGTGTGCGTCAGAAGGCACTGTGTCTTGTGGAGGCCCAAGGGTTACTTCGGGGAATCATCCTGGATTCTACCTCCTTTTCGCTTTGCTCTGTGATTTCCCAGGCTCTGCCCGCCAGGGCTTGAAGTACAGACCATCGCCATTTCTTCCTGGCATTTTTTATGTGGGACTTGGGATCTGAATTCAGGACCTTCTGCTTGGGAAGCAGAGTTATCTTAACCCCTGAGTCATCTCTCCAGGCCTTCTTTAACTCTTAATCGAATAATTCTTTTTTATCTGTGAATATTAATGACTCTTCATTCAGTTATAAAGAGAATCATCCATAAATTTCTGCTTATATTTTTATATTTGTTGTACATCATAGTTACATGGTATGATACACTGTTTATATAGTATGTATCTTTTTTTAATTTTTTATTAAAAATTTAATTATACATTTTAAAATTTTTTACCAGTTCCCTCCCTCCCCCCTCCCCTTCCCCCAGTGTCTCCCCCCCAATTCCCAGAGAGTCCTTTATTGTGTGCGCCTAACTCTCCACTGGGTCCTCCTCTCCGATGACATATAAGGACCCAGTGGCATTTCCATAAGCCCTTTCTCTTGTTCCCCTTAAGCATAAGATCACTACTATGGCTGTCAATCCCTTGCCTCCAGGGGTCTCGGTGCCCTTAACAGATGCTAGACTTTATGAGGGCAGTATGTATCTTACATATTTATCAAATTACCAAATTTTTTTTCCTTTTTCCCTATATTAAAAAAATTTCATTACTATGCATAGGAAATAATAGGCTTTATTGTGGTATCTTTATGTGCATATATTATATCTTTCGCTTACCTCCTCAATGTGTGTGAAACGCGTATACAACCTGGGGTTCACATCTCAGGTAGGCTGTGAGCCAGCAAACTCCAGCAATCCTCCCATAACTTTCAGGGCTGGGGTTACAGGCATTTTGTGGGTGACGGGATCTGAACTTCCATTCTCATGATTGTGGAGCAAGCGCTCTTAACCCCAGAGCCATCTTTCCAGCTGTACAAACGCTTTCCTGTAAGTTGATTTGTCCCCCTCCCCTTTTTTATTTTCTGTCATGATTTGAAATGTGAGTTGTCCCCACACAGAGTCATGTATTTGAACTTGTTTAGGAAGGTCATGGCACTTTTAGGTGGAGTCTTGCTGGAGGAAGGGGGTGGGCCTTGAGGTAAGTGAGTCCCACGCTACCTCAGGAGAAGTCTGTTTTTGCAGCTGGCAGTCTTGCAGCTCTATCTCTAAGATATTTGCAGTGACCTAGGCCTTCTTCAGCTTCTGCCGCCAGCCATGCAGCGTCTTCCATGAGAAACACTATCTCTCAGGCTGGAAAGATGGCACAGTGGTTAAGCCTCTGCCTTGCAAACAGAAGGACCTGAGTTTGAATCCCAGATTCCACATAAAAATACCAGGTGGAAATGGCCTACACTTCCAGCCTTGGAAGGTGTAACCTGGGAAACTACAAAGCAAAGCAAAAAGGAGGTAGAGCAATCTAGGATGACTCCCGAAGTCACCCATGGGTCTCCACAGGCACACAGTCACATAAACACACATGCACATTTTAACAGTTACTTTTAACTATTAGTGTGAGAGAGCACCCAAAGTCAAGCAACTTAAGGGGAGAAAGGGAGACATTTAACTTATAGTTCCAGAAGGGAAAAGCAGTCTTTCATAGGCTGGAGGCAGCTAAGTCACTGCAGACATCCCATTAGGCTAGTAAGTGATGGCTGAAGACTGGAGGATTCCTGGAGAGTCTCTCTTCCTTTTTAGCCTCCCGTTTTATGGTTCCTTTTACCTGGTCCACTACTGGGAGTTCTAATCGAATGGGCTGATCTTTGTATTGTAAATATATTGAGCCAGATCTCTTCAGGTGGTCTCAGCTGATCTTAATGCCGGGTGTGTCAAGTTGACACCCAGGATTAACTGTAACACACACAAAGTAAATGATATTTATTATATATAATGACTATTTTCCCTCTTGAATTGTAAACTAAATTAATCTCTCTTTCTCCCTTAAATTGCTTGACTATGGTGTTCTTTCATAGCAACACACTAGAGTAATTATTACATCTAGGCTGTTGATTATTTTTCCCTTCCCATAATATAAACCCCAAGTCGGGATTTTTGTTAATTTTTGGTCACTGCTATATCTTTGGAACTTTCCACATGGTAGATGTTCAATAAAATATATCAAGTTCAATTGCGGGTTATTATTTGTTTGTTGTATGACATAATGCTTTTGATTTAAATTTGCAAACAAATCGGTTGACTAAAACTTTTGAGACAGTCTTACTCCATAGCGCCGACTGGCCTGAAATTCTTGGTGATCCTTCTTTGCTTGTTTTTTGAATAATAGGATTACAGAAGTGAGCCATTCATTACTCCTGGCTCCTGGTTTTTCTTAACGCCAACTTTTGGCCTGTGGATTACTGTTTCTCTATTTCGTTAGACTTTTTTTTTTTTTTTTTTTTATCGTGGAAAAACTTCCAGCACACAAGAGTCCCGCCTGTGGTTGTTCTTTGCAAATTCCATCGAGCAGAGACATCTTATTTTTCATCGTCTGCAGCAGCAGCCAGACAGATAACATGCACGCAAAGAATGAAACTGCTGGCCCGAGGGCTTCTCCCGGGCAGATGCCTCCCGGGTCTCCCAGGACCGCCAGGCACGACCCTGGGGATTTAGCAGACGCGAGGCCCGGCGATCGGGTTAGACCCGGTGCAGCCAGGCACGGGAGGAGCCCTGACTTCCGAGTGAACAAAGTTTCCACTCGAAACGCCGCGGCTCCCGGCCCCACCCCGGCCAAAGGCCGCTCCGCTGCACGGACTAGGCCTCGACGGTGGCTGCTACCCGCGCGCGCCCTCCTCTCCACCGTCCTCGGCCCTCCCACCGGGGGCGGCGGTTGGTCGCGCGCCGTGGTCCCTCTCCCACCCCCTCCGCTAACGAGCGGGCTCCAGGCCCTCTGGGATTGGTTGCGGCCGGGTGCATCTTCTCTCCACCACTCTGGTTGGCTGCTGTTGGCGCGGGGGGAATGCTCCGATTGGTTAAGCCAGGACGCCTGCGCGGCGGGGTTCTCGGTGGCCAGCCATTCCTGAAGAGGACTGCCGGTCGTTCAGACGTCTCGCCTGTCGCTGGAGAGCTCGGGTCTCTCCGGGAAGGCGGCCGCGGAGGCAAGATGAAGATATTCGTGGGCAATGTGGACGGGGCGGATACCACGCCGGAGGAGCTGGCAGCCCTTTTCGCGCCCTATGGCACGGTCATGAGCTGCGCCGTCATGAAACAGTTCGCCTTCGTGCACATGCGCGAGAACGCGGGCGCGCTGCGCGCCATCGAGGCCTTGCACGGCCACGAGCTGCGGCCAGGGCGCGCGCTGGTGGTGGAGATGTCGCGTCCCCGGCCTCTGAACACTTGGAAGATTTTCGTGGGCAACGTATCGGCCGCATGCACGAGCCAGGAATTGCGCAGCCTCTTCGAGCGCCGCGGACGCGTCATCGAGTGTGACGTGGTAAAAGGTAACGCGGGAGCGCGCTCGGGGGCGGGGGCGCGCTCGGGGCACTCCGCCTGTTAGCCACGCCCCTTACCCGGGGGTCGGTCACCGCGCGGTTGGGCATGGTGGGGAAGAGCGCGGGAGCGAGGCCAGAGGTGCTGGGGGCGCTCTGGGTAGAGTCACCCTTTTCCCCTGCGGTCCGGGCACCATTCATCAAGTGGGTGGAATCGGCTCTGGGTGGGTACTGCGGCCACTTGGAGCCGAGCCTCGGGGCCGGGGACGCGCCAGAGACTTGCGAGTGTACCCGGGGCGCGTTTTCTCCTGGTCTCCGAACGGAAATTGGGAAGTGACGGGCACAAGCCGGATCGTGGAGCGGGGAAGATTTCGCCACTTCCCCACTTCCTCTCCAGACGTCGGTCGGAGCGAGGGAAGAGGGAAAAGGTGGGGGCTGACGCCCCAAGGCCACCCTCGTGTACCCTCCCGATGAATGCTCCCAAAGCGGAAGGTAACGGGGCCCTTGGACGTTTCTGGCATGGGTCTGCTCGTGGGTACACATAGAAGGGGCCCCTGCTGAGCCCCTTTGACCTTTAAATATTTGGTGGGTTAGACTTGGCAACTGTGCTTTCCAACTCCCGAAAGCCCGAAGGCTTTTTTTTTTCCCCAAATACTTTAGGTTAGATTTTATACCTCAATTGGAAACCCTGATATTTTTGCATGTGGAAGGCCTGTTTTATGAAGGCCCCTTGGTGTAGCCAAGTTGGTGCCCCAGGGCACTACTCTTGAGCTTGGTGGATTTTCAAGGGAGCAGACTGGCTGTGCAGGACATTGAGAGAGGTGTGCGGTATCTCTCCATTAAACTTTGGCCAATCAGCTACTTCTCAGTCATTGTTTGAAGAATTCTTAGGGAGGTCAGAACCCTAGTTTGGCTTTTCTTTGAGAAAAAATGTGCCATCCAAATTCAGGTTTGCCTTGCTTTTTGGCATGCAGTTGACTTTTTCATAGTTTTGTGGCCATGCTCTACCACACTGATCAGAGTTAATTTTGCCCTGTCATTTGCAATAACGTGGCCTGGGGAAGATGCTCTGGTGATGCCTGTGCCTGGTGGTGTATTCATACCCCGTGTAAGAAATTCTGAGGACAGAAAAAAAATGTGGGGATAGATGCTTGTGGATTATCACCAGAGGTAGTTTGCTGTCCTGGATTGGAAAGACACATCTTTTGGGCCATTCCTTGCCGTTTCTCTAAGTGGGAGAAGTTTTGAAGGGTCATAGGTACATTACCGGGACCACGTCTTTCTTCATTAATATTGCATTCTATTTCCTCAACTCAGGTTATGCAAGTCCACGACTATCCGGAATTGGGGCTTTCCTGCTGGGTGCTTTGAGCAGGATGTATGGTGCATGGAGTTTTGCTTTCATTTAGAGTGGGAAAGGTCTCAGTTTGGGTACTTGGCCAGCAAGTGGATGGGATATATGAATTGGTGTGTGTGTGTGTGTGTGTGTGTGTGTGTGTGTGTGTGTGTGTAAATTCTGTGTTTAATTTGCCTGTCAAGTTTCTTTTGTGGTTCTTGGGCAAGGTGAGTCCTACTAGAAATCCAGGAATAGTCTCCTCAGGGAATAGTCTAAAACTCACATGGTCAAGAAGCTTGCTCTCAAAAAGTGGTGGAGAAAAGACAGAAATTTGCCTGAATTTGTTCAGAATGGGTATTAAGTGGCAGTGAGACTGAGTGTGGATTCCTGTGAAAGTTAGAGGAAAAGTTCTATGTATTTCCCTTTTTGGGAACATTCATATATAGAAATGCATTCTGAAGATGTTTGTTGTTACAGTTAGGCCCCTAAGAAATAACTTTGGATATATTTGGATGTAAGGGGAGGATGTACCTCCTTCAATGATGTGAAAGCGTGATTTCAAAGTTGGGAATGTAGGGGAAGAGACGATTCTGGCTTTCTGAGTAGCTTCTAATTTTGGGGGGGACTGAGAATGGGCATTTGAGCTTCTGGTTGACTGTTAAGTCTTTGGAAAGTGCCGAAGCTTGGTATGCACAGACAACCAACCACCTGTTTTATTTTACAGGAAAAAAAATACAGTTGCTTGGTTACTTGAGCTTAGATACGAATCTTAGAACAAAAATCTCCATAGCAACAATGATAACTATTCTTCAGGAACCATTTACAAACCTTCAAGGGAGGTTGGAGCATCAGAAAAAGAAAGTTACTTTTTGTGGGTGGTCATTCTTTCTGCCCTGCAGTTTATTTATTTTTGCATGTGTGTGTATCAGAGGGCACCTGCTTCCCTGTGGAGGTCCAAGGGCGATTTTGGGAATCATCTTAGATTGCTTCTCCCTCGTGTTTGCTTCGGATCTGAGTCTGGGTCTGGGATTTTCCAGCTCTGCCTTCTAGAACCAGAAGTGCAAACTGCTGTTTTCTACTGGTGTTTTTTTTTTTTTAATCTGGACCTGAGATTTGCACTCAGATCTTTCTGTTTGTGAGGCAGAATCTTAATTCCTGAGCCACCTCTTCGCCACCTTGAAGTTTCAAGTTAAAGGTTTTTTAGTCTTAGCATGGGAAGATTGTTTTTCTGGATTCTTTAGCATTCATTGGTGCTAGAGAAATTGTGACACTATCACACCAGAGTTTTAGGATCTGTGAAACATGACTTACTGATCTTAAGCAGGGATTTCCTCCAGCATTTTCTCGGAACTGTCTTTATAGGCAAGCGAGTCATTGGAGTTCTTCAGATTCTGGTTCTTCGTTCTAGGAGTTTGTTGATTTCTGGCTGTCTTGGACAGGTCTGGGTTTGACTGCTTATAGTGATGGAACTTAGTCCTCATGTAGATGAGTTAACTGGACAATTTCACACTTTTTTTGTGGGGCTGGCAAGAGTGTCATGTCTTGTGTCCCAGACTTGTTTCTAATCCTTTTGTAGCTGTGGATGGTCTTGTACTTTACTGATCCTGCTGCTTTACCTTCCAATTGCCGAGGTATGCACCACCATGGTTAGCTCATTTCTTTATAATATCAAGCTTAGAAAGTCCCTGAAATACCAGACTAGTACCCCCTCCCTTTAAAGGTAAAGCTCCTCTGCACATTTAAATTGCTTTGTGAAATATTTCTCCTCTCCTTTGCTCCCTCTCTCTTCTTCCTCCTGTTCTTCTTTCTCTGCCTTTCTCTTTTTTATGGTGGTGGTGGTGTGGGGTGTCAGACCAAGAGTCTTGTTTTTTGTGGTGTTTTTTTAAATCTGTGTGTGTGTGTGTCTGTGTGTGTGTGTGTGTGAAACACTGTGTGTCTGTGGAGGCCCAAAGTGACTTCAGGAGTCTTCCTGGATTCCTTTTGTCTCCTTTTTGCTTCTCTCTGGGATTCCCAGGCTTCACCTTCCAGAACCACAAACACAAGCCACTGGCATTTCCACCTGATTTTTTTTTAAACCTGGGATCCTGGATCTGAACTCAGGTCCTTCTGCTTGAGAGGCAGTCTTAACACCTGAGCCATCCCCCCTCCCCCTTGTTAAGCATATAAACTCACAGAGCTACAATCAGCTCTGAAATGTCAATCAGATTTTACCACTGGTGATAGTGAGAGTGTTTCCCTCTTCCCCTGAGACAAGAGCTCACTCTGTACCTTTGGTTGGTCACCGTCTTCTGGGCCTGTTGCCTTGCCTCCTAAGTGCCGAAGTTACAAGTGTCTACCATCCATCCTGTACTACCCATGGTGCTCCGCACTGCTTACTCTCTTAAAACCCACCACAGTGTACGAAGTGGATAATGGGATATCAACTTGCTGTAGTAACCCATTGAAAGTTTTGCTGGTGTTCTCCTAGCTTATCTGGTCTCAAGAATTTGTGAGCAGGATAAGGTCTGGTCCTTAATCCCCTTCACAGTACCAAAGGTTGTCCCCTGCATGCTGCCTGACTTGCTCCAGCAAGTCTTGGAACTTCTTCATTTTGAGGGGTGTTTCTGCTTGTCAATACGTTTTCCAGGTATTCTTACTGCTTTTGAGGGTCAGTTCAGCTTTTGTGTTTCCTTTTCTAACTGTGCAGCCCTCGCTGGCTGATAGCTTGTGCTGAGTGCTGGAATTTCAGGCATACCTCACTGTACCTGGTCATACTCTGCTTTTAAAAAGATCAGGGACTGGTGAGATGGCTCAGTATTAAAAGTTTGTCTTGAAAGCCTACAACCTGAGTTTGATGCTCAGATCCCAGGTAGTGTCAAGAGATAACCTGACGCCCCCTCATTTGTCCTCTGACCTTTACACTGATACCAACCATGGCAAGTAAATTTTCTGTCTCTCTCTTTCCGTCTCTGTGTCTCTTACACACACACACACACACACACACAGATATACTCTAAATTTTTTTTTTTCTAAAGAGAGATCTTGGATCACCAATTTCTATTTAAAAATTTTTTAAAATTATTATTTATTCAGTTGTGCGCATGTATGTGTGTGTGTCCGTGTATGCGTGTATGTGTGTGTAGAACCACGGAGAAATTCGGGAACCACCATGGACCGCCTCCTCCTTGTTTACTCTTCCCCGGCATTCACAGGCTCCGCCCTACCAGGACCGAAAACGCAGGCCGCCCCTACTTCCTACTTCCGCCCGGCGTTTATACGTGGGATCTAGGATCCGAACTCAGGACCTTCTGCCTGCAAGGCAGAGGCTTAACCCCTGAGCCACCTCTCCAGCCCCACCAATTTCTATTTTAATTTCTATTTTTTTGGGGATGAGAAATCAGATTCTGATTCTGGTACCCAGTGTCTAGATGGGAAGGATTAGGGATTAGGCTCTGGCCATGAGGGAGTTGAAGATTAGGAATCGTGGAAATTCATTTTGTTGTCATATCTAACAGCTCTCAAGTTTACATGTACAGGTGATATGTTTTATTAGAGATGAAAAATAATACTCTCTAGGGAATAAATCGCTAGTTTTAGGTTTGAAGAATCAAAATTCCCCATATATCATAGCTATTTATATTCAAGAGGTACTTATGTTTTTTTTTTTTCACATGAAACTCCTAATTTAGAGATTGGTAGGATAGATTTGGCCAATGGGAAGTAAATGGTAAGTTCCTTAATCTCATAGTAAGTGATATCTAGATCCTAGACCTGACCTTTTGAGTGTCTAGCCCCAGATCTTTTATGCTATGCCACACTTTTGATTTCTGCCTGTTAGGAGATTGATGGTGTCCTCAAATCTAGGGAGATAACCTTTTTTGTAGGAACAGCTTAGAAAAGACATCCTAGAATGAAAAAAAATTTCTAAAATTTTGTAAGACACTAATTTGGAAGTTATTCAAAGTAATTTATTTTAGAAAATGCAGCCTGATTAATTTCATCCAGATAACCTTTTTTTTTTTTTTTGAGCAAAATGATGAGATTAAAAACCTGGTTCTTGAGTTCCTTAAAGTAGTAGCCCTAGGTCCAAAATAGAATAAGTGTGGGCCCTTCTCAGGGACAGCTGCCTGCCACTTCTTTGCAGATACTGCTTGTACTATCTATCATGCTTTGGGAGGGTAGTTGTCAGAAAGTTTTCTTCCTACTCTTTCCTCTTGTGAAGTTTGCTTCTATACAATAGGTGATTAGAGTTTCAAAATCAGTATCCTGCCTTCTGTCTTCTTCCAACATGTAGACACAGAGTCACACCAAGACCACCTCAGGAATACCATGCTAGCTGCAACTTTTTGTCCCATCTCTGAGAAATCAGATCTTTTTGTCACTTACAGAGAAAATGGTGGCTGGCGTAATTTGCCCAGGGGGGCAGGGCCTAGTTTCTGTTTCTATAGCTTATTGGCATGCATATGGTCTAGCTTCTTTCCCTTCTGAGTTTGCACTTTGAGTAACAGTCACTGAGCATGTACTTCTCAGGGATATAATGAAGTTCTGGTTCTGGCATTGATACATTGGTTTATGCAAGCCACATGAAAATTTTGATTGTTTGCCTTCTTATGAAGTGCTGATCTTTTGCCCTACTACTTGGTAGGATTGCTGTGAGGTCCTTTGTGCCAAAGTGCTGTGAAAATTGTATAAAACAGTGAAGTTACAACGGAGGAATGTTGCTTGCTTGTTGCAGTCACTCTCTCTACTTGATCAGATCTAGTGTGGGGTGGATCATCCAGAAATATGAGAGCTCATTTCCAGTGTTTAAGAGTTGATACTTTAAGGCGAGCAGTATCTAGTGTGCTTGAATTGAGAACGCTGAGTAATGGAGTGGTCCAGGACTGCTTTCTGCATTTATCTGCTGGTTTACAGAAGTTGTGAAGGTTTTTATCCTGAGTGGTAGTTAATTTTTGCTCGCTCTTCTCTCACCAGGAGTGGATGAGATGATAGGTGGGAGAATAGGTAGGGAGAAGGCCATAGTCAGAGGTGACTGCTTGAGATAGTCAAGTAGTTGGTTACATGTCAGCCACATTTATGACATATTGCTAGACAGGAGGGTGTGGAGGCATGGAGGTAGCTGGCAACAGCTGGTGCTGTTGTATGTCCAGTATGGGACCCATCAGATAGCATGCCCTGCCCCCCTAATTGCTAACCCTCTGTCTGCTGCTTTATCAGACTACGCGTTTGTTCACATGGAGAAGGAAGCAGATGCCAAAGCCGCCATCGCGCAGCTCAACGGCAAAGAAGTGAAGGGCAAGCGCATCAACGTGGAACTGTCAACCAAGGGTCAGAAGAAGGGGCCTGGCCTGGCTATCCAGTCCGGGGACAAGACCAAGAAACCAGGGGCTGGGGATACGGCATTCCCCGGAACTGGTGGCTTCTCTGCCACTTTCGACTACCAGCAGGCTTTTGGCAGCAGCACTGGTGGTTTTGATGGGCAAGCCCGTCAGCCCACACCACCTTTCTTTGGTCGCGACCGCAGTCCCCTGCGCCGTTCACCTCCCCGAGCCTCTTACGTGGCTCCTCTGACCGCCCAGCCAGCCACTTACAGGGCTCAGCCGTCAGTGTCGCTGGGCGCTGCCTACAGGGCTCAGCCCTCGGCCTCTCTGGGTGTTGGCTACCGGACTCAGCCCATGACAGCCCAGGCAGCCTCTTACCGTGCTCAGCCCTCTGTTTCCCTTGGGGCCCCATACAGGGGCCAGCTGGCCAGCCCCAGTTCCCAGTCTGCTGCAGCTTCGTCGCTGGGCCCATATGGTGGAGCTCAGCCCTCAGCCTCGGCCCTCTCTTCCTATGGGGGTCAGGCAGCTGCGGCTTCTTCACTTAACTCCTATGGGGCCCAGGGCTCCTCCCTTGCCTCCTATGGGAACCAGCCATCCTCTTACGGTGCCCAAGCTGCCTCTTCATATGGGGTTCGTGCGGCTGCTTCTTCCTACAACGCACAGGGAGCAGCTTCCTCCCTAGGATCCTATGGCGCCCAGTCTGCAGCCTCCTATGGTGCCCAGTCTGCAGCCTCCTCGCTGGCTTATGGGGCCCAGGCAGCTTCTTACAACGCCCAGCCCTCAGCCTCCTACAATGCCCAGTCTGCCCCGTATGCTGCACAACAGGCTGCTTCCTACTCTTCTCAGCCTGCTGCTTATGTGGCACAGCCGGCCACAGCTGCTGCCTATGCCAGCCAGCCAGCTGCTTACGCTGCACAGGCCACTACCCCAATGGCTGGCTCCTATGGGGCCCAGCCAGTTGTTCAGACCCAGCTGAATAGTTACGGGGCTCAAGCATCGATGGGTCTTTCAGGCTCGTACGGGGCCCAGTCAGCTGCTGCGGCCACTGGCTCCTATGGCGCCGCAGCCGCCTATGGGGCTCAGCCTTCCGCCACCTTGGCAGCGCCTTATCGCACTCAGTCGTCAGCCTCATTGGCTGCTTCCTATGCTGCCCAGCAGCATCCCCAGGCTGCTGCCTCCTACCGTGGCCAGCCAGGCAGTGCCTACGATGGGGCAGGTCAGCCATCTGCAGCCTACCTGTCTATGTCCCAGGGGGCCGTTGCCAACGCCAACAGCACCCCGCCGCCCTATGAGCGTACTCGCCTCTCCCCACCCCGGGCCAGCTACGACGATCCCTACAAAAAGGCTGTCGCCATGTCGAAAAGGTACTGTATGCCCCCCCGCCTCTGCCCCCAGGAGGGGCATGGGGCAAGGGGCTGAGGTTGGCATGGGAGGGAAACTGGAGCCGTTGACCCCTCCCTTGGCATTCACTCCCGTGGGACGTCTAGAGGCCAAGAATGAAGATCGGTGCCTGAACATTTCTGGCCACCAGGGTTCAGTGGAGCACAGAGCTCAGCCTGGGGTGGTACCAGCTAGACAGGGTTAGGAAGTGTCACCATTGTTTAGCCCACATGTCATTGGAGAGCCACTGCCTGTGGGATTGGCCTGTAGTCTGCCCCTCTGTCTGAAGGATCCTTAAGCCTCACTTTTCCTGGCTTTGGTTGGGTGGGTATGAAAGAGTGGTCCCTTTGGTACTCACCGGCTGAAGGCAAGTTTTTGAGGTGCGTCCACTCTGGGAAGTTGGGGATCTTGCTTTCATCCGCCGTTCTGTTAATGAGCAACTAAGGTTTGTTTTGTGCAGGGCCCAGGGGTGGGGGGATAGTTCGTGGTTTGGGAATAGAGAGCAAAAACTCACCTTGGCCAGTCTGGAAAGGAGGGCTTCAGCGGAGGCCTTGGTTTCCCAATGTTGAACCCAGGCTTGATTTCTTGGCTTGGATAGATTGATGTGGCTTCTGACACGGAAACCAAGCAGTTGGAAACCAATGTGATCATGCCCTCCCTGTCCCCAGTGGCATCTCCCCTAGGCCCACATGGACTCCCTCAACTGTCTCATTCACCAACTGTCTTCTTCTCTCGACTAGGTATGGTTCCGACCGGCGTTTAGCCGAGCTCTCTGATTACCGCCGTTTATCAGAGTCGCAGCTTTCGTTCCGCCGCTCGCCGACAAAGTCCTCGCTGGATTACCGTCGCCTGCCCGATGCCCATTCCGATTACGCACGCTATTCGGGCTCCTATAATGATTACCTGCGGGCAGCTCAGATGCATTCTGGCTACCAGCGTCGCATGTAGGGCCATCCTGGGGATGGGGCATCACAGGGAGGGAGAGGAGAGGAGAGGAGAGGAGAGGTAGAGTGCAGGCCCAGGTTGTAGTCATTCTGCCCCACACCTCTCCTGGTTGTGATTTTGAATCCCCTCCCTCCGCCATGTGGGCCTTCCCCAGGAAGATGATCCTGTGTGTTTGCTAATATCCCACTTCGTCCTTCGCCTCCGCAGCACATCTTGCTACTGGCTCTAGATCGGCGGTTTTCCCTCTGCCCTGCCTCCCATTTCCCCAGGACGGGAATCTCTTTTGTTTTTGTTTTTGTTTTTCCCCCGGCTCCCTTTTATTTTTGTGCGCGATATTTAAGGTCATCTGGATGGGGAAGAAACCTGCAGCTGAGGTCGGCGGCGCCTTTTTCTTTTCAGACGTGAGGGAGGCCAGGGAAGGGTTAATTTAACCACTTCCTATGGGCCAAGCTGTGCCAGCAGTATAGGGTCCCTAACTGTCCCTCTGTAGAGACTTGAGACTGAGATCCTTTGGGACAGTTGGTTGGTATGTGTCCAAATCCTTGCTTGCCACTCATGTTCTAGCTGATGGTGACTGGCACAGTCCCAATACCCCATCTCCCTGAGTAGGTGGTGTTAGAAAACCTTGATTTTTTTTTTTCCCCTCTTTTGTATGGACTACAAATAAAACTTGGGGCGATTTGTGGTTTGGAAACCTGGTTGTCATTGTCTTGATTGCACTCAGTGTCAGAGGAGCCAGTTTGACATCCAGGAAGACATGACAGCCAGAAGGAAGGCAGCCTGAGCACCCAGGGTGGGTGTGGAAAGAGATGTGAATGTGGGAATGAGGATGAATTCCCTGCTGCCCAATGGGATCAAGCTCCTTAGTGCCCTTCTAGCAGGCCTTAGGACTGGAGAGTTCAGACCAAGTGGTTGGACTTTCTCAGCCTCCAGCTTGAGTGGATCCCACCAAATGCAGTAGATAAGTGCCCATTTTCCTCTGTCTGTTGTGCCATTGTCCCCAACGTTTCTTGAGTTCTGGAAAAAACCATGCTCCCGGGTTCTGGCAGGGACTTGGGAATGACCTGCAGTGCAAACAAGTCTGGTGGATCCTTCAGGCATAGGCTTGAGTGAGTGTCGGGGGACCTGGGGTCTGGGAAAGCAGCCATAAATGGGTTGGGCGATGTCACTGTCTGGTACTGCTATGTGGTTGCAGAAAGGAGGGGCAAGGACAATTCGAAGCATGGGCGTCTGGCCAGTCCGGGTTCTTCGACCGTTGAACGTCACCATGGAACGTCCTTCCTGTGTCCTGCCGCCCCTGCCGTCACAGCACCTGAGACTCCTTTTACTGTCTGCTGCATCCATTTTGTTTTTTAGATATTTCTTGCTGGGTTCATGTTTTAAGGTGTCATACAGACACATTCATGCAAAGGGGCCAGGGCCCAAGTGTAATCAAGTAGGGATGCCGGGATTGAGGGAAGAATTGAGAGTTCTTGCTGTACTTTGGCTCTGGAGCTGAGGGTGAAGAGATGGGCAGTTCCAACCAAGGACGAGATGGAAGTTTGGACTTACGGGTAAACGAAAAAAAAAAAAACTGAATTAAATGGAGTCATAATTGAAACTTACTGATGATTGTTTGGGAAAGATGCTTTGAGCATTTGGGGCCCTGCTGGGGCAAGGTGCCTTTAGGGAGGGGGTTTGTGGGTGTGTGTGTTGGGTGGACTGGTGGGGCAGCCAGACAGAATCCAGGAGGGTTGTCAATGCCTCCTTCATTAGTTTTGTATGAACTTTGCTGTGACGAGCAGTTTGTCTCGATGTCTTCCCTTTGCCCGGTGTGTAAACGTGGTTTAAATCGCGAGTTCTTCTTTGTGGGTGCTGACTTGGGTAATGTTGGGATACTGGGGCCATAGCTGCTTCTCTGCTTCTCTTTCTGCTCATTGCTTTGCCTTCAGGCGCTTGCTGCCCGTTTCATTCTTGCAGGACTGGGGTAGAGTGAGAAGAACTTGGTAGGTTCTCGTACTTTCCCTGTGATGGTAGAAAGATTAAGGGTTAAGGGAACAAGCTGCAGTTTTTACAAACTGATTATTCCCCAGGGGAGTGATGGGTATGTGTAGACTGTATTCACAGTATTTCTGTCATGTGGCTTCCGTCACCATCCTTTCCCGCCAGTGAGGCTCTGGTACTGTTCCAATCCCATGGTTCCTGCCAAAAAGCCCAGCTGAGCGTGCTCCAGCTGGCGTTAATCCATCTCAGGTGACCTGGCCTCTGGCCGCCGTCCGTCTCACGTCCTGAAGCCTTGCTGCCCCAGTCCTCCGGTTCCCCCTCAAGCCGGGGAGCTGCAGCTAAATCATTTGCCATTGCCTTTTACAGATTGTTTGAAGTGTTTTTTAGTTTAAATTTTCCATCTGTTAATCCTATAACCCACTCATTCTTTGTTTTCTGTCATTTTCTGACTTTTTTTAAAGTGCTGTAACTTGGGGAAGTTGGGTGCGATGAATGGGAGGATAGACATCACTTAATGAGCATTTCGGGGAAAACGGGCTCCTAGTGTTTCTTGAGATCATTCAGTGTCTACGCTTAACCACCTATGTCATGTTCATCACTAGGGAAGTTTTCGTTGGTTCATTCCTGCAACAAGACCCGTAGGCTGATAGGCCTGTCACCCTGCAGTTTCCTAAGGTTTGAACCTTTAAATTCTGCCTTGATAGACCTGAGGCTTTAATCTCTCTTGGGAAGTTAGTGAGATGTTCCCTGAGGGACCACCCAACTTCCTAACCATGTCCCTGCTCTCCCGCATCTCCCAGCCCTAGCTAAACTGTGTTAAAGTCTTTGTACAATTTGTTGGTTCACCAGGCTTTTTATCATAATCAGGCTAAGTCAGTGAACCACAATACATGAATGTGAATTCATATTGAAAACACAAATTTATGGGTGGCATGCATTGTAATAGGACTTTGAGAGAATAATGCAGTATATGGAAAGAGTTTTTAACCTAAATTTTATAGTACTTAAAAAAATGCTAAATTAGATGTTTTGTTTTTTGTTAGAAAAAGGAATTCTTAAACTTGCATTTCCGGTCTAGTTGGGAATCATTTGAATTGTGTTTAACAGTGACAGTGTTCATGCACACTGGAATGCAAGACCTCACTTGAAGTAGCTGTGGTTAATAAGCAGTGCCAGGAAGCATTAGATTAGAAAGACTAGTGTCTGTGTGTGTCCCAGCTGTTAGTGAATTTTTTCTTTTCTTTTTATAATCGATGAATTTGAAATTTTTTTTAAAAAACCAAGAATTCTCTAGTAAAACTAGAGGTTTTGAATCTGAAGTCCTTGACTCCTCTTAATTGGACTGGACAAGTGGTAGATATGTTGGGAATTTTATCTCACTTTCATTATTCAACTTGTTGACTCTTTTTGAGAAGTCTCATGTTGTGACCTCTAACTCCTATCGCTCAGTACTTTTTTCTTGAGAGTGGTTACAGAGGTTGGAGAGAAGGGTCAGGGATTAAGCCTCTCTGCCTCACAAACAGGACTCAAGTTCAAATCCCAAATCCCACATAAATATGTCAGGCAAAAATGACAGCTGTCTGTACTTTGTGTGTTTCTGTGGAGGACCAAGGGTAACTGGGAAACAACCTGGATTGCTTCTACCTCCTTTTTTCACTCTGGGATTTTCTAGGCTCTGCCTACCAGGACCAGACGTGCAGGCCACTGTTTCTGCATGGTGTTTTGACATGGGACCTGGGATTGAATGTAGGATCTTCTGCTTGGGAGGCAGAGTCTTAACCCATGAGCCATCTCTCCAATCTGGCTGTCTGCACTTAGGCCATGGAAGGTAGAGCCCAGGAAACCTCAGAGCAAAGCCAAAGGAAGATTGAACAATCCAGGATGAGTCCCCAAGTCACCACAGGCACACACAGTGCCCTTTGATGCGCGCGCGCGCGCACACACACACACACACACACACAAAGTGGTTAGGAGAGTGAATACATGCATTTCATGATAGATGGAAGTGAGAGGACAACTTTCAGCAGTTTTCTCCCTCCACCATGTGGGCTTTGGGGATCAATCCCAGGTCTCTAGGTTTGTGAGCCAGATGTCTTAACTGTGCAAGTTGGGCTCCATTCCTTGCAGCCGTGTGACCCTGAACTGCTCCTATCTAGTACTAGGACTATAAACACACACCACCACTCCTGGTTTTGTGTTCTGCCTGGGATTTGAACCCAGGGCTTTTTGCATTTTAATTCTAGGCAAGCACTCTACCAGTTGAGCTGCATTTCCTCTCTCAAGTGCCGTGAGATCCACTTTATGTAGTGCTAGGGAGTGAACCCAGACCTGGGGTATGCTAATAAAGTCCTGAGCTACATGCATAGCTCCTCATCCAGCATTTGTATAGTGCTGACTGCTTAAAAGTATGTTTCATGGGCTGGAGAGGCGGCTCAGGGGTTAAGCCTCTACCTTGCGGGCTGGAAGGTCCTGAGTTCGGATCCCAGATCCCACATATAGATGCCAGGCGGAAGCGGGGGCGGCCTGCGCTTCTGGTCCTGGTAGGGCAGAGCTTGTAAATCCCGGGGCAGAGTAAACAAGGAGGTGGAGGCGGTCCATGGTGGTTCCCGAATTCATCCGTGGTTCTACAGACACACACACACATGCACGTGCGCGCACGCACATATATACGCATACACGCACAATTGAATAAATTAAAAAAAATTAAAAAAAAAGTATGTTTCATATGTTCACTGCCAACTACGAGTTGGAACTCTCACCCACCGTTAAGCAGTGATGGTGTTGGGAAGGTCAGATGAACATGTACCTCATGGTCACTTAACTGTTAAATCTCATAGTAATGAGACGTTAGAAATCTGGAGATGTTGAGAGGACTTAGTATAGCACTCAGCTGAGCAAAAGATTTTAGAGCTAGGTGTGAATGTAGTGTAGATGAACCATCTGAATTTTTCCTGAGTAGTGCATGGCAGTAACCATCTAAGCGAATGACTCGTCCTAGATTTTTTTCTTTTGATATGGAAAAGAAAGGTTACTGTACAGGGAGAGAAACACTAAGAAAGGCTAAAGGGGGTGATGGTATGTCCAGTTGTGGGATTGGAGCCTGGGATGCTTGATCAGCTAGTCTACTGACTCTCATGACTATTCTTAGGGAATACTGACTCCATTTTTATTGTGTGTATGGATGTGTGCATGTTCGTGTGTGTGCCCACATAGGCTAGCGAGTGGCTTTCGAAGGTTGGTTCTTCCACCATGTGGGCTCCGGGAATTGAACTGCAGTCACCAGACTTTGTGGCAGTGTCTTTCTCCGCTGAGCCATTAACTTTTAATTTAACTTTTGCCAGAAATTACAACTTGTTTCTGGACCAGTGTTTATTCATTAGAAGTATAAATTACAAGCGAGGCATGAGAGGGCTGAGGCAGGAGAACTATTGAGTTTGAGGCCAGCTTGTTCTAATGTGAGTCTTTGGGGGGAAAAAAAGTTCACCTGCAAGGATGTAAGACTAATGTAGATTAATTGCATCTAGGTAGTTTTCATCGATACCAATGTTTACCTCTAAATTTGGATTTTTCCCTCATTCTCCTCTAAAATCTAAATTTCAGTGATACGCATATAATACTGCCCCTTTGGTTGATTTGTGATCAGGATGTTCTTGGCTCTGATAAAATGTTAGCTCTGGGGGATGACTAGACAGTTAGGGGTGGCTGGACATGGTGGTCCATGCTGTATTAAAAGCACTTAGGGGATGGAGGCAAGAGAGCCCTTGAATTGAAGGCCAGCCTGAGTGACATACTGAGACCCCTCTCACATTCCCCAAGCTGGGGTGGGTGGGAGAGTAAGTCCCTAAAACTACACTTAGGACGTTCAGAATTTGTTTATAATGCTGGCATTTCTGTTCTCCATCACCAGTACAGACAGACAAGGTTGTTTTCAAATAGTAAGCCAGTGCTGGAGAGAGGGCTCTGGTTGAAGCCTGGGCCTGGAAAGCAGAAGGATCAAGTTTGGATCTGGCATCCTACAGAAAAATGCACCGTTCTGGCCCTCTAGAGTACAATCTGGGAAATCCCAGAGCAAAGCAATAAGGAGGTGGAGCAATATAGGGAGATTTCCAAAAGTTCACCCTTGGGCCTCCATAGGCACACATAAGGCTTTCTGAACACACAAACACACATACACTTGCATGCCAAAAAAAAAAAAAAATCCTCCAGCTCATACCTACACTGTCCCCCCCAGCACTTAGACATGCAAAAAAAAAAAAAAAAAAAAAATCATTAATTGCCATTTTTCTCTAGGTGGGGTGATGAACAAGGTAGAAATATTTGAATTAGATACCTTTTTTTTTTTTTTAAAACAAGCACCAGATTCCTTTAAATCAGAATAAAACACTTGAGTAAATGGACATCACTATGAAGATAACTGGTTGTCTGTAGTGACTAAGTGCTGTTTGCATTGTTTCCCTGACCTTTGGGAGTCAAGATGATAAAGGTGCTGACAGTTCTGATAATTATCTAGGTTATTTGTCTATTTTTCTTGTATCAGGAACCAGAGGCCTCACATTAGGAGACAGTTGTCCTGCCATTGAGCAGGTACACCTCAGACTAGCACTATGTACAAGTTCTTTATCTGATACTTAGTGAATGGAGAAACCCAGTTATTTCCCTCCTTTTGGTTATCACGAAGTTAACTTCCTGCATTAATTTATTTGTCAGCTTAGTCAATAAATGTATTTTTTTTTGTCTACCAAGAATAGTTCTAATACTAAAGATATATAGAATGAAATAAGAAGTATTTGCTAGGAACAGAAGGTAGAAAATAAATGGGCTATTTCAGATCATTATATGGAGTAATAAGACTTGCAAGGCAGGGTTGGAACTGGAGAGAGCTTTTAGATGGCGTGCCTAGTTAAGAACCTGAAGATGGAATACTCTAGTCTGAATAGCTTAAGACCATAAGGCCAAGTGTACCTGGAATGGTGTTAATTATTAAAAAAATTGAAAGATTCCAGCAAGAACCAGGTTTGGTAGATTAGGCCAGGCAGGAATTCTAATTGTTTTTCTCAAAATTAAAGTAGAATAATAGATTTTAAAAGTTAAGGGATTTCATGTGGTCCATTCAGTTGGATGATTTACAAAATTATGATCCAGTGAACTTTGGTGGGCATAAGGTGAAGGTCAGTACATTGTCTTTATGTCTACACACTAGCATGATTTGTGATCCTGAGAATCATATTCCCAGTCTTTCCCCTTTGGACCTGTAGGTGTTCAGTGTAGTGAACTGATCTTGCATTCGGTAGTACTTTTGAAGAAAGCTTTATATATCCAGGGCCTTGAGAACTTTTGGGACTTTGGAAGGTCAAACTGAAAAAAGAGGAGAGGATCTCTATTCTGTATTTGTTTCCTGGACAGATTTGGTGGTGTAAGTGGACCTGCTTTAGAAAAGGTCCGTGCAGGGAACTGCCTTGGAACTGATTGGTTACTGATCTGTAGTGTGGTCTTTGCTCAGCCTCAGGTGCATCAGAATTCAGAATGCCGTGAACAAAGGTTGATGATAGTATCTTATCATATTTGAGTCTAATAACTTTTTCTACACTCTTAAAATAACTGGATTCTTTAATCAGGTCTATTAATTTTTTTTTTTTTGCTTTACAAACCTTTTTTTTTCTTTTGTGGTTTCTGTGGGAGTAGCGCGTTCTGTGTTGCTTTTCCACCCGTCCTCATGGTTCCCTGCTTTTCCGCCTGTTGCGTGTTTTAAGTTTTTCCATCCAGCTCTTGCACCTTCTTCCTTTTTATCCCTGTTTTTGCCAAGTTCTGAATGCAAAGAATTGGGATCTAAGCTGTTTACTCAATTAATATAGGATTATATGAAACAGCCAAAGAGCAATGAGGGAGCTGGAGACCTTCAAGAATGTTCTTTGGTTTGCATTTGTTTACAGCTGATTGTGACAGCTCTTCTCCGGCCAGTTCTAGGGAGTTTACCTACAACTGGGTTGATGGCGGCCAATAAAATACAACAAAACAAAAACTTTGCTGTTCCGTTTTTTGTTTTTGTTTTTTTCTCCCCTCAAGGTGGGGTGGGGATCAGTTTTGGTAATCATCTAAAATCTTGGGCCCTGGGGTGCCGTTTCCCAGAGATAACTTGCCCCAGTGCTTCCTGGCCTAGTTGGGCTCTAGTTGAAGGCTGGGCCCTCCGGCCGCTTAGAGCTCTGTCCACTATCTACCAGTAGTCTTAATTTCGGGGCAACTGGGGGACTTAGAAGGGTTACCGTGGAGGCGGGAGGGCAGGGGGGCGTTTGGCTGAAAGCCTGGCCCACTCTGCGTGGCTGCGGGCTTGCGGAGGCGTTATTTTGGAGGGCAGATTTGGCGTGGAACCCGGAATGCTGTCGTGGCGTGCACGTGGAAGGGGCGAGCGGTGGAAGCGTAACAAAGTTGGCGCCAAGAAGCTGCAGACTGCCACGCCGAGGCCTCACTGGCTCCGCCTGGCGGCGGCGGCCCCTCCCAGCAAAGCCCACGCTTGTGGTTCCGCCTTCGCACGAACGTTGTGTCCAATCAGTGGCTTCTGCCGTGCTAGGTGGGTGCTCATTGGCTTTCATGTAAGAGCTGGGGGTTACTGACGTTTCCGCCTCTTCCCGGCCTCAGGTAATTGGCGTTCGCGGTAACCAATCAGGAAGAGGACCTCCGGGAACGCCAGCCTTTCACTTTGCTGAACGGCCAATGGATGGTAGGTTCACCTCCCCCTTTCTACCCAGAGTCGCCGCCGCCGCCATCTTAGCGTTTTGTCAGAAGCGTCCGCGCCGCGAGGAGGAGGAGGAAGAGGAAGAGGAAGAGGAGGAGGACCTGCTCGCTTCCGTGCGGTGAGAGATTCAGCCCTTCCACTGCCTTTTGTGTTCCGTTAAAATTTGTCTCGCTCCGTCGGACGTCGGGGCGTCCTCGTGGCCGCAGCGCGCGCCCGCCGGAGAGCCCCCTCGTCACTCCGCGCGGTAAGCCTGGCGGCCCTCCCCCGGCCGCACGCAGGCGCCCCGCGGCCGGTCGCCGGCTTTCTGCCTGGAGCCTCTCCCGATTTGACCCCTGGACTTTGCCTTAAGAATTTACTCTGGGAGGTGTGGATCATCTGGAGAACGCCCCGACCCCAGGACATTGTTTCCTGTCGGCCGGGCGGGGCCCCCTCCCGTGGCTAGGTGGGCGCCGTGGGGCGCGCTCTGTTCCTGCGAGTGAGCGTTTCCCACGTCCAAGGGCTGCTGGACGCAGTGCGCAGCCCGCTCCTCCGGAAATGCTTATGAGGAGGGAAGCGCTCGTTTTTCTTTTCAGTAATCCAGCAAGTCTAGTCGTTAAAGCTTATCTTATTTTCTTCATAAAAGTCTTAACCTGGTTCTTCATTTGTGATATAAAATCAGTTTCTGTCTTGTTCTTCGAAGGTTATTCAGTTTGCCTGGTTGGGAATTAATTCAGTGACAGCACTTGCTTACAATATTCAGTGCCTTAGTTTCCATCTCCTGCACCACAAAAACAAAAACTCTTAAGGGACCCCCTGTTCTAGACCTGATTCAGAGTAGTTCTATGGCTTGCAGTGTATCAGGATTCCTTGTTTAATTTCCCATTGGTGATTATGTGGTCCCGTAGGTCTAGTGAGTGTGGGCCTCTGTATGAGGGAATATTGTTTGGTAATACTATATGCCGGAGTGAAAGGAAATGGCAATAGCTCTTTTTTTTTTTTTTTTTAACTGCTGTGGAGTTGTGATTTAAAAAATACTGTCTTTTCACTTCCAGGCTTTGTGGAGATGGTGAAGCTGTTCATTGGAAATCTTCCCCGGGAGGCCACAGAGCAGGAGATCCGCTCACTCTTCGAGCAGTATGGGAAGGTGCTGGAATGTGACATCATTAAGAACTATGGCTTTGTGCATATAGAGGACAAGACGGCCGCCGAGGACGCCATACGCAACCTGCACCACTACAAGCTGCACGGAGTGAACATCAACGTGGAAGCCAGCAAGAACAAGAATAAAACTTCAACAAAGTTGCATGTGGGCAACATTAGCCCCACTTGCACCAACAAGGAGCTTCGGGCCAAGTTTGAGGAGTACGGTCCAGTCATCGAATGTGACATTGTGAAAGATTATGCCTTTGTACACATGGAGCGGGCAGAGGATGCCGTGGAGGCCATCAGGGGCCTCGATAACACAGAATTTCAAGGTGAACCACTCTTCTTTTGGTAGAGAACAGATTATAAGGCTATGTTTAGAGAAGTTAAGAATGAATGAGTTGGGGTACAGATAGAAGGAAGGGTGATGAATTTCTTAAATGGAAAATGCCTATGATTTAGTAGCTTTGCCTTAGTTTTAATCAGGTCTCCTGGAATAAACACATTTGGTTTTCCTTTGGAACCATTAAGGGTTTTGAGCTGCTCTTCACTGAAGACTTTAGTTGTCTTTTTTCTTTCTTTTTGGTGACAGCACATTGCAAAGGACTTCACCTTGAATTGGCTCAACACAGTATCACCATTGTGCTCCCTACCCTTTATACACAAAAGCAACACAATAGGAACAGAATTCCCGTAAAGCTCCCCAAGTTGTCCCAGTCTTTTCAGTAAAGATAACTAGCTTTTGAGAGGTTTTAACTCCTGTTAATTTTTCATTGTATCTGTGTAAAGGTGTTATTGGAAAACCATTCTAGAATTAAAAGGCTGATTTCAGGATGAGGAGGAGCCATTGATGTTTAGGGCAATATGGCATATTATAAAATTGGGTTGAGGGTGAATTGATCTGGGTACTTTGGGGGAGTGGAGGTACAAGAATGTTACCTTGAAATCTCAATTAGATGAATTTTGCTTGGAGGGCAGTTGTGGGTATTGATACAGATTGCCCTTTGATTTTTAAAGTAATGATTTTTTTTTTTTTTTTTTTTTTTTTTTTTTTTTTTTTGCTTTAAGCTCTAAACTCCCGGTTAGGAGAGGCAGTTAAAGTAGCCAGCTGTTCAGCAGGTCGTCCATGCCTTTGGGTCCCCAGTTTCAGAAACAACTTTTCCCTACAGTTGTAGTTAAGCTCTGAATTATAGTGTAGTCCCTTAACTCAGTGGTATTTCACACCTATGTTCTGAGCATATTAACTTGAGCAAGGTAGTGGCTAGTTGTTTACCAAAGTAATAACTTTGTTAGCAATACTTTGCTGCCATCTTCGTTCACTGCTCTTATTGGGCCTTTTTTAGGGCTGGCAGTCTGATCATTATTGACCAGTTTAACTGGTGCCCTATGTCTGCATTATCTTGCCTTATTAAAAATGTTACAGGTCTCTTAGGTCTAATTTGCTTTCCTTTTTTAATTGGCGAGTTGAGAATTATTTTGTCAACAACTTAATTGGGACCAAAGACGGCTTATGGAGTATTTGTGGTGTGATAACTGAAGGTGATAGTGTCTGCTAGTGGTTTTAAGAGAAGAGCAGCATGATCGAGGACAAATTTTCCTTATCACTGCCATTTAAATTTCTAGCTCTAATGCTAACTTATGTTTAGTTATTTCACATTACTTTCTTTAATACCATTTTATGTGCGCGTGCGTGTGGAGGGGGAAGAGGGGACAAAACCTAGATAGCCTCACCCATGAGCTACCCTCTAAGCTCCACTCTCTCAGCCCCTCTTTCATTATGCTATCCAGGCATGATTTAAGCCATTTTCTAACCTCCCAAGGTGTGCCCTTTGGTTTCTTAATATTTTAGTAAAGTTCTTTTTTAGAGGTGATATTTACCAGACTTCTCTTTTCCCTTTCAGTGTCTCATGTTTGGATGTAATCTATTATCCACTTGGAGAAATTTTATTTCGTATTTTAAAAAAGCTTTAGCTGCTTTATCTGGCATTTTATTCATGACATATCTTAAATGTGTTTTGGTTTCCTTGTTTTCTTTCAGGTAATGTGCTGTAGTGTCCTATGGGCAAGTGCAAGGCTTGCACTTTAAGACATGTAAATGCTAGCTTGCCTCTTAGTTCTTTTGATAATCTGCAACCTAAATTTACATGTGATGTTTACTTTTTAAAAATATGTTTTGGTTCTTCCACTTCTTTTTCTATCTTCTAGAATCTAATTTTAATTTCTCAGGTAAGATTTTTTTTTTTTACTACTTTCTCTAATGCTAGAGAATTCATCTTTCTATTCATGTCTTTGACATCTCTATGTTTGGGTTCATTGTAGTCATTTACATTGGAAATGTTTTTGCTGAATTTGGATCACTCCAGAATTTGTTAACCAATAAACTGGTATACGTTACTGGAATTGCTTATGTGAAGAGATTTAGAATTTAGTTTTAACTTTTCTAAAAGTCCCTTCTTCTCCTTTGTTAGTTTTTTCAGACCTTTTATTTTCATTTCTGAAACCAAATTTGATTTTAAAAATGTTAGATTCATGTTCTTAGAATCTCTTGGTTTTTTTGAAGACTCACTGTTAAATGTATACTCTTAGAATCTCATGCTCTTTCTTTTTTTGTATGTAATCCAGACTGGCCTAAATATTAATCATCCTCTGCCTCAGCCTCTTGAGTGCTAGGATTGCAGGCATGTGCCTCTATACGCAGCTTTCACATTCTTTCTCGAAGGAGAAAGTACTTTAATTCTTCTATACTGAGCAGTTTGGTTCACTAACACTGGTCATTGTTCATTTTATGCTTTTCTCGTCCTCTTCCAGTTACAACATTCTGTCTAAAATTCAAACTTTTGTGAACACTCTGCCCAATTTTCCTTTGATCCTTTGACTTAGAGGGTTCAATTATTAATATAATTGAACTTAAAAATTGCAACCTAAAATTTGCCATTTAAAGGGGAAGACCTTTCTCCACCGTGTCTCCAATTCACCATTTTTCCCCCCATAGATTTAGCTTAAATCTTGTCTGCCATTGTTAGCTCTGGTTCAATCCTAATTGCTCTTAAATGGTGGTAACTTTAGAATCTTATTCTGTTCTCTTTGATTTTATTTGAGAGTAGGTGTAAAATTTGCCTTTATATTTTTTCTGCTTAAGGGAATCAATCTTGATTTGAAAGATAGGTTTAAGATTTGTGGAACACTCTATTTTGAGTTCCTTTGGTATTGGGCCATTGGATCTTTGCCCACATTTTCTTGGCAGTGGATCCAAGGGTTCATTTTTGAGCAATGTCTTTTAAGCAGGAAGTTGTTAATAGCTGTAACATTTCTTCATCTACATGGTCTTTACCTGAATTCAGGTCATTTGTACTGAATCTGTGTGTTGGTCTCCCTCTACCCCTCCCCCACAAATCTTTTTGGCATTGTATCATTTGAGTTGTTTAGGTAAAGTCATTGCTATGATCATCAGCTTGGGGTAGGGGCTTGGGCTATGACTAAGTGATAGCAACCCTTCTTGCGTCTGTTTCTTCAAGGCAAACGAATGCACGTGCAGTTGTCCACCAGCCGGCTTAGGACTGCGCCCGGGATGGGAGACCAGAGCGGCTGCTATCGGTGCGGGAAAGAGGGGCACTGGTCCAAAGAGTGTCCAATAGATCGTTCGGGCCGCGTGGCAGACTTGACCGAGCAGTATAATGAGCAATATGGAGCAGTGCGTACGCCTTACACCATGAGCTATGGGGATTCCTTGTATTACAACAACGCATACGGAGCGCTAGATGCCTACTACAAGCGCTGCCGTGCTGCCCGGTCCTATGAAGCAGTGGCGGCTGCAGCTGCCTCTGCATATAATTATACAGAGCAGACCCTGTCCCAGCTGCCACAAGTTCAGAACACAGCCATGGCCAGTCACCTCACCTCCACCTCTCTCGATCCCTACGATAGACATCTGTTGCCGACTTCAGGAGCTGCTGTTGCTGCAGCAGCTGCTGCTGCTGCTGCAGCTAATGCAGCTTCTACTTCATATTACGGGCGGGATCGGAGCCCCCTGCGTCGCGCTCCAGTCCCACTCCCCACAGTTGGAGAGGGCTACGGTTACGGGCATGAGAGTGAGCTGTCTCAGGCTTCAGCAGCCGCGCGGAATTCCCTGTACGACATGGCTCGGTATGAGCGGGAGCAGTATGCGGATCGTGCGCGGTACTCAGCCTTTTAAAGCTTGAGGTGAGAGTGGTGGGGTGTCCCGCTTGTGTTTGCCATCCCTCCTGAAGCCTAAAGGGCTCCAGTTAGGCTGCCCTGCTTGCTTGCTTTTGCAGGTTAGTGTGAGGTTACTAGCACTGTTCAGAGTTTAGGGGATAAGTTCCTTAAATGCTCAACTTTGAAGTAAGTAAAATATCCTGGGCCTCAATGGCTGTTTTTTTCAGGATCCTGGTAGTGGGAGTCATTCTCATTCTCTTAGTGTCTGGAAGAACAAAGACGGGGTGAACTGGTGAAGGCTTGTTCTCACCTATGCCTGTACAGTCAAATGGCTCTGGGGCTTAGACATTCAGACTTAGGTGCGCTGTTCCTCAGAACCTTTGGACTTACTAGGTGTGTGGCATTACTGGTTTTCAAGTCTCATACACATCATGCTATGTGAAAAAGTCCTGGTACCAATAAAAACCATAGCTAGTTAACTGTAAAGTGGCATCATCTTAGTTGAAGTATTTCTCACATTCCCAAATACCTCAGCCATTGAACATTTATTCAGTTTATTCAATGATAAGCTGAAAGCGTGGTAGAAAAATGTGTCTCATGGAAGCCTGGGCATGACTTTGAAAGTCCAGCTTAGCTGCTCAGCTCAGTTTCATGTCCTGAAGAGTTTACGTGATTGATGTCTTTGACTCTACACTTGATTGATGTTTTTGACTCTATCCTGTGACATCTCATACAGGGAAATGTAAGCAAGCGTGCCACAACTGTTTTGTTTTGTAATGTTGAAATCCACAAACTACTGGGAGCTTTGCCATAAGCTGATTGCTCCCTCATCTTCCCTCTCATTTAGGATGTTTAATATTCGTATTCAACTTTGAGTCCTCTGGTGTTTTTCTTGACCAGATATTTTGAGTTTTATTATTCATTTGATTTGGCTCTACTTAATTGCTTTTTTTGGTCTTCACTTTGTAGCCCAGACTGACCTTGTACTTAGAGTAATCTTCTTACCAGAGGCATACATCTTCCCCCCCACGGGGGGGGGATGCTAAAATTACAACTTGTGCCACTATACTGGGCTTCCATTTTGAATATATTCTTTGATGATTCTTGCCAATTTTGAACTGTAGGTTTTTGAGATTGCTGTTGAACCTTAGGAGTTAATTCTCAATACCCTTAGTTTTGAGGAGCTCCAGTGTGTCCCTGACATTGCCTTGGATCCTTAATCCTGTAGTAGCAGAATACTTTGTCATCTTTTTATTGTGGCAGAAGGTATGTAACCTGCCCAAGTCCACTGGATAGAAAATGGCTGATAGAGTTTATTGGCTAAGAACTCATTAGTTGAACTGGAAGAGAAACTTGGAAAGACTTTATGAAGCTTACATGTATCCTCCAGTACCTTCTTTTAAAAGTTAATTTGTTCCCTAGACAGTTGGCTGTTGTAAATTTTAGAAATTGTTCAGTAAATATTACTTTTGTCTAGACCTTAATCTTTAACTTTGCCCTTGATAGTAACTCTACCCCATAGACTAATTGGAATTTTTCCCTTTTTCCTGTTCTCTGATCAACAGTTTGTGATGTGGAATTACCTTCTCCGGGGAGAGCTAATGCTAACATCAAGAGTAATGGAACACTCGTTTACCGTCAATGAAAAAAGATTTGTTGTTTAATTGGAGAAAGGCCTTTATCTGGGACTTAGTCTTCTCTGGCCTCCAAGCTCATCTCAGTTTTAGAAATTACGATACCAGGAGGAAAGGGCACACAAGTAAACTTAAAAGGAGTGTCAGGGTATCAGACTTGATAAAGATGCTCTTTGAAGTTTTAAGTGGGAAAGCCCTTTTGAGCTTTGCTGTAAAGCCCGTGTACTGTGCTCTCTTTCAGGTGGGATGTGTGTGGGCTGAAATTCCGAACAGCGGTTGTGCATGAGAATACACCCTTCGTGGTACCCATCTCCAGGATGGTCTCCGCTCTGTGCGTGCGTTCAGTCCCTCAGGAACCAAGGACCTTAATTTACTTGCTGAGTTCAGATGTTCTCCTTTCCTTTGATCTCTCCCACCCAATTTGATGTTTTGATGTGTAATACTTCTATAGGTCCTATTCATGTTCTGTTCTCCCAGCAGGCCTCATTGTATGCAGAAACTGTGGGGGGCTGTGCTGTCTCCTCCGTACCTCCTGACTCCAGTGGGTGTTGGATTTGGGAATGACCTTGGTGAGAGAGTCACTGTTCCCAGGTTTCTATTTTTTTAGCCCGAAGGCTAGATCTATAGATCACTTTTCCTTCCAGTGAAATAAATGGTTTTTCAAATTAGGGTTTGTGTGCTTTGAAAATATTTCTTGCTTGGACTTGTTTCTGGGTTGTATTTGTACAGAAAGAAGAGAAGGAGGTATGCTCAGCTTTGGGTGAGTAACACTTTCAGGAGTGTTTTTTTTTTTTCCCCCAAATCATTTTTTAGTAGCTTTGACTTGAAGGTTCTAAGTGGAAAAGAAAAGAACTCAAGTAGACAGTCTTCAATTCTAGTGAAGACTTGTCCACTTAGGTTACAAAGCCAACTAACTTGTTTAAATCTATGGGTCTTTTCCTGTTAGAGAAATGAACATTGTATACAACTACCACTTGGCCATTCAGTTAACATATCTACTTTGACTTATTTCCAGGAAAGAGAGTGAAATGGTTTGGGAGAAGGAAGAGGTTAACTTTCACCACAGAGAACATTTTACTATTTCCATGGTTCAGTACCATCTTGTGATGCCTTTCACTGTTTCCTTGTACACCTTGGTAGCATTGTCAAAATCCAGAGACTACTTGAATGATTCCATTGGCATCTTACAGCTTATACTTAAAGTCTTTATATTAGCAGTGTACTGGACCCGGCAGCAAGCTTTTGGTATGCTCACTAAATACCAACAGTGAGAACAGGTGTTGAATATAAGGAGCCACTGTTATAAGGTCCATGTTTTTATCCAAACTACTTATCTTCTGTGTTTTTATAGATATCTTGGTCCACTTTTAATATACATAGGGCTGTGTCTCAGAATCATTTGCTCAGTCAGTACTGAGCACCTCTTACATACCATCCATACTTCTAGGAAGGATGTTGAGGTGAGAAAGGTAAACTGGTCTGGACTTGGGTAACTTCTCATTTTTTCTGACTTCTTTCCCATTGATACATTTTAACTTGTCGGTGGTTCAGATTGGATCAGCTGTGTGTTTTCTAAAACGCTGTGGGTCTTGTGCTAGGTATTTCATGTGTACTGATTGAATCCTCCCTGTGTATGTGTACACATATCAGGGCTCTGTGTTCAAGGGTGATGGTGACTCCTGGGTTGCTTCTATCTCCTTTTTGTTTTGATCTAGGATTTCCCAGGTTCTACCTTCCAGAGCCAGAAATTTAGATTGCTATTTATATTTGACGTTTTTTATGTGAGATCTAGGATCTGAACTCAGGTCCTTCTACTTTTGAGGCAAAGTCTTAATCCCTGAACTATCTGTCTAGCCTCCCCATTATTGTTTCTAACCAATGTTTTTCCTTCCCAGGTTGAGTTGGTTCTCTTTGCCACTTCCACCTCTCATGGAAAAGAGATCATACCTACTTTGTTGTCTCCGTTTTAGAAAACAGACCCATTATTGATCTTCACATATACTTACTAGAACTTGGTTTGAGTGGGATTGGCATGTCTTAAAAGCTGGATGGTAATAATATTTGTTGATTCAACAAATAACTTTGATATTTTTGATGATGGTGACCATACTTTCAATGATGGATTTGGAGTGCCATTTTGGTATAGGATAGAGAGAAAAATACTTAAGTAGAAGTTTCTACTTCAATTTTTTTTTTTTTTCTGTTTTGTGTACAAGGGAATTTGAGTGTGTGTGCCTCTAGAAGCCCACGATTGAGTGTGGGAACCGCCCTAGGTTGCTCTACCTGCTTTTTGCTTTGCACTTTGCTCTGCGGTTTCTTAAGCTCCACTATCCAGGGCCAGATGTGCATCACCGTTTCCTCCTGATGTTTTTAGGTAGGATCTGGGATTTTGAACTCAGGTCTTTATGGGGAAAGGTTTCAACCTCTAAACCATCTTTCCAGTCCCCAACTTTTTTTAAGTGACATCAAAGTACTTGTGAGTTTACTTTTCTCTCTCTTTTGAGACTCATTTTGATGCTCAAGTTGGCTTCAAACTTGTGGGATAAGTAGTCCTTCCTCATCTGTAGAAGCTGTGGTTGAGATTAGATACTGTGTACTGCCTTTACTACTATTTTTACATTAAAGGCATTTTTTACATTTGATCATTCACTTTTGCTTTCTGTTTCAGGAGTCTGCACTTGCAGTAACCAATGAGTAGTTTTAATGTCTTGGTTTGGTCTAGCTTGACTATCATTTACTAGGTCTTGCTATAATGTCACAGACTGACCTATACTGGCAAATACTCTTGTCACCTTCAATGGCACTTGAGGTTGAAGTAGGAGGGTTCAGAAAGGCTCTAGTTTTTTTGGGAGAGAAAAGGAGTCAACGTACTGTTGACTTGCTGGAGGAAACTGAAACACAGTCTAACGTTAGAGTCAAGGCTGGGCATATAATTCAGTTGGTTGAGTGCTTGCATACGTAAGCCCTGGGCTTGATCCTTGCACTTCTTATATCAGTCATGATTGGTACGTGCTTTTAAAATCTCAGCCCTTGAGAGGCGGAGGCAGGAGGACCAAACTCTCTCACTGGTTATAAAGTGAATTTGAGGCCAGCCTGGATTATATAGAACCTTGTCTCATACAATAAAATAATTGAAAAGATTTGAATATAACTGATTGTCAGCATCAAATTCGTTGGTAATTTTTTTTCCCAAAGTTCAAATTAGGCTCCCTATCTCATAAGGATAGTCTGTGTAAATAGACAATACCAACACCACATACCTTTCAATATTAAATACAGCTTTTCCTTTTCATTCTATCATTCATTTTCAGTAATGTGTCTGACCCCTACGTCTAAGCCATTCCCTAATGGTTTGCTGTGTGTAGGTTTGTCAAGAATGCACACATTCTCCCATCAAGTGGTTGCTGTCTGAGTCTTAGATGTGCAGATAATCAGCATGCCCCTGAAACTTGATGGAATCTATCACTGCTGATTAGTGGTAGACACATTTTGTTTTATTTTTGATAGTAAGAATCAAATCTGGGGCCTCATGAAAGTAAACGTGTTCTTCTCAGCTACATCCCCAGGTCTATTAAATTTCTTGATTTGAAAGTTTTCCAGGCCTCAGGACCAAAGTTGACTTAGGTGAATCAAAATTCAACTCACCTCTTTACCCTAAGAGGTAGATTCTAAGGTAGATTCTAGGCTGTGAGAAATAGAGTATTGCACTATGGTTATTAAAGTTTTGGAGTCTTTTTTTTCTCAATGTCTTTAATACTTGAGGTCATGCTGAGACAGTGATTGATTTCCCAGAGCCAGCGTGCCACATAATCCAGGCTGACAGCAGTGTGCTTGGAGCGAGTATAGTCTGATTTGAAGTAGGGGAAAATAGGAGTTCCGAAAGGTATCTCAGAGACAAACCCTAATTGTCACATACAGAATTTTTTTAAAAGTGGAGAAAGAAAAAGACAAGTTCTATAGTATACGTCTGTGATCTTGGTACTCAGGAAGCAGGATTATGTGAATTCAACCAGCCTAGGCTCTAGAGTCAGCTCTTGACTCATAGAACATAAATACACAACAGAAATTGATTTCTTACAGGTTTGGCAGCTGGAGAATAAGTTCAATAAACTTGTTGAAATTTTAAAAAGTTTAATATATATTTAAAAAATTAGACTTCTGTTGCTTTCACATGGGTGAAGGATATCTTTAAATAAGATATTTATAATCCCATTTATTGGGGTAGTTATAATTTCATTTACAAAGACCGACTTCATTTAATCACTTCCCAAAGTCTCTACCTCTTGTGAGTGCAGTTAGGATTTCAACAGAGTAATTGGGAGAGGTGAGAAACATGTACTTTCAAACCATAGTGCACAGCTGCTGCTTATTTTCCAGTTCCATTGGTGGCAACAGTGATTATTTTTCCATTTTTTTTTAAAGAACATTTTAGGGTAAGTGTGGGCTCCTAGGGATTGAACTCGTGAGGTTTCCAGCTTTGGAAGCTGTTGTTTACTCACTAAGCTGTCTCATTTTCATGTGATGTGTGTACTGTCTATGTGCATAGTGGTATCAGTGTTTGCATATGTGCGGAAGCCTGAGATTGGTAATAATCCTCAGCAGCTCTTCTGCCTTAAATGGGGTCTCTAATCACACCTCAGAGCTTGTCATTAAGATTTGGCTTGTCTGGGGGGTTCCCAGGCTCTGCCTTCTGAGCCTGGAGTTAATGTTTGGCTTGTCTGGGGGGATTCCCAGTCTTTGCCTTCTGAACTTGGAGTTATATTTGGGCCGTCACACCCACCCAACACTTTACCTGGGATTTGGGAGTCTGAACACTAACCTCTTGGTTGCATGAAAGCACTTCATTGAGCTGTTTCCCTGTCCCTGAATAATCATTTTTGTATTTGTCATCTAACTGTTGAGGAAGTTTGAGTTGGTGAGTAGTATATATAAGAGCAATACTCATTTTGCATAATAGAAAAAACCATCTAATACATGTATGTCTTCTCCCTCTTTTTATTGTTTCAATTTTTTGCCTTCAATTACTATCAAAATCTTAATCAAAATGATAGGGATTTTATGAGAAGGTAATGAAGTTGATCTTCATAAATATTATGTATGCCTTTCAATCAGGACCTGATCTTTAAAAAAAATTTTTTTCTGCATGTGTCTGTTGAGCATGTCTCTGTGTATATCAGAAGGCACTGTGTCTGTGGAGGCCCAAGGGTGACTTTGGGAATCACTCTGGATTGTGCTACCTCCTTTTTGCTTTGCTCTAAAGTTTCCCATGTTCCACCTTCCAGTGTGAGAAATGTCACCATTTCTGCGTGGTGTTTTTATGTGAGAATGGGAGTCCATACTCAGGACCTTAGCTCCTGAACCATCTCTCCAGCCCAGGAGATATTCTTAAAGTGACAAATGAGAAGTGGGAACATCTCACTCAAAAACCCATAAGGAGTAACAAAATGTACAAAAGCATTTGGATCTGATAAAGATTTTTTATCATGGTAACAGCTCATATCTCATGTAAGATCTTGTGCCAGGAATAACGACTTTCTCTGCAGTACGTAACTACAGGTAAGCAGCATTCCTGAGGGTAGAAAGCAGGGTTGTGACTGCTGTGGAGGTAAGACAGGAAGAGAGGGCTTGGTGTGGGGACCTTACAGGGTGAGGTGCGTTTTACTGCTGTAGGTTTTACCTGTTGTCCAGGCCAACAGGGAGGCTTGAGAGTGCCTGGGTTTCCTCGAGTACCTTTGTAACTGCTTAATTGTCCTCTGAGAAACAGGATGGAACCCCAGAATTTCAGTGTAAGGAATGTTGACACAAACCTAGAAATTTAAAACTTCTCTAAACCTATTTTATTCATGGTGTTGGAAGAAAGAAAATTCCTTTTACTTAGGTGCTGTAATGTCTTTTTTTTTTAACGTATATATATTTTATTTTGTATGTGTTTGTGTGTGTTATAGGGCCAAAAATCCAGACCACTGCCATTTCCTCCTGCTTTGTGGATGGCAGAGACTTTTTTTTTTTTTTTTTTTGTCGTATTGAAGGCTTTATGTTGAAGATAAAAAGTGCCAAGTGTTTTGTGTTTTGATGAGGATCTTTTTCCTGATTAGACACTACTTCCTGTATCTTTACATAGCAGAAGAGAGCAACTTTTTAGGTGTCTCATCATAAGAGTTACTAAGTGCTGTGTATCAAGTCTCCACTCTTAAAATGTAACTATCTTTCAGAGGTGCTGCCATCAAATGTTTTGTACCTTGAGCCTTGGTTTCTTCACAGCTTCTGCTGACTGGCCCGGCAGCCTCTGGAGGTTCTAAGTTGAAGCCTCCCATTTCCCCGCAGGCATGCAAGTGTTACAGACACACCATCTTATTGGCATTTAACTGGGATCTGGGAATCAGAGCTCCCAATACTCAGAATTGTGTGGCAAGTGCTTTACCCAGAGTCACCTACCCAACCCCTGAACATTGTTTTTTTTTAACTATTTAGTGGCCTTTGTGTGTTTAAAACTTATTTATTCATTGTGTGTGTGTCAAAGGGTGACTTCAGAATTATCTTGGATATCGATTCTACCTCCTTTGCTCTGGGATTTCCCAAGCTCTGCCCACCAGGGCCTAGTGCAGGCATTTTTAGGTGGGACCTGGCATCCAAACTCAGGATGTTTTGCTTATGAGACTGTGTCAACCCCTGAGCCATGTCTCTAACTCCCTCCCCCCTTTTTTGAAACTAGATCTCAAAGGTAGCCCAGATTTGCCTAAGACTGAAATCTTGTTCTGTCGATGAAACTAGGATTGCTACCTCAGAGGTTGCCCTGTCTGGTATGGGGGTTACAGGCATGTGTCTTGTCTCATACCTTGTCTTTATTTCTAAACTTTATTTCTAGCGTTTTCATATAATCAGTGTTTTATTGTACTTCATGAACATAGGGATACCTTCCCTTTTTTCACTTTGCTGTACTTTGTGGTGTCACTTTTTGTTTCATTTCTAATTTATTTGATACATATGAGGAAGGGAGCTGGATTTGTTTCCTAGAGGACCATCTAGATGATCCCATCAGAAAGGATTGGTTACTGCTGTAAGTTATGCCACTGTTATGCCATTGTTAGTATAGCACACCGTCCACAGCTGAGTAAGACCTGACTTCTCTAGCACTGTACACAGCATCTCTTGGCACTGCAGGTTTTTTAGCAGAAAGGAAAGTGTAAACTTCTAAACTTCTAGCTTGCTTTTTCGGTCCTGGTGAGCAGTCAAGATCAGTGACCAGGGCTGATAATGTAGTTCAGTGGGCAAAGGTGCTTATGTGCAAATCTGGTGACCTGAGTGTGGTGCTGTGGCCCACATGGAAGAATGGAACTGATCTGAAAGTTTATCTCTGACCTCCACTTCTGTGCTATGCATGTTGCATAGCTACACCTCCCCACAACAAACTCAGCCCCTGACCAATTCTTACTCTTTAAAAACTGGGGCTGGAGGAATTAGCTCAGGGGTTAAACTTTGCCTCACAAGCAGAAGGATGCAATCTGCACGTCTACTTCCTGGAACGTGGAGCCTGGGAAACCCCAGAGCAAAGCAAAAAAGTCGAGCAATCCAGGATGTTTCCTAAAGTTAACCTTGGATCTCTGCAGGCACATGTAGTGCCCTCTTCTATACACACACACAAATTGAGTAGCGGGAGATAGATAAGCATGAATGCCATAGTGCACAAGTAGAGATCAGAGGACAACTTTTGGTAATTGGTTCTCTTCTTCCGCCACATAACCTTCCAGAAAACACTCAGGAGGACAGGTTTGCAAGCAGGATATTCACTACTGAGCTATCTTCCTGGGCCTCAATTCTTGTTCTTGTCTTAATTGGTTACATCAGGTAATCTTAGGTATCATGAGTGTCTTGAGCTTGTTGCTCTGTTGCTTGAAAGGCTGAATTCTTTTGGCTCCTGGGGCCTTTGTCTCTCAGCTCCAGCTCCCTTTCTGGTCTCTTGATGCAGGAAGTTCCTGACTTAAGGTCTTGTTCTCTCATTTTCCTGCCTCTTTCCCCTAGGTCAGTAATTGAAATGTCTGTATTCACATTTGTCTTCTGCTCAGATTCTCTTGAATGGCATACTCATGTCTTATTTAAGAGTTGTTAGACTCTTTATATATACTAAGCAGAAGTAGGAAAAAGTTATTGAAATTCCTACATGAATGTCTGATACTTAAAGTACAACTCATATAAAACCAAATTACTTGTCTTTCCTCCACTATACACCCCTCCTTCCCTTTTTGGACATGTGTAAGTGTGTATATGTGTGTGCTCTAGAGGACTAAGGGTAATACTTAGGAATCATCCTGGATTGCTGTTTTTTTGCTTTGCTTTGTTTTGGGGATTCCCAGGCTCTGCCATTTCCACCTGGAGTTTTTACATGGGATCTGGGATTTGAACTCTGGTCCTTCTGCTTTTAAAGCATCTTTCCAGAACTGATCTTAATGTTTCTCTTTTTTTTTTTTTTAATATTTTTTATTTCATTTTTGTTCAATTGTGTGTGTGTGCGCATGTGTGTGTGTAGAACCACCCATGGACCGCCTCCACCTCCTCCTTGTTTACTCTGCCCCAGGATTCACAGACTCCGCCCTACCAGGACCAGAAACGCAGGCTGCCCCTGCTTCCGCCCGGCGTCTATACATGGGGTCTAGGATCGGAACTCAGGACCTTCCGCCTTCAAGGCGGAGGCTTAACCTCTGAGCCACCTCTCCAGCCCCCTGATCTTCATGTGTCTATTCTTGTACTACTTGTTTACACCACAGCAACCACAGCGAGCCTTTAGAAAAAACGTAAAGTGCCAGCGAAGGGGCTCAGTTGGTAAAGCACGTGTACACAGACTTGAGGACCCAAGTTCAACTGTGGGGCTCATGTGTTATACATGTGGTGGCACATGTATGCCTGTGTCCCTACTGTTTCTTTTTAAGTCCTACATTAGATTAGCAAAACTCAGCTCAAGACCTGTTATCTTTGACTTGATCCTCTTTAGGCCCCACTACACTGGACTTGCTATGAAATATACCAGGTCACGTTCCTGTTGTATGTAATTGGATCAGTAAGTTTCCTTGATACTCTAGATAAAAGCCTATGATTTGTTTTAACTGATGTGGATTTTCTTTTTGAGCACTAGGGATTGAACCCAGGGCATTGAACCAGCTGGGCAAGTGTTCTGCCACAGAAGTAAATGGACCTTTTATTTATTTATTCATTCATTTATTTTTTGCAATAAGTCTCTTTGCTATGTTACCCAGACTGACCTTGAATTTATAGTCCTTGTCAGCTTGCTGGAGTAGCTGGGATTAAAGGCAGTATTGAACTAAAGTTGCCAGCATTTGCACAGCAAGGGCTTTTCCTTGCTGAACCATTTGGCCCTTAATTTTTAACAATACTATGCAAAGGTACACTAATTAGATATGTGCTGAGCAATGATGGTAGGAAAATAATTGAATGTCCTTGTTCTCCATAGTCAACCATTGTTTCTGTAAAAGCAGAAAACTTTAAAATTTTTGTGTGTTTGCGTGTGTATCAGAGGGCACATGTGTCCTTGTGGAGGACTAAGAGTGACTTTGGGAATCATCCTGGAATGCTGCTACCTCCTTTCTGCTTCACTTTGGAATTTCTCAGGCTCTGTCCATCAGGGCCGAAAGTGCAGGCTGCCATCATTTCCGCCTGGCGTTTTTATGTGGGATCTGGAATCCAAACTCATGACCTTCTGTTTGTGAGACTGAGTCTTAATCCCTGAGCCATTTCTCCAGTCCTCCAAAGCAGAAAACTTTGAATAGTAAAAGTGCTACAATTATAACAGAATAGTCTTGAGTCTGAGCTGTGATGTTTCATTGTTGGCATGGTGTGGACATTTATTAGGGGCTGTGACTGTACATCTGGAGCAAAGTGAGCATGTGTGTGTGTCCTCTGAACAAGACTGCAGTGAGGTCTTTTAGGACAGAGTGGTGGTAAAACTAGAAGCACCTTGGATTCATTATGCCTTTGATTCTGAATTAGTTTTTGATCACTGTTCATTTAGAAATCTTTAACTGTTGCCAATTTTTTGTGATCACATGTTTAGTTTAGTTACATAATCCCACATATTGTAACCTTGCAAGTTAAGAAAACTGCAACCCACATTATCAAATATATATTCCCACTACAGTTCTGAACTTATTTTTCAGGACTCAAGCATGTTGTTTGTGTAGTTTAGAGCCATCAAACTTGATATTTTAACAAAACAAAACCTGAATTGGCCCCAAGGTACCTCTTATTTGTATAACCTCTAATTTTCCCAAAAATAGATTTGGAATTGGCTTTTTTAGACATGGTCCTTTGGACTGGAGAAATGGCTCGGGGGTTAAGTCTATGCCTCACAAGCAGAAGGACCAGAGTTCAGATCTCAAATTCCAGAATTCAATGTAAAAACACTGGGCAGAAATGATGGCAGCCTGCACTTCTGGTTCAGAAAGTGGAGCCTGGGAAACTCCAGAGCAAAGCAAAAAGGAGTTAGAGCAATCCAGAATGATTCCTTATGTCATCCTTGCTTGGCCCTCCATAGGCACATACAAGTACTTCTGATACACAAAGACACATGTGCAAGTGCACACACACACACACAATTTTTTTTAAAGAATTACTGTTGGGAGGAAAGGATCAGAAAAGACAATCTTTACCTGTAATCTTTGTAACTTGTGAGGCTCAGGGCTGAACATTCGAGGGCTGCCTGAGCAATAGGATGAGTTCAAAGAGAGCAATTTAGCAGGACATCTCAAAAAATACATAATGTACAATGGTGGAGTGCTTGCCTGTGCTGCATAAGATCTCAGCTTCAGTCCCCAGTATTGTCCCAATAAAGAAAATTCCGAGTTCGGGAGCACTGGTGATACAGAGCAGAGATAAATCTTTTGCCTGGCTTGAACAAAGGTGCCATGTGTTCAATTCCCAACACAAAAATAGTGAAAAAAAAAAGGCGATCTAGCCCCTCATGGCCCTCTAGTGCTGTGAGTCCGTTTCCAGCTGCCTACTTCTCTTGGAGGCTCCCTAGCCCCTCGTGGCACTCCAGTGCCATGAGTCTGTTTCTTGTTCCTTGCTCCTCATGAATTCCATGTCTAGGCACTGTGAGTTCTCATGGGCTCCCTAGCCCCTCATGGCACTCTATTGCCATGAGCTCTGTTTCATGTCTGCTTCTCATGGAGGCGCCCTAGCTCCTCATGGCACTCCACATCTGGAGCCCATGAGTTCCAACCTTTCTCTTTACTAATAAATTCTACCTTAATTCTCAAAAAAAAAAAAAAAAAAAAAAGTGAAAAAAATAGAATGCCCCAGGCATATTGCCTAAGGCAGAAGTTTGAGTTCCCCAGCGTTTGCTTGGCTTTTTCCTTCTACATTCTCTTTAAATCTTTTTCCATCTTCATCTCCACACCTATGGGGATGTTTAACAATGTGTCTAAAGGTTATCATTGCATCTAGTTTGAGTATTTTGTGACCATTCTCATACAATTGTGATGGAGACTGGAATTTACCAGCCTTATAGATCACCAGTTTATTTTGTTGCGCTCCAAACCCCAACCCTCACTTCATTTCCTGTAAACATGCTTGAAACACATGCAGTGGACATTAGTAATGTATCTGAAAACCATTGTTTTAATGATGCGCTTCATTTAAGTGTATATTACCCTTTCCTTCTCTGCTTCCCATTCATTCGGTGCTTCAGTAGACACCTGTCATTCAAGAAATAGTGCCATCCTAGAACAGACTCTGGAGTGGGCATACAAGATTCTTGGATGGCCACTCAAGCTGAAATTGTCCTAACTAATGACTTGGTTCATCAGTCTAAAGCCGGGCAAACACTTGGGAAGCTGAGGGAGGATTGCCACAAGTTTGAGGCCAGCCCGAATGAGCTACATTGTGAATTCTTTAGTGACAGATTAGTACCTGTTTCAAAAAAAAATCACTTTAGAAAGGCCAGCTCTTCTTGCTTAGCTTCATTTCAGTCCCTCAGGGGCCCTTGTAGCCCCATGCTTCTTCTTAGAGTTGCATCAACTTGGGCCGACAGCAACAGTCCAGCTGGCCTTGGTACGTGAACATGAAAACCCTCCTTTTCGTACCTGTGTGTGAACATGGCCTTTGAGAACTCCGATCCCTTTGCAGCTGTTCATTTGTACTTCGGTGGTAGCTTCTGCAGTTTTCCACTGTGGGGAACAAACATCAAGAATTGGGATTGGTGGTTTTTTTCTTTCCCATTGGGGAGGAGCAGATGATCTGAAACCTCAGCTGTTTTCATTATTGGAGAGTCAACTATGTTCCTCATGAATCTTATGGCTAGGTGGTGGTGATGGGTGTGTGTGGATCCTCAAAAGGCCCAAAGCACCGTTCATAGAACTCTTCACCAGATCTCCCTGTGGATTCTTGGAACCGATATCGCCTGCATTTCATTCTCTTGGCAGTACAGCATGGCTCACTCTCAAGAAGCTCTGATGCTGTTGCTTCTGACAACTGACAACTTCCTAGGAATGTGTGAGTTTTTTTTTTTTTTTTTCATTCCTTCTGAATGCAAGAACTCTTGAGGATCAGATCTGTGAGTTAAATACTGAAAATCTTAGGCAGATTGCTTCCCTTTTCTGGGTCATTTTTCCAACACTTAACTTTTTCTCTCACAAAAAGCTCCTAACAATACATTGAGTACTGAATATTTTTCCTTGCCTTACTGTCTTCACTTTCTGGTTAGAAATCAGAGGAAAGGAGCAGACCTAGAAGGTGAAGCAAAGCTTGGGTCAGAGAAGTTTTTGCCAAGCAGAGCAGCAGCTGTGTCTCAACCCCAGAAAGCTGTTACGCTGGTGCCCAGGGATTCTAATAGGTTACCTACAGGAACCTGGCCACTCTTCTCCTGGGCAGGAGCAATATTTAAATCAGGTTAGGGGTTAATTTCCCCTGGAGTGTCCTGCACTGTCTGCCGCTATGGCTAGGCTTTGCTTGGGGATGCATGCCCTAGAGCCCTTCCCATGTAGCTGACTTTATAGGAAGAAATACATGGAAGTGAAAACTTTGGGATAATATTCCCTCAAAACACCCTCCACCCCTCCACAAAGAAAAAACCTAGGGCAGAAACTCCCTCAGCTTTTATTATCCCTCACATTGTCTCTAGACTATTGGTGTCTCTAGACTGTTGGTAAGTGTAGTTCTATTTCAAGAGAAATTTTTTTTGGCATGTGTGTTCTGCATATGGGTAGTGCAAATGTGTATTGTGGGCATGTACAAAGGGCACTTTGTGGAGGCCCAAAGGTGGTAAGTGGGAATTATCCTAGATTGACCTTCCACCTTACTGTTTTGTTCCTCCAACCTTCTTGGGTTGGACTCAGCCATATTCTCCTGGTATTTTTTATGAGAGGCTGGGGGTGGGGGAGGGTGTGTGTGTTTGAACTCAGGTCCTTTTGCTTGTGCAGCGAAGCTTTTAACCACTGAGACATCTCTCCAACCCCAAGAGAAATATTTTCAGTCCTAAGACACAAAATTTAGTAGGATTACATAAATAATTGTCCATTCTGACCTCATTTAACAGTTTTACATTTGTCTTATAGTTAAAATCAGCTGATTTTTTTTTAGTTATGAGTGTGCATGTATATGCGCCACAGTACATGTGGAGATGAGAGGACAAGTACAACTTGTGCAAATCAGTTCTCTCCCTATACCATGTCCAGGGTTGGCAACAAACTGTTTCCTTGCTGACCTGTCTTGCTGTCTTGAGATAGGCCTTTTTATTGAGATGGTCTCATGTAGCTCAGGCTGGTCTTAAACTATGTAACAGAGAATGGATGCAGATCCTCCTGCCTTCACCTCCCACCATGCTAGGCTAGCTGAAGCTCTCATCTCTAAATATAAGTGCTGGTGATGGTAACAATGTTAACTCAGGACTTTGACTTCAAACCTATGTTCCTATTTTAGTTTTTGATTGTTGTTGTGCTAAAACACTGATCAGAGTGACTGAAAGGAGAAATTGTTTATTACAGTTTATATATCCAAGGGATAAAGTCCATTATGGCAGTGAAGGCATGGCAGACAGAGCAAGAGGCTGGCTCATACTGAATCCACATTCTTCAATCAGAATTGATGGTAGAGGCTTTGAAACCTCAAGACCTGCCCCCAATGATTACTATGTCCAGCAGGGCTCCACCTACTAACGGTTTCATAACTATTCCAAAAATACCACCAGGTTGGGATTAAGTGCTCAAACACATGAGCCAGTGGAGGATATTTTATATTCAAAACCACAATAATTCCTAAGCATCCATCAAATTCTCAATAGTCTTTTAAGATCTTTGAGGAGAAGGAGAGGTTAACTCAAGGGTTGCTGCTTCCCAAGCAAAAGATCATGAATTTGGATCTCAGATCTCATGTAAAAATGCCAGGTGGAAATGGTGGCAGCTTGCATTCTGCCCTGTAATTTGGAGTCTGGGATACCCTATAGCTAAGCCAAAAGGACTTAAGGGAATCCAGGATGATTTCCATAGTCACCCTTGGATCTCCATAGGCACATATGGTCCCCTCTGATACACAAATACACAGACACATGCATATGTGCACACACACAAGTTCTTTGACTCTTTCTCATCTCATTAAGATTTCACTGGTGGTTTCTGTAAGTTCTGATTTGGAAACTTCAAATCTGTAATACTATTCTTCCCCCCCTCCTATCTTTAATCAGTGAAATTTCTTCAGTGTGCTATGAGGCTCACAAGGACTGGGCCGGTTGCCTTCCTACTTCTAATGGATGTCAAACTCTTTCTGATCATGGGTTCTTTCCTCCAACTGAAGGACCACACCTTTTTCCTACTTCAGTCCCTGGAATAGTTTCATATATAGTATACATTTGGTTCTTCATAGCCCTTAACACAAACCTAAGTAATGTTTCCTTTTCTGGTAGGAACACATCTAATTCATCTCCATGTTCCCAGATCTTGGTACAAGCAGCTGTGGCTAGTGGACACAGAGTGAATATAGATATTGAGAACTCTACTGTTGCCAATTTTTATCAGACAATGCCCATGATGTATTTATACAGAAGCTTTTCCTTGCATGATTTGCCAATGAGATAGGGGAAAAAGAAATCAAGATATGTTAAATGGTGAATCTGGGAAAAAGAAATCAAGGTATGTTAAATGGTGAATTTGTGAAAACCTAACACAAAAAGCCAGAGGTTTTGATGAGGTCTCAATTGTACCTGATGCTGTGTAAGAAGAGATCCCAGTATCTTTGCTTTATTTTCCCTTGTGAAATAGACAATCCTGCCTCCCTGTGGAATACAATCCTGCCTCCCTGTGGAATGCTAAAGCTAATATAAGCCTTGTACTTCACCCATTAAAGTTGGGAGTGTGGGTGGGCATGCACCTGTTACCTCCTTGTCTTCTCCACTCAGAAAAACTCAGGGAAACTACCTCACTATAAGGCTCACTCCTTAATCCCAAGACTGGAGAGACCGAGGCAGGACTGTGTTTAAGGCCTGGACTATATACTGCAAGCAGAACTCTGTCAAAAAAAAAAGTTGTGAGGGCTGAAAGGTACAGTGTACCTAGCATGCAGAGGCCCTGGACTTGGTCCTAATACCCTGCTCCAAATTGGGAAAATGTTATATAATTGTAGGTAAAATTTCACATGTAGGAATAGACATGTTACCATTTCCATATAGAACAATATAAAGCATAAGTGGGATTGAGTCCATTATTAGGGACTACACAATTTTAAAATGTCAAAAATTCTTTGACTGGGTGTTGTGGCTTGAATGTACAATCCTAGTACTTCATAGGTGAATCTAGAAGATGATCAGATATGCTTGACTATATAACAAGTTCCAGGCTAGTTTGACCTATAGAAACCATTTAAAAAAAAAAAAAAAAAAAAAAAAAGGAAGGGCCAGAGAGATGGCTCAGGGGTAAGCAAGCCTGTGCCTCCCAAGCAGAAGGTCCTGAGTTCCATGTAAAAACATCAGGCAGGAATGGCAGTGGCCTGTACTTCTGGTCCTGGAAAACTTCCAAGCAAAGCAAATAGATAGAAGCAATACAGGGTTATTCCCCAAGTCACCTTTGAGTCTCACCAGGCATACACAGTGCCCTGTGATGCATACAAATACACATGCAAGAAAAAAAATTTTTTTAAGGCTAGAAACAGGTCAGTTGGTAGAATGCTTATGTAGCATTCGTGAAGGGGTATGGTCCTCAGCACTGCATGAAACTAGGCAAGGTGGCACATATGTATAATTCCAGCACTTAGTAGATAGAGGAAGCAGGAGATGAAATTCAATATGAGACCTGGTCTCAAAAGGGAGAGAAGTAGGGGGAGTGCTAAATATATTACTTACATAGAAGTTTAGATCTTGTCTTCAAAACCAAATCAAGATAGATAAAACAAAAAAATGACAACCATTTTAACTTATTTAACATTCAATCCTAACAAATATTAACACTTTGTGAAAAGAGATTATACTTTAATGGCTCATAAGTGAACTTAAAATGAACAAAAATATGATTGTCTTATTTTATAGGGGTGCTGGGGATGGATCTTAGGGCTTTAAATTTTTTTTATTTGCAAACTAATAAAATGGTAGCTTATACCTGTGATTCCCAAGAATCAGAAGGTAGAAGCAGGATTGCCACAACTATGAGACTACCCTGGTCTACACAACAAGTAGGCTTAGCACATAATAAAACCCACATAATGAAAGGAGTGAACTGACTTCCAGAAGTTGTCTTCTGAACCTCCTATATACTGTTTTCAACAAAATGTTAAAAAAAAAAAAGTGTTGTGATGGCGGGGATGTGTCACACCATGCCTAGTTTTATGCAGTGCTGATGATCAAACCCCTTCATTGGGGAGGGGGAAGAAACTATGTCTATTCCATTCTTTAGGTCAGGAGATTATGACTATAAATTCAATCATCCTGAAAAGACATGAGTATCTCCTCTTTCTGATTCAGGATTTCCTGGAGGCTTCCAGCACTAGTCATTCTAGGTTACCTCTGGGATGACCAGTTGTAACATAAAATATCAGTGTCTCAAGATTGTGACAAGCTTTCCAACCAGCTTTCTCTGAAGCTGTAGTGCTCATCTCACTGAATTTTCCCTTCTACACTTTAGACATCCATTCATTTGAATTTTGTTTGAGTACAAATAGAAAAGAACCAGAAGACACTAGTAATAAATAAGTCAAACAATTAGAAAAAGATTTAAGTGTTAGAAACGTTTATTTGTCAAAAAATAAAAATAAAAAAGTGGGAGGAGTGGAATAAAACAAAGCTAAATTTCAGCTAATGCTGTATCACGATCACAGGTAGACAAAAAAACAAAAAGCAAAACAAAACAAAAAAAACCAAACCAAAGCAACAACAAAACCCCCAATGGTCCTAGCAATTTCTGAAGATTAGCTTCACTGTTAGGGTGCAGAGCTAACAGAGAAGAGTAAAAGGCTGCTTGCCACTACATGGTCGTTTCAAAGGGAAAGGAGATGCTGCAGGTAGGCAAGGAGGGCTCAACTCCTAGGGAAAGCAAGATAAGAGGGGTTCCACTGTACAGGAAAAAGGGGATGCCAGCATAATCCTTACCTAGGGCTGTTCAGAGGCTGAGAATATAAGGAACAGAGTGAAAGGCTACAGATAACTAGCATCAGAAGGAAAGAAAAGTCAACTTAGAAGAATTAAATTAAGAAAGAAAACATAGTTGGTCACAAATTCCTTTGTTTACTGAAACATGAAGCAATGGAAACATCCCGGCAAAGGGGACCGCGCGGAGCAAGTTCTCATATATGACCGCAGCCCGAGGGTTCAGTCCGCAATTATCCTACCTGAAAGAGAGCACAACACAAGAGGCTTACACAGTGCCTGGAGAGCAGCTTGGCTTGGAGTACAAGGGCCCTGGTCCCGTCCTGTATTCCAGGGGGAGGGAGGGGGAAAACAAAGAACAAAACAAAACCAAGTCAGACTGGATCAAATGTATAATCCCACAAATCACCCAGGAATCTACTAGGTATACATAGGAACCTATCCACAGCTATGTGTAAGACAAGATGTAATCAGCAAGACTGCTGTTGGTGACAAATCCAACTTTCTTATCTTTTACCCAAGAAGACCTCTGTTAATAGAAGGCTACCATTGTTTAAAAAAAAAAGTAAAGCCATAAATTAGCAATAAGTAAAAATCTTGGGGTCCAGGGGAAAAAAAATCCAACAAGATGCTGAAATCTCAAATATGGTAAATTTCTCTGTTCTTTTTTTCATAGATGAGGTCAATTATATTGCCCAAGGTGGCCATGAACTTCAGGGCTCAAGCAATGTAGTTGGGACTATAGGAGCCTAGCACCAAGTCTGGCCCAAGTCACTACATGTTTCATTTTAATCTTTCAAAGTAAACTTTTCAAAAATGAGAGTCATGTCAGGGTGTCAGGAACAGCCTTCCACATATCTACATTTCACACAGTCACAGATTCAGAGCCATAGTTCTAGCAGTTCCCCTTCCCAATTGGCCAAATATCCCTGGAGGAATCAAAAGAAGAAACTACTGTAAGGATCTGCTAATCCTTCCACTGATGATGGGAACTCCAGACATCAATGGCTGGGGGGAAAAAAAAGTTAACTCATACCAAGTTCCTCTACTTATTACAGACAAAGGGCCAAATCTTGGTCTTGATCTGTGCCAATCGACTTCAAAAGTTGTGATGTTCTTGGATCAGTTCTGTTAGGGTGAGACCCGAATTTGGATCCCCAACAGTGGAGTATGTCATCCTGGCAGCCTCATTACATCAAGCTCCTGGGACTGCAACCAACTCAGGGTTATTCAGTCCATTTGAGGTTCACACCTGGAAGGTAAGTTTCTTTAAAAGTCATCACTAAAAAGAGGTTAGATAAACAACTACTGCTCCAAATTAAAATTTACTTGCCCTAACAATATTAAACCTTTGAGATCACAATATACTAAAAATGTTTAACCTTGACACATTTTTGGGAGGACAAAGTTATCAAACACATTAATACCAAATTATTTTAGAGGCATATGTTTACATGGTAGATGCTCCTCTCAAAATTAATGGCAAAACTTCATGTTCTAAAAGCCATTCACATACATGAACACTGCTGTACAGTGGTCTCAGGAAATCCTATTTCACAGGGGTGTTTAAGAATATATAACTTATCAAATACTCATGCCACATTTGCTTTTTCTAAACATCTATATGAAAGAGAGGCTAAGTTAGAAACCCCGCAAGTTTGGTGATAACTCTGTTTAACCTTGATCCTGAGGCTTCTAATTCAAGTGATATTCACATCTAAAGTACAAGGAAAAACTCAACAATATAAAGCTGTAAATGCTATTTCCAATCTGTTGACATTTACTTATCTCTAGATATCTAATTCTTGCTATTCCAATGGCCTTTCATACATACTGCCTAAATTTTCAGAGTCACCACCCATGCGATTTTATGCACACCAGAAAATTAGGTTAAAATTTTCTGTCCTTTTAAAAAGAAAAACCAAAGAACAAAACAAAACTGCTAGGAAAAACTCATATAAAGAAATAGGGCTCGAGTGCCTACAAGAAATGTTCTAGATTGGAATAGGGACTGCATAGGCCAGAGTAGCAAAGTACTCAGAATTTAGGGCTGGTAAGATGGCTCAGTGGGTAACAGCACTTGCTACCAAGCCTGACAAGCTGAGTTCAACCCCCTGGATCCCAATGGTGGAAGAAATGATTCCTACGATGTCTTATGACTTGCACATGTGTGTGTGGCATGTGTGTCCATATACATATATACAGACACACAAAAATGTCAAAACCAACAAAAACGTTCAGAATTAAAGGTTTTAAAACTAAAAACATTTACAGGATTTTATCTGAAGAATTTCCTTTGGTACAGAGCTAAGACCCTCCCCCCCTCTCCACTCCCCCCAAAAAAGATTGTTTCTCTTTTTGTTTTGGTCTTGCTATACTGGCAGACTGGCTTGGAATATGCTGGTCTTGTGATCCTTCTGTCCCATCCTCCCTAGTGCTAGGACTACAGGCATGTGCTACCATGCCCTCTGCTCCATTAAAGTGTTATTAATAACTAGAAATCCTAAGGTTACAGATAAAATTCTGGGCCTGTGCCTTTTGCCTTAATGCCACAGCAAGTCCGGTAGTGGAAAGAGCATGGACTTAAATGTCAGGAAGGAATGGGTTTCAATTGTTTCAGTCATTAATCGGATGACCATGAGCAAAGGACTTGGCCTCTCTGTGTCGGGTCTCACTTTTCTCTGTATGAAAAGGTACCTCTTATTGTTCAGATGCATAAACAGAAAACCTAACATACTATATTTCCTTAAATGTTTTTCTGTGACCCACATTTTGTACAAATGTTTAAGTAGTATTCTCACTTGTAACAAGAGTGTTGCTGCCTTAGAAAGAATACTGAAACTTCACCAGGTTAGAACGAACTAGTTGGCCAAAGCTGGAGAAATACCTTTCTGGACATGATCCTGACCACAAAGTAGCTCTGGTCTCCTCTATGAAGCAAGGCCTCTAAATGCACATGTCAACCACACCCACCCCACTCTCACCTCCAGTTTTTAAAAGGCCGAGTACCGTGTTCGGTCCACATACTGCTCCCGCTCATACCGAGCCATGTCATACAGAGAATTCCGTGCAGCTGCTGAAGCCTGAGACAGCTCACTCTCTGGCCCATAACCGTAGCCCTCTCCAACTGTGGGGAGCACAGCTGCATTACGACGCAGTGGACTCCTGTCCCTTCCATAATAGGAGGAAGAGGAGGCGGCGGCAGCAGCCATAGCGGCCGAGGTGGCAGCAGCACCAGAGTTCTGCAATAAGTGTCTGTCGTAGGGATCAACAGAAGTGGAGTTGAGGTGGCTGGTCACAGCTGAGCTCTGGACTTGGGGCAGGTGAGACATGGTCTGCTCTGCATAATTGTACGCAGAAGCTGCCGCCGCCGCTGCCACAGCTTCATAAGAGCGGACCCGGTAGCGCTTATAGTAGTCGAGTGCCCCGTAGGCATCGTTGTAATACATGGACTCCCCATAGCCCATGGTGTAGGGCGTGCGCACTGCTCCATACTGTTCATTGTACTGCTCGGTAAAGTCTGCTACGCGCCCTGTACGGTCTACTGGGCATTCTTTGGACCAATGTCCCTCTTTCCCACATCGATAGCAGCCGCTCTGGTCTCCCATCCCAGGGGCAGTCCGAAGCCGGCTGGTGGACAACTGCACATGCATTCGTTTGCCTTGAGGAAATAGATTAAAAAGATTATTACTTATTAGTATTGTCTTCCCCCAAATGAAATATATATACACATACAAATTCCTATGACCTTATTTCAGCAATCCCCTCCAAGAAAGTAGCTGAAGACTCACTCATCAGAGACGAGCTATCGAATGTGAATCCTTGGATGCCAGTCAGTCCTGTCTTACACCAGTAGCACACCAGACTCACTCCTATTGCTGTCCAGTTCATCACCTCCGTGACAAAAAGTGAAAAACTTCTACTTGTACAACAGAAGTTGTCACTAAGATGTTACTGCTTCCAACCCAATCATCTAACAAAATCTGTTAATATCAGTTTTGGAAGGAATCTCTCCTCCTCCCAGCGATTTTACCTAAGGTCTGAGCGCGGTAGAAAAAGCACATGCATGTATGAGGCCCAAGTCTGACCCCCAAATACTTCAAAAGAAAAAACGAATACTCAAGAGCAAATCTTTTGTCCATCTGTTTCCTTCAGCTATTTCTGCAGGTGTCCCCAGAAAGCTACAGCACACACCCAAGTCATACTTGGCCTATCATCTCTGACTTAATCTGTACACCTGTAGGAGTTATAAGAGTCTAGATTTCAACCCCCAACTTTTTCTCAAAGGCAAATTTGTACTCTTATAAGAATTTTTTAAAATAAAAATTAAGATTTTTTTTAAAAAAAGTTCATTTTGTGTGTGTTAAGTATATGATGTGAATGTGAGTATATTATGTTAACAGCACATATGTGGAGGTCAGAGGACAATTTTGTGGAGTTGGTTCTCTCCATCCATCTTTACATGGGTTTTGGAGATTGAAACTCGGGTCATTAGGCACGCGCCTTTACTTGCTGCCAGCCATCTTGCCGGCCTAAAAATTAGATCTTGAAATTGTAGTAGCTTTGAAGGAACAGTATATTCCCATGTAATAGAATATCAGCATTTCATCCTGCCATGTAGCTTATAGTTCTTTACAGGTGGTCTTTATTTGTTAAAGGATTCTAAGTAACCAGTCAAATGAGCCATGTTTTCATGCTTCTAAGAAATGACCAAAGAAGATCAGCTAAATGAAGAAGTCTATGCTCAGAGCTTGTGTACAAACTCCTTGATGATAAAAGCATGACCTTTAAAAGCAACTTAGGGGGGGCTGGAGAGGTGGCTCAGGGGTTAAGCTTCTGCCTTGCAGGTAGAAGGTCCTGAGTTCAGATCCTAGACCCCATGTATAGATGCCAGGCGGAAGCGGGGGCGGCCTGCGTTTCCGGTCCTGGTAGGGCGGAGCCTGTGAATCCTGGGGCAGAGTAAACAAAGAGGAGCTGGAGGCATCCATGGTGGTTCCCGAATTCATCCGTGGTTCTACATACACACACATACATACACATACGCACACACGCACATGCACACAATTGAACAAATAAAAACACACACAAAAAAAAAATTTAAAAAAAATTTAAGAGCAACTTAGGGAAAAGGAGTAATTCAGTTTCAAACTGTGTAAAACTTGAGACCAAGTCAATGCTTTTCAGGTTGCACCAATAGGCATCTAGTACAGTGACAGAGAACACAGGACAGGGGCTTTTCATCACTAAGTAAAGGCTTCTCACACCCCCATGTACAAGATGTTCTTTGTTTGCACCACAGTTTTCAAACTAGTCACTTCCAATTTAAAACCTACTTTTCAACAGAAATAAAGTATGTAAAGCATCTGACCTTGGTTTCAAGTAGACAGTATTTATCACCAGCAATGATGCAGCAGGCAGATACCAAATGAAAGCAGCATTTACTCATCTCGTTTTTCAGAGATTAAAAATATCTTCAAAATAATTCTTAGAAATTATTGTGGGTATGCTACTACCTATACTTAGAGCAGAAACCTTTCTGGCCTCATTTATATGTGAAATGAGGTTCACAAGTCACTGATTTTCAAATGAACCTGCATAGTGCATTAAGCTACATGACAGACACACTACTCCAACTGGGAACAACCTCTTTATGGTTACCAAGCAAACTGCTCACTGCTGCTGTGGAGGAGACATCCTGGAAGACCCAAGGAGATTCTACTGAATCTTCTTAGAAGAAATGCACAGAAGCTTTTTTAGACAACATACAGGAATAAAGGTTCAAAAGATGTGCAAAGTGATACTTTTTAGACTGAAAAAGTTTTAAATTGAAAGAAAACAAACTGGGGGCTGGAGAGGTGGCTCAGGGGTTAAGTCTCTGCCTTGCAGGCAGAAGGTCCTGAGTTCAGATCCGAGACCCCACGTATAGACGCCAGGCAGAAGCGGGGGCGGCCTGCGTTTCTGGTCCTGGTAGGGCGGAGCCTATGAATCTTGGGGCAGAGTAAACAAGGAGGAGGTAGAGGTGTCCATGGTGGTTCCCAAATTCGTCCGTAGTTCTACACGTGCACACGTGCACACGTGCGCACGCACACACATGTGCACAATTGAATAAATAAAAAAAAATTAAAAAGAAAACAAACTGGTATCTAGGCTATATTTTCTATAGAAGTTTGACTTAAGCTGAATGTGAAAGGATTATGTCTATAACTCTAGTACTCAAAGAAGCTGAGGCAGGAGGATTGGGAGCTACACAGCAAGATTCTGTCTCAAAATAACAAAAACACATGAGAATTATCCAATACTAAATTTTCTCTTATCTGTAAAGAAAACAAAAATCACCTCATCATAAATATATAACATGGACTAGACCACCCTTTCTGTGTTATGGAGAACACTTAAAACTGAAATAAAAGATTCTTTTCCAACTCAAGTTTTTTGTCTGTACTTTCTATTTATTATTAATTATTATATTTTGTGTGTTATCAGAGGGCACTGTGTCCATGTAGAGGACCAAATGTGACTTCAGAAGTCATCTTGGATTCCTTCTACCTCCTTTTTCTCTGGGATTTCCCAGGCTCTGCCCACCAGGGCCAGAAGTGTAGTCTGCCACCATTTCCACCTAGCACTTTTGTATGAGATCTGGGATCTGAACTCAGGACCGTCTGCATTCGAGGCAGAGTCTTAACCCCCGAGCTATCTTTCCAGCCCTATTATTTGTACTTTCTAAGGAAATATTTAAAGAAAGAAACAAAACTTCACGGATCCTCTGGCATTACTCAGATATCTATTTCCTAAGTAATTATACTTCCTTATTAAACATAGACTATAGGCTAGAGACATGACTTAGGAGATAAGACTACCTTACAAGCAGAAGGACACAAGTTGGGATTCCAATCTTTATGTGAAAACATCAAGGGGAAATGATGGTAACTTGTACTTCCAGTTCTGGAAAGGTGAGTCTGGGATTTCCCAGCATAAAGGGATTATAGGAGCAATCTACGATGATCCCCAAGGGCCTCCATAAGGACACACAGTGCCTTCTGATACATACACAGGAAAAATAAACAAAAAAACAACACCGAAACCCCCAAAAACATGGTTTTAATCTCCAGGGTCAAAAACCAAACCAAAACAAAAAAAACAAAAACAAAAAAACACATACTTATCCTAAGTCAAGGCCTCCAGTTAATCAATTTCTCTAGTACACATTTTGTCTTTTTCCTTTTATACTATTATAATACTAGACTATCTCTGTTGACTTACTATCTGCCTTTTAAGTCTTCATACATTTTGCTTGTTACCTGATGAGAGAACCCTTTTTCAGCATCAATAGGAGAACCTTGCCTGACATTTATGAGGCCCCAGGATAGCCCTAGAACTGAAAAACAAGATACCCCCCAAAAAACCCTTAACAAAAACTCCTTCCCTACTTTTCACAGCCCACTTATGACATCTTTCCACCTCAAATGAAAATAACCAAAAGGACTTTCAAGAAGGCTAGTATCTGCAAATAAAAGAATGTAATTTTAAAAAGTAGTTAAGTTGAATTGTCACATTTTAAATAGCACTGTTTTAAAAATTTTTTTTTTTAATTGTGCGTATGTGTATCAGAGGGCACTAGGGCGCTGTGTGTCCCTGTGGAGGACTAAGAGTGACTTTGAGAATCATCCTGGATTACTTCTACCTTCTTTTTTGGTTCCCTCTGGGATTCCCAGGCTCTGCCCACCAGGGTCTAAAGTATAGGCCACTGCTGTTTCCACCTGGTGTTTTTTCACGTGGAACCTAGGATCCCAACTCAGGACCTTCTCTTTTTGAGGCAGAGTCTTAATTCCTGAACCATCTCTCCAGCACTTAACACTCATGGCTGCAAGCAGCACTCACCTTTCACTGCACTGTGCTCTCACAGTCACAACACCTACATGTCTATCGCCTCATCTTAGTCTGCTACAGCAGGATCATCACTTCTCAGGGTGGACAGCACAGAGTTAAACATGGGTCCCTATCTAGTCAAGGGTAGCAACTACCCGCACTTTTGTCTATGCTTTAAAGGTCGGAATGTGCCAAAATGGGGCTTCACTATCAATCTTCACTATTCACACACTTACTCTTTTCTGATCTGCTTTCCTTTTTCTCAGTGTTTCTTTTTATTGTTTTCCAAGTGTGGCAGAGTCTTAGCAACTCTTTTTATGGCCTTCGGTACAAAAAGGTGTTAACTTAGGAACCAGAAACATGACTGAATGTGTGGTCCTACATGACACCTAATAAAAAACTTTGTGAATAGTGCTATCAATGAACTTCCTAGATGCTTACAAATGCAGTAACCATTTCTCTCCCATGACCACTTAAAGTTTGCTCTTTATGACTTAATGTTTAACTTCAGGTAAATTTACTAGACACATGTAGCTAGTGGATACTTTAGCATACATGCAGAGTTTTCAGACAACCTCTTGTGGTATTAGTGACAATACATGCACACTATTATCAATATAACAATATGATAAGTGCTATGAAGTCTTTGCTGAGATTTCCTCAAAAGCAAGGCCATCATTCCTACTCAAGCCTGGAATTCTAGACATGTCTATCCCTGTGTCCCTCCTCCCTCAGTCAAATAATAGTATGTGGAGCAGAAAAGCTCATGGTACTTTTTTGGCTTCGTTTGTAGCCCAAACTAAACATCTGATTACCCAAGTCCAGACTTAATAACCCAAGATTTATCAATACTTCCTCCAAAGTGTCTTTTTTCCTTGTTTTCACCACTAGCAGCAGAATATAAATCCCCAGAGTTGAAACTCCCTTGCACATGCTTACCACGCACTGTACCACTGAGCCTACACCCTCTGGCTCCCAGTATGTTGTTGGTCACAACCAAAGTAGCAGTTTAAGCCTTAACCTTTACTCTCCCTTCCTCATGAGCCTCGGGCAGATTAGACTTCAAACAGCATTTAAATAAATGACCACAGAAAGTAAATAAATAACCACATTTGGTGATCCTATACTGTTGTTAAAAACAAAAAAAACACCTCAGTCAAAATCTTAGCAAACTTAAAAGGTTTGTTTCCTCAAGGCTACATGATGCGTGAATGGTAAACATTACCTATCACTATCAGCTAAAAGAGAATGTCTGGTGTTCTGGCTTGTCTCCAGTCAGACCCCACTCAGCTCTGCCGCCCCAGCCCCAGGCTAGTTCACCTTGAAATTCTGTGTTATCGAGGCCCCTGATGGCCTCCACGGCATCCTCTGCCCGCTCCATGTGTACAAAGGCATAATCTTTCACGATGTCACATTCGATGACTGGACCGTACTCCTCAAACTTGGCCCGAAGCTCTTGGTTGGTGCAAGTGGGGCTGATGTTGCCGACGTGTAACTTGGTTGAAGCTTTGCTCTTGTTCTTGCTGGCTTCCACGTTGATGTTCACTCCGTGCAGCTTGTAGTGGTGCAGGTTGCGTATGGCGTCCTCGGCGGCCGTCTTGTCCTCTATGTGCACAAAGCCATAGTTCTTAATGATGTCACATTCCAGCACCTTCCCATACTGCTCGAAGAGTGAGCGGATCTCCTGCTCTGTGGCCTCCCGGGGAAGATTTCCAATGAACAGCTTCACCATCCTGACAAGAGCCTGGGAGAGGAGGACCAAGATTTTTAAAAATCAGACGCGAAGTGGGAAGGAAATCTGTCAGCGCCGCATCTCCGTTTGATCCTCCAAAGTTGTCAGCGCCTTCCGCTCCGGGGCTTGCACGTTACCATCACTGCGAAAGGAGCGGTTTGTTTCGAAATAGTACAAACTGCGCGTGTGGCATGCAAGCAGGAGGCCGGGGGTCGGGATGCACAGGTCCCCACGCCTCCGTGACACGAGACGCACCGGGCTGGTCGACCCAGAGGAAGGAAAAGAAAAGCCGCGCAGAAGGCAAGAGGTCGCTGCAGGTCCCCGGTGCCGAGGTTTTGGAGGGAAATCCGTGTGTCGCTCCAGCGCGCGGCATCCCCTCCCACCGCACTCTCGAGAATAAAGGGCGCCCTGCGGCCCCACACCTGGAGCCCCTTCGCCCGGCGGCCCGACCTCCGGCTTGGCCGTCCCAACAAAGACGCGCCCGACCCCTGCCCCGCCCCCTCCGGGACCCGGCCCCGCCTCCTTCCGTTGTCTCCCCGGGACCTCCGGCGGCGGGCGGAGAGAGCCCACGTCCGGGCCGCGCCGGGCCGCCAGAGGCTCCGCCGGGCCCGCCCCCGCGCCCCTCGCAGCCCCGCAGCCCCCTCGCCTACCTCCCGGTGGTGGCGGCGGTGGCGGCGGGTCCCGCGTCAGAGAGAACCCTACAAAATGGCGACGGCCGCTCGAGCCTCGGCGCGACCGGGCGCTTTCTCGCGCGCCAGCTCACGCACGCGCGAGTGCGCGCTGCCTGTCTCTCCTCCCCCTCGCGGGTGCCGGGCGGCCAATCGCGTGGCCGCGTACAAACAGCCGCCCAACCCGGGGGCGGGGTCACGCGGTGACGGCGCTGCAGAGCAGAGGTCAGCCCGCCCCCAGCCCCGGCTAGCCAATCACCGCCCTGGGAGGGAGGGTCGCGGCTCGCGCGTCAGAGGGGCCGGGGAAGCAACCACTGCCGCGGTGAAACCGTGAGCCCGGGGGAGTCGCCAGCCATCACAATGGAGCGTGCTATTAGGCCAGCTGCGGAGGGGGGGTGATGACAAAGGGTTATCTCACCGCGCCGCCGGCCGGGGGGGTTCCTAAGCGGGCTGGCCCACCTCCAGGGCTGGAAGGCCACATTTCAGGAACCCGCGAGCTCCACATTTTAAGCAAAACTAGCCCCCCCTTTTTTGACAACTCATTTAAACAGTTTCGTTTGAGATGGAGGAACATAAAGATGGTTGAGGCAGAGAGCCGAGTCCACTGCGAGACATCGCTTTCCAGCCACAGTTTGCCATGTTTGTTTATGAATATACGTGAGCTGTTCTCGGCTGGATAAGCTCCCTCCCTCCCTCTCTCCCTCTCCTTTCTCCCTCTCTCTCTCTCTCTCTTTCTCTCACTGTGTTTCTGAAACGTGCTGAGTGAGCACTCCAAAGGAACACTTGCTGTAGAAGCCCCGAGAGATTCCTGGTCTGGACGCATGACAAGGGTCTCCACGTCCCTTCCAAGCCACGGGAGACAGGCAGCTGCATCTCTGGACTTTCTGGCATTAAAAATTCAGCTGCGGTGCAAGGGCACCTCCTGGTGGCCACAGGGAAGCCATTGGGCGGTCGGCTTGCTGTCAACCTTCAACAAAGCATGGGCGATGATGGAGATGGATGGACTGAATTTCTCAGTAGAAGCATGCCTTCGGTGCATTGTGTTTGAGCCTGTGGTTTTGCACACACAATCTTCCTGTCTTGGCCTCTCAAGGGGTGAGATTACAGGCGTGGGGCACCATCTCTACCTCTTCTGGGTTTTTCTATCATTCCCTCTCCGTCCCACGTCTCTTTTTCCATTATTTTATTTTTTTTTAATCTGCCTCCCCATTCCTTCGTAAGCAACCATACTAATGATTTTCATGTTGTATTATTGCGTGTGTTCTTGAGAAATGCATTCCTGCCTGTTTGTAGAATGCTGGGACTGATTTACCACCTAGGGAGACAGATCTTGTCCATACACTTCTGCCTTTTTCAGTTCATTTAAAATTTCTCATGGTAGAACATTTTCAAAATGGTATAAATGTAGGCTTATGATTAACTCCTTTGGATTTTTTAAAATCTAGCTTCAACATTATCAACATTTCGCTTATTTGATTTCACTCAGCCCCCATACACACAATGTCATTTTGCCAGTAACTACTTTGCTATCTGCTTCTAATTAAAAATCAGTGCCATTATCATTATTCACAGTGCCGGGAATGAAGCCCAGGATGTTGCATGCTGCCCAAACCTGTACTTCTGAACTATACTGCTATTCTATATGTCAATATAATCTAATATTTATATTCAAGTTTCCCCTAGAGTGTCACAATGTCTTTTTTAAAAAATTTATTTTATGGACCTAGACAGGGTCCAACCATTGTGCATTGTAAGTGGTGTGTCGTACAGTTGTTTTTTACTTTTTCCTATGTGTCCTTATGTGTGTATGTGCAGGTGTGTGTATAAGAGAGCACTTTGAGTGTGTGTGCCTTTGGAGGCCAAGAATGATATTCGCAATCATCTTGGATTGCTCTATCTCTTTATTGCTTTGCTTTGGGATTTCCCAGGCTCTACCTTCCAAGGCTGCAATTGCAGGCTACTGCCATTTCTGTCTGGCGCTTTTACATGGGATCTGAACTCAAGAACTTCTACTTTTGAGGCAGAGACTTTAACCACTGAGCCATCTCTTCACCACCCTTCCCCTGATCAAGTGTCATATCTAAGGCCTCCATGACACTTCTTGTGCAACTCCCCCTCCCTTCCCACCCGCCTTGGTTCTCCAATCATTATAAACAAGGATAAACTAGTAGTCTATGCATGTGCCCTAATTCTGATAATGTAGGGTGATATAAAGCTGGGAAGTAATTTCCATGTTATTGGGTTGTAGGGTGTACATAAAGCTAACATGTCTCAGTGCTAAGTTCTCATAGCATGTAAGGGGTCCTGTTGTCTCTGGCTTTACCAGCCTTTCATATTACTAATTTTTGACAGTTGAAAAGCTATAAAGTAATATGTATCACTTAATTTAGAGTTGCCTAGTTATTAATGTTTTGGAACTTATCTTTTTAAGTTTTAGGGGCTTACCCTTCTCTAAGTTTCTTGTTCATATCTTTGGCAGGTTTTTGTTTTTTGCTGTTGTACATTACTTCCTTGTATATTCTACACGATACCTTGTTTATCAGTTTCAAATGCCTTCTGTGATTTCACTAGTGACTAATGTTGTTATTGGTGTGAAATCCTTATTTTTTGTTATCAAATTAATCTTTTTTTGGGTAAGATATCCTGTCCTACCACGAGTCATATAGAAAACTTATGTTTCCATTACTATTACCTTTCCCATTTGGGGGTAGCCTAATTAGAACAGTGTTGTCTCCATTATAATATAACATGAGCCATGTAACTCAAAACGAGTTGGGTCTGCAGCTTGATGATAAAGCACTTGTCTAACACACATGCACAAGGCCTTGATTTTCATACCCAGCACCACAGTAAGTAAACAAATAAAAATAAAATGTATAAAAATTTCCAATAAACATTAGAAAGATTAAAGGTGAAAGTCTGAAATCCACTTTAATACTTTTGACATCATTCAGCACAGAATCAATATAAAAATTGAGATATTAAAATGTTTCCCCGCTGAAGCCCTTGAAATTCAGTATTTTTCTACCTGCAGTACATCTCAGTTTAACCTTGCCATACTTCATCTCAGTATCCGCATGGGGTGGTGGCTACCATGTCGGACAACGTGGGTTGACGCCACACTTGTTGTTAGTGTTCAGTAAGAATGCAAACATGTTCATTTCTGTGGAATTGTATTTCCCCACTGAGCTGTGGCACCTCAACTGATGGCGTTTTTGTGCCCCAACTTTTCTCACTGCCTGTTCCAAATCTGTCATCTTTCCCTCTCTTCCACCCACATCCGAGTTTCTCTTCCCAGGTTTACTTCCTAGTCCTGTGCTTACCCTGTTCTCCATCCTGACCTTGCAGAATTGCACACGAACTAGCTTCCTGTGCAGATGCATCTCACAAGGCTCCAGTCTCAGCTTGCTGTTCATAGTGCCTCTGTCGCGGTGACCCTTCAGTGGGAAGTTGTTTGCTCTTTTACATTAAAGTGATCATTTCTCCATCTGTTTCTCTCTCATATACTATTATTCTCTTCTAAACTTTCCAACTGTTTTTGCTTCAAACCAGAGTGCTAATGCCCTATTCCTGAACATTCCACAGTGACTGTTTTCCTCTTCCAATAGGGGAAGTTTTACAACTGGTCTTTTCAAATACAACTGTAGGTCATATTGCATCATGCAGATGCATTATTCTATTTAGTCCACTGACAGGCTTCTGCTGTGCACATTTATTGTGGAATACTGAATCTGCCTGTCTCAAAAAAAAGAGGGGCCATCTGCTGAGCCCTCCTCGTGTCTCCAGCTCATTCTGGGGCTGTGAGGTGCTAGTTGTGGTCTTCACGAGCCTGACTCTGGCTGTCTGTCTTGACTAGTGGCAGTCAAGTCATCAGGAGTCTGCTTGGGAATGCTGGCCCATTATGCTGAAGACTGGGCGGTTTTCTTAGAAAGATGGTTGGTTGTAGGGGGAAAAAAACAAAGCATGAACAGAGTCTCCCCCTTCTCTATGTGGGAAGGTGGTCGTCAAGGAATGGTTGCCTCCAGCATCTGGAGCCCCCAATTTTAAACCTTCTTCTTTAAATACTGTAATTTTGTAACACTTATCTCCATCGAGAATATATTGTGTGTGTCTAATTACATGCTCGAGGTGGACTTTACGGCTTCCTAGGTCGTATCATCTAGGGATCGGGCTGGGAACCTGTTCTCCTGACTCCCCCGTACACACTCCCTTGACTGTTGCTGGGGAGACCGACAGTAGGTGCTTAGCTCTCTACTGCTGGCTGAGCAGCGGCTGAGGCTATGTTGCGGTAATGATCCCCACCACCCATTACTGAAAACAGTGGAGAGAATCATGAGGGAGCCAGGGGTGTAGCTCCGAGGTACAGGGCTTGCCTAGCATGCACAAGGCCCTGGGGTGCATCCCCAGCACTGGAGAAAAAGGACGAAGGGGACTGTCCACAGCAAAGAGTGATTTTACTGCCTTTCCAAATGAATACTATTAGTCGACATCAACCTGACCCACAGTGAATGTCTTTGGTCTAAAAGACGTTTAGCATAGGTCAAGCTGACAACAGGATCAAAACTTATCCTGGGGGTTGGGGGAACTGAGAGAGGGAGGCTCTCAGAACCATACAGTTCTCAGAGGCTCGGCAACTAGGGGTACAGTGGACACTTGGCACACAGGAGACCAGAGCCAGAGAGGCTGTGGTCCAGAAAGCAACAACAGCAAGAGGCAGTGAGAGAAGCTGAGTTGTTTAATCACCTTCTTGGTCAGACTCTAGGCTGTGGTCGCCTCGCCCCTGAACAACTCACACCCGGGAGCCACTGAGTGGCTGGTGACAAGCGGCCACGTGGGTCAGAGGGTGAGGCAGGATGGGCAGGGAGGGCTTTGGTGTCTCCAGCTCCATCACCTGGCGCTCCTGCCCCTGGGTCCTGCGTCAACTCTGAGAGGGTCCTGGCTGGTTCCCAAGGACAAGGAACTGGATGGTGGATGGCATGCCCTAGCTGTGGTGGCACAATGGCCTTGAGATAGGGGCAGTGGTTCCCACATGGCCCATATTGAGGGGATGCTGTCTGCACCTTGGTGGGTGATAGAGGCGTAAGACTGGGGAAGAGGAACAAGGAGTGGGGGGAGTGGTATTGGGGGTTGCCTGGGTCCCACCACCAGTCTAGAATTAAATAGCAGAAAAGAAGGTTGTTCTTGGGAACACTGGCTTGTCCCCGGTACAGTTCCTGGTGATGGGCTGACCTTGGCAACAGACCCTAGCAGCAGGCAGTTGTCCTGACAAGAGGGTGATCTCTGTTGACAGTTCCTGGCAGTTTCCTGAACAGAGGGAGGAGCAGGTCTGGGGTTCCTCTGGCTACTTGTTCTTCTTGAAGAAGCTGAATCGTTTTTCTCGTTCTCGTTCCCTACCGTCTTTGCTGCGCAGTGGGACAGACCCCTCGGGCTGGGACACTGGAGGCATGGTCATGGCCCGAGTCATGCCTCGGGTGGCACTGGGCACTGCTGGTTCTTCTGGCTCTCCAGAGGCGGAGGATGCAGTGGCAATGGCAGCATTCACTACTCGGAGCCACGAGCTCATCTCTGCCTGCAGGGGACAAAGAGACACCGGCTTTCAGGGCCCTGAGCTGGAGCACCTGTGGCAGGTTAAGACGAGGCAGAGAAACCATGACTGGCTTCTTCATTTCACCAACAGGAACAGGGGGACCCCCTTTAGAACAGGGAGCGTCTGCTGGGCATGAAGGCACAATGTCCGTGAACCCAGCACTTGGGAGACTGAGGTAGGAGGAGGGCTGGAAGTTCAAGGCCGGCTGGAGAGTGGGCCTTGTCTCATGAAATGAAACAAAAGAAAAGAATGGCAGAGAGAGAGAGAGAGAGCACTTCACAGTGGGAAAGTGGGCAGCTTACCTCATCCTTGGCCTGGAATAAGTACTCTTTTCCGTCCTGTAAGCTGTTGGGAGACAGAAGGCACAGGGCACAGCTGAGACTCTATGGCACGGCTGTGCTGCTATGAGCTCACTTGTCCCAGGACTGGGTGGACTGGGAGGCCATGGGGCAGCCCTCAAGGCCAGATCAGACATATTTGGCCCATTCTTTAGATTACCAGGATTTTGCAGATGTGACTGAATTCTGATTGGCTACAGAGAGCCAGGGTAAACCCATGTCTATCCCAGGTCATTCAGGCTGCTTACTATCAGGGAACAAGCCCCTGGACTGGACCAGCACCCTGACCTTGAATTTCCTACCCAGGATAACTTCCCAGCCTGTCTCTGGCTCCCCCACTCACTGCAGTGCCCGGTTTCCCTCACCCATAGGATCCCCAAGCACCTGGTGTGCAAATCCATTCAGATTCTCTTTACAAGTACCTTCCTCACTCCCTCTGACCTTGCATCACCTTGCCTGCTCTCGCTCCTCCCATCCCACCCTGGAGTGGCTCTGGTTCCTACCCCAGCTTGAAGACGTGCTTGCGTTTCCTGTACTCAAAGGCCACGCTGCCCTGGGCTCTGGCCAGGCTGACAGGCACTTCTCCGTGGTATGGCACTCCTGTGCTGGCTGCCCTGGCATCCTTGTAAAAACCAAGGCTCCCACGCCGCAGGACACAGTACACATTCTGCCAGGATCTGGGGGTTGGAGGACAGCAGCGTTAGGAGGCCAGTTAGGCAGGCGAATGAGCGGACCTTTGTGGGGCCTGTAATCTGGGGCTCACTGGATGCTGTGAGGCTTTCAGTTCCATTCCTGTCTCTTGGCCACTGTGAACCCTCCTGAAAGGTGTACTGGTCCCAGCCCTTCTCAAAGGAAAATCCTGTAGGGCACTTCTTTCTGGGAAGGATTTCTGGGGAGGCCTTCTAGAAGCGACCACAGGCCCGCACAGTGGGGCCTGATACCTGTTGGCGGCCTTCTTGCCAACAGCCTCCATCTCTTGTTTGCGGCATAGCATCCCCTCCATCTGTTCCTGGGCAGAGGGCTCTGGGCCTCTGGCAGGCAAGGTGGCAACGTGGGCTGACTCGGACGATCTGCTCTGGGGTATCGCAGGAGGGGCTTGGCCCCGGGGCCGGGTCTGCCTCTCACCCCGTGGTCCATTGGCCTCATCCCCTGTGCCAGACCCCTGTGGGATAAAAACAGTGTCAGGAAGCTCTGTGGTCAAGAGTGGGTCCACAGCCCCCAGTTTCCATCAAGCCTTCAAGCTCTCTCACAGCCCCACCCCTCCTTTGCTCTTTCATCTCCCAGGCATGCACACCCGCCCTCCAGAAGGACTCACAGGCCCTTCTTGGAAGCTGCTGTGCTCCAGTCTCTGTTGCTCTGACAGGGGCTGCAAGAACAAGGCGCTGTGAGGGGATATGGGGGGGGGAGGGGATGGTAGGGTTGGCAGGGATACATGGGGATGCAGGGGTTTTACCTGAGAGGACTCTGTGTCAGTGCAGACCCCGTTAACGCTGGGTGCCTGGGTAGATGGTGGCCTTTGTGACTGGGTTCTGGAAAGTCCAAGGGTGACACAGGATAACTAATCTGTGGCTTGTTTGGGCCCAGCCACATCCTCCTGGCTCAGGATCCAGCTCTTACCCATCCCAGGCAGCATCCCGAGCTATCTGACCATCCACCAGATCTCCTTTGGGCTGACTGGTCCTGGGCTCTGGGGCAGGGGGCTGTTTTTTCCGTTCCTCCTCTTCCTGCTTTCTCTTCCGCTCCTTCTCCCTCTCCTCCAGCTGTCAAGAGATGCTGAGGTCAGCACATCACAGACCTCATTGCAGGGGAGCAGGCCAAGCTCTGGCTCCACAGAGCAGCAAGGAAGGAAGAAGAAGAGACTCTGAAAAGAAGGCAGGACACGAAGCGGAAGGGCGTGTGTTCTCAGCACTACCCAGGGCGACTAACACCCGTGCCTGGGGAGAGGTCACGCTCAGAGAAGCAGTGAGGTGGCAAGAGAAGAAATTCTTCTACCGGGCAGTGTCAAGAATGGGTGTGGGGCAGTGTGGAGCGAGCACCCTGGGTCCCACTGTCCTCACCGCGGTGAGCTTTTCCAGTGCACTGAAACGCTCCTCCCAGGCCACTGCGGCCTTCTGGAAGGCTTCGTGCCGCTTGATGAGACTCTCCACCTCGTCCACCGTGCACCCCAGCTCTGCGCTTCGCACCAACGGCTCTTGGCTGCACAGCCAGGCCTCTGCCATCCCTGCGTCTCTCCCGAACATAAGCACCTCCAAAACTGCAGGGATTAGGGATCGTGGAGAGACCACAGGTCAGGATGGGTGTGCAGTGGCAAGGTATGGTTGCCATGGCAACCTCAAATCTAGGGCTACAGAAAGCTACTGCCCCAGAGCACCGCCAGCAGGGAGAAGCGTGGGCTTCTCGAATCCCACACCCAGGGTCCTGGCCTCACCCATGGTTGCAACCACGGTGGCAGATACCTAGTGCCCCTTTCCAAGCCCTCCTCACTCCTGCTGGTGCCCCACGGCGGCTCACCAAGCTGGAGCCAGTCCATCTTCTCCTGCCACTTGTCAGCTGTCTCCTGGCGCCGGGCCTGCAGCTGAGACAGCTTCTCTGAGATCTGGGGGAGAAACGTTAAGTAAGAACCTAGTGGGGCCTTTCAAGATTCCAAGGTGCAAGCGCAGCAGGGATTTCTGATGTTAAGAGAAAAACGGTCCTGGGGGAAAAAATAAAATGCTGGAAATCCCTCCCCAGGATCGAGGGAACCCAGAATAAGAATGACACAAGAAAAGCCACTCCTGGGCATGGTGGTACCTGCCTGGAATCTCAGCCTTGGGAGAAGGAGGTAGGAGAATTGCTGAGAGTTTGAAGCCAGCCTGGGCTATGAGATCCTTCCCCACTCCCAAAAAGACCCTCTCCACTTGACCCTTATCTGCACTGGACCCTGCTGGTCAGCCTCTCACCTCCTCAGCTGCGTAGTGGCTCCGGGCCAACAGCTCCTGCCCCATGTTGATGCAGGAGGAGAAGCGGTCTGCTCTGGCCTCTATCTCTGCTTTGATGCCTTGTTGGTTCTTGATGACTAAATCTGCAGAAGAGACGTCCCTGGAGAACAGAGGCAGTATCAACCACTGCCCCAGCCCCACCAGTACCACACAGCCTGCGGAGGCTGCCAGGCATCGCAGGACTCACCGGGGGCGCTCCTGGGCATCCATCTGCAGATTAATCCCATCCATCCATAGCATCAGCTCCCGGACAGCCTTGAAGAAGCGGAACTTGTCTGTGGTGTCCAGCAGCAGCTGGCGGCGGGCAGCGGAACTTCCCTGAAGCTGGGCCCAGGCCTCGGCTACCGCCTGCATGTGACGGCCAATTTCCTCAGCTTTGTCCCCAGCATAGGCCTTCTGCAGCCGTAGGCCGTCATCCTGCACCTGCTGGACCTGTGGGGACCCAGGTGAGAGTCAGGCTGAGCAGGGAGACCAAGGAGCTGTGGCCTCCTTTAGTCCTGGCCACTTCTGTCTATCTCTTGCCTATTCATCAACCTGAGAGACAGAAGAAGGAACCAGGGTTCAGGGCAAGTGACATAGGACTCAATACCTCATTGAGCCTTGTCTGGGGCCTGGTGTAGCTGAGGGGATAAGGCTTTAAAAGAGCCACTAGCAAGTCGCCCTATTTTTCTAGAACACAAGGGGCATTGAAGATTTCTAGAAATGAGAGGTTCAGCCTGCTAGATGGATTCGGATGGAAGTTAACTGGCCATAAAGGGTCAAGGCTCGATGACAATTTTGTGACTTCAGAGTTCTGGCATGGCTGTCATCCAAGGTGGAGTGTGGCATAGCCATTGCAATCGCTTGGAAATGTCAGGTCAAGAGTGAACGTGACAGCTGATGTCCAGCGGCTAAAGACGTCCCTAGGCATTCTACTACCTCCAAGTGCTTCTCCAGGGCTACCATCCTCCCAGCACTTCTGAGATCTACCTGGCTAAGACACCCATCTCTTATTTCCTGCCAAGTCCCTTCCTCTCAGCCTTCCCCACTTCTTTAGCCGAGGTCAGACCTGGGTGCTGAGGGCCTGGATGTCATGCTCGTAGGCACAGTGCCGGCGCTGCAGGGCCTCCGCTGCATTGAGGTCTCGGCCGGTCCCATCTGGAAGTTGCTGCTGCTTGTGTTGCACCCGTGCCAGGGCTTGGCGGGCACCGTGCAGGAAGCGCTGTAGCTCGTAAGCAGCGGCCAGCACCTGACCTCGTGTGTCCAGCAGCTCAAGCAGGTCAGCCCAGGCTTCGTTGAGACTGTCCTTCCACTCCGCCACGGTAGCCTTGGCGGCATGGCCCCCTGCAATGAGCCCATTGGCCAGTGCATTGGCGCTGTCTACGCGCTCCTGACCAATGGTGCTGGTGTCCCGGGAGAACTCTCGGAATTTGTCCCGAAGCATCTGATGGAAGAAGCAGGTGTAGAGGATGTGATCCTGGGGTAAGGTCGCTGCCTCGTGGAGAAGTCACTCCTCTCCCCCAACTGAGAACCTACTGGGTCAATAAGCAGTTATATCTGGTCGTGTGTTGCTTAACAAGGACATACCATGAAAAATGCATCACTGGACAATTTCACCAGTGTGCTTACACAAACTAAGATGGCTAAGGTGACACAATCTCATAGGGCCACTGTTGTGCATGTGGCTCGTGTCTCTATTTGCCTGACATCCTGAAAAAGGCATGCAGAAGTGCTCAGGACCTTTGTTATCATCAAGGATACTCTAACTATGGTCTAAATTTCTGCACTAAACCCTCAAGTCATAGAGGGGGATCTAAAACTCACCTTGTTCTGTTGAGTTCTGACTGAGTAATGGGAAACTTACTTCCTTTTTTCCTGCCTCTCTGGTTGCCCTCACATACTTCTTTCTGCAGCTCCTCAACACCTAGAGGGCCAGTGTTTCTGTCTGTCCCTGCGCCCCACACTCAGCACTTTGCCTGAGCCGAGGCCCTGGTCTCTCAGTGGGTCTTGACCCTTCCAGGTACTGCTCTGTGTGGTACTCACAGTCACATGCTCGTAGTCCTGGCCCAGTTCGTGGGAGGCTGCCACCACCTCCCGCTCCTGGATCCACTGTTCCAGGTCGTCCAGCTCCCGGCGGAGCTGGCACAGCCGGAGGTGCTCCTGCAGGCGCTCTCGCCGCTCGCCCGCCAGCTCCTTGAGGCTGGCATACAGCTTGTCCACTTGGGCCTGGCGGATCGTTAGCCGCGTGCTGCAGCGGATAGGGAGGTATCAGATACAGATGCCCAGCCTCTTCTATTGAGTCCCGTCCCTCTTAAGTCCCTTAACTGCTTGCTTCTCCAGCTTTTCTAGAATGTTCTGTACACACAACAGCATAAAAAGCACCGCAATCCCTCTACCTTCCCAGAACCAGCTATCCTCTCGCCCAGGGCCTGTGCCCTTTGCTGCCCACATGCTCACCTCTCTGGGTGTTCGTGGTCAATCATGTCTTGGCTGCTGGCTGCTAGCTGATGGATGGTCTGCGCGTAGTCAGCCAGGGCTTGCTCCAATACCTGATGCTTCTTCACCTCTGCCTGGGCGCTCAGCTCATCCTGGGAGACGGGACGGGGGGCATCAGGCAGTGGCAGGAAGATGCGGCCACACAGACCGGGCCACACAGACCCGCCTCTTACCTTGGCTTTTTCCTGGCCCATCATGTGTAATTCCTGCTCGCCCATCCAGGCCTCGGCCTCGGCGGCATCTCGGTAGAACTGCTGAGCCCGCAGAGCCTCCTCCAGCCGTTTCCCCCGAAGCTCCAGCTCGTGGCTCAGGCGCTTCCACATTTCCTGAAGCTCAGCCAGCTCCGGGCCTGCAGCTGCAGTGCCCAGAGCACGCTGCCTTTCTTTGAGGTCTGCAATCCTAGGCTCGTGGCCTTGGATTTCCTTCTGCAGGGTCTGTCCCAATCACCAAAGAGGTACACTGAAAGGCTTGCCAAAGAGAACCCCAGGTTCTGTCCCCTTAGACCTGCTCAACGTGGAGCCCACTCTCCACACTTGTTCTCTGCTTCCCAGATTCTCTCACTGACCCCCTTTCTCCAGACTCAGAGATGCACTCCTCACACCAAGAGAGCCCCTCCCCCCGGTAGAGACAGCTAAACTGCTGAGATACAGGGCTAAACATCATCAAGACAAGGTCAGAGAAACCCGTCTTGGAGAAAATAAAGGTGGTCTAAGTGGGGAGGCTCTTGGGAATTTTTTTCTATTTTCATGTGTGTGTGAATGTATGGGAGGGTTGTGAATGTGTTTGCACGTGTCTGGACACAGGAGCATGTGTAGGTGGGCACGCACATGTGTACGCCTGCATGTTAACGCCTAAGAATTCTATTGGGAATTATTCTCAATTCCTTTGAGGCTAGGTTTCTAATCAAGCACAGAAACTGACCAGTAGAACTAGTCTGGCTAGCCAGCTTGCTCTAGGGACTCTCAGTCTGTGCTGGCGGGGACTGGAATTACAGGAGGGCCACCGTACCTATCCACCATTTTCATGTGATCTGAACTCTGCTTGATCCTCTTGCCTGTGCAGCAAGAGCTTTAGCCACCGAGCCACCCCCTGAGCCTGGCTCTTGGGCACTTCTGCCCTCACCCTCTGTCTCACCTGGTTTTTCTTCATGAGAAGCTGGACGCTGGGCAGGTCCTTGCCATGTTCCATGGAGCTGGCCATAGGCAGGCGTTCAGTCACCCACAACTGCATGAGAAGAGGGGGACAATTTAGATGTGGAAAGCAGAGCCAGTACTAGTAGGACTTCAGAAAGAGCTGCCCGGGCTACCTGCACACACGAGGATAGAGAGACCTGGGGGTGCTCCTGAGCATCCCTAGAGGGAAGTCGCTCGGTGTCTAAGAAAAGTGGGGGTGGGCCACTGTGGACCTCTCCCTGGTGTCCAGGAAGGAGACTGGAGAGTCACACGAAGGGGGGACAGCTTGCTAAGACGGAAACCACTCTGTCCAGCCCAGTGACTCACTATCTCATCCTCCACGTCCCGGTGGAACTGGTGCTGCTCTCGAGAGGCTTGCAGGCGTTGGCAGCGTTCCTTCATGGGCTGGCACAGGGCCCTGAACTTCTCCTCTACAGCCTTGGAGGTCCTCTCTACCTCCCCTGCACTCTGGTCTTCCTGGGCCAGCGCCTTTGCCTGGGCCTGGATCGCTTCCACTTCCTTCTCACGCACAGCCATCTCCCGTTCCAGCATCTGCAAGCAGGGAAGGAAAAAAATATTAGTGCTGCATTTCCAGACCCCTATATCAAGTCAATTATGATTTATTACCAAGGCCCACCCCAGAGAGAATAACGCAGGTAGGTTGATCTCAAACTTTAATATGTATAAGGACCCAGGGCTGTGTGATAACTGCCTCTCATGAATTCACTGTCTCTTAGCCCCAGTACACCTTTGTTTTGTGTCCAGAAACTGACCCTGGGGACATTTCTTTTGCCAGCTGGTGCGATGCCAGCGTTGTCAGCAGAGGGTGCTAGAGAAACAACACAATCAGGAGGAATTGCTGCTGTGGTTCCAGCACACGTTCTTTGCTTTTTGTTTTGATAGCAAACTGCCCATAGTGTACAGGAGATCTGGTGGCTCCTCCCTGTCCAGGGACAGGGCTCGTTTCATTGGTACTTTATGGACAACTTCCGGCCAGCCAGCCTTGGTCGCCAGCTGCACACCTGTTCTAGCCTCTGATACGTCAAGCAAAAATTCAGGCTACAGAGAGCATCTGCCTCTCTAAGGAGACCTGAAGCTCAGTCTTCCCATTTCTTCTGGGGGCGGGGGTAATTCCTCCTCAGCCCTATAGGTATAACTGCTCTCTTCACTGACTATCCTGGGATTCTCAGGAGCAGGTGTCAGCAAACACAGCCCAGGTGTCAGCAAACACAGCCCACTGCCTACTTTGTAAATAAAGTTTTATTGGAATGTAGCTCCATTCTTCTCATGCTTGTCAAGGCTATTTTTTTTTAACCCTATAAGGACAGAATTGGTTACCTGTGACAGAGACCATACAACTCCTCCTCAAATCCAAAATATTATTTCGCTCTGTACAACGTAATAGTTTTCGGGACCATGATGTGGCTCAGTAAGGAACCTGCCTGTAAGCCTGGCAACTTGAGTTCATTCTGTCAAAGTCCACATGGTGGGAAGAGAGAACTGAAAGTTGTCCTCTGACCTTCTCTCTCTCTCTCTTTTTGCCTCTCTTTCTTTCTCATTCTTCCAAATTACTTAATTAAAAATGTTTTCTGACTTCTACTGTAGAATTCTCTTTACGCCTGCTATGCCTGGGATGAGGTTTGTTTCCTTCAAAACTCATGTGGAAATTTGGTCCCAAGATAGATGTTGAAAGATGGCGCAGCTTTCAAGAGGTGGCGAGGTCATCTGAAGGGACTAACGGCGTTATCTTGGGACAGGGTTAGCCACCACTATAAAGTGCTGCCACCCTCGTGTGTCTGTCTCTTCCACATGTGCTCATTCCCTTCTGTTCTTTCGCCATGTTATGAAACATCACAAGGACCCCATCAGAAAATGAGCAGAGAGTAACATCATTCTTCTGGATGTCTAGAGCCACTCGTCAAAATAAAGCTCTATTCTTTCTAAATTACTCAGTCTCAGGTCTTCTATTATAGCAACAGAAAACGGACTGAGACAACACCTTTAATAAGAATACCTTTTATTAATGAATACTTCCCAAGGCGTCCCTGTCCAAATTACTAGTATGGTCTGATTCTTGACTTTTTTCTGACATACATCTTTGCATATTCTAATGCAGTGATTCACAGCAATCACTGTAAGAAACTCTAAAAGATGTCAGCTGCTAGACCTCCTGGATCTGGAGCGCTACAGACAGCCTCTTCCTTTCTCTCACTGTCCACCCTTCCCGAAGGGTCCCCCTCCCCCCCACGCATACCTGCTGTTTCTTAAGCAGAATGTTGACGCTGGTGAGATCCTTGCCATAGTCATCCGAGTGCAGCTGGGCCTGCAGGCTCTCCAGCCAGCTCTCCAGAGCAGAGCAGCTTTGGGCGAACAGCTCGGCCCGGTTGGCATCAAAGAGGCTTCGGGCCTTGGCCTGGGTGGTGGTCTCCAGCTCATCCCAGCGCCTGTGCAGGTCCCCCAGCTTCTCAGACACCAGAACTTTCAGTTCTGGTTTTTCCAGAGTCAGCTCCCGCCCTTCCTGGGTGTCAAGACGAAGAAGGTGTAAGTGCCAGAGTTAAACATCCAGAAACATGATAGGCGGATCTGGGATTCCGGATCTAAAAGCGAGTTAAGAGATTTGAAGCGTGCCAAATAATCACAGGTTCTCAAGAGTTTTCAAAGCCTTGCTGCTGACCATATCCCACTCCTCCTTTAAGATGCAAACTGAACTTCGACTAAAAAGCCATGCAACTTTGGCCTGATGCTCCAGGCCTATAATTTCAACACTCAGGAGGCTGAGGTGGGAAGTTTTGAGATTAAGGCCCGTCTGGGTTATAGAGCAAGCCGCTGTTTCAGAAAGAAAAGCAGAAGGCATTGCAATCTTTCCTTATCTTGGGTCCCTAGTGCTGGTGGTATCTAGTTCTGCTGCGTGTGGATTTGTATCACCTGCTGTGATTTCATGTATCTTGGTTTGTCACTCCTGGCTTGTACCATAGCAAGTGAGTGCCATCTTTTCAGCGTGATGACTTTTGTTCCTAGGAATGTACAGGAAGCATGTGTGGAAGGTGAGCTGGCAGTGCCAGGAAAGTGAGGCCCCAGAAGCAGCCCTCAAGCAATGGCAGATAGAAGTGATGGAAAAACACCCAGAAGCCCCATGCCTCAGGCAGGATAACTGCTTTATGCTCCGTGATGCTCCCAGTGCACCCAGTAGTGAGCTCCAGCAGCCTGCTGGCCAGGCTGGCATGATGTGTTGCTCTCCCTTCCTTCCTCTGTGGTACTGGGAGAGCCTGTGCCTTCTGCATTCTAAGCACATGTTCTACCTCTCAGCTACTACTGCCCCAGCGTAGCCATCTAGACTGTGTCCTTTCTGTCTTCACCCACTCCCCTCCTAGTGCTTTCTGGGACTTAAAGTGGGAGGCTCTAGAGTTCTGGTTTCAGGATCTGCTTCTGGGAGCACAAACCAGGGGTTGTCTTCAGGCCTCTTAGTATAGATGTCAGAATGAATAAAGGTCAAAAGTCAAAGGTTGGCTCTGCTTGGATAGTTTCACGTCCTTCAGGAGGATCCACACTTCAAAGTACTTCTGGATTCCAGGGCCCCATCACTTATACTGTACTCCTGACAGGTTGGCTTCCTCTTTGTGTCCTTCCTTCAAGCCTTTGGTTTGCTGCTTACAACCCGTTCTCCACCCAGAAGCATCTTTGCCTTTGTATCTCTGGTTGCCCACATTCTTCCCATCCTCTGTGGACTGGCCTGGATGTTTCTACTTCCAGAATTTCCTCATTTCCACTCTCCTTAGCCCCCCGGCTTTATGAACTCTAGCTTTTTGAACCCATTATCTTCTGCTCTGGACTTACCTTTGCAGTCCTGAGCACTAACCCTAGGATCTCACACATGCTAGGCAAGCACTCTACCGTTAAGCTCTACAGCTTAGTGGGGGAAAGAGAGGGGAGGTGAATGTATGCTAGGGAAGGTGTGTGTGTGCACATCATGGTCATGGTGCACATGTGAACGTAGAGGGGTATCATTCTTCATCTTTCTGTCTTGTTTGAGACCAGGCCTTTTCAGCGCTGGCTAGTCTATAAGATTCTCGGGTCTCTGTCTTCCCATAGGCTCACATGGATCACAGACATTTACACTATCATACTTGGCATTTGTGTGGATCTGGGGGTCCAAACTCCACTCCTCACACCTGCATAGCAATCACTTTAACTGCTGAGCCATTTCCCCAGTCTGAATTTACCATTTTGAGACCAGGTCTCAATTAATTGCCCAGGCTAGCCTTGAATTTAGGATCTTCCTGCCTCAGGTTCCCAAGCAGCGGGGATTACAAGCCTGTGCCACCAGCTTGGCTTCTGCTCTGGAGTTAATCTAGCTGTCCATGCACACGTCTCACATCCTGAGGTGGAGCCAAAGGAGGCATCACCTGCATTTCCTGCTTACACTTCGCATATAGAAGCACCAAACAGACATGTGCTGAGCAAATGGAAACCCTGAAAAAGTCTCCCACTCTTTCAGTTACCATGCCCTTGAGGGAAGAAAAGTGTCTTTTGATAAACCGTGTAGCACCGAGCAACATGCTGAGCACACATGGCCATCTATAGGAATACATGCTGAGCAGAAATAATGTTTTGCCTGTTCTCAGCAATTGGGAGCTGCGTGGGAGACCAAGTCCCAGAAACAGCAAGACTCAAAAGCAAGAGCTGTAAAACCATGGCCACGGGGCCAGCCTGTTTTTATAAGTAAAGTTTTATTGGAAGATAGCCATGCTGATTGCTCTCTCTGATTGCTTTTGCATTGTAACAGCAGACACGAGTAGCTGCTACAGAAACTGTGTGGCCTATAAAGCCATACAGTATTTCCTGTTCGTCTTCTCCAGATGTTTGCAGACTCCAGCTGAAGATAGCCAAGGTGCTATACACTCAAGAATGGTAAACGCTGTTGAAAGGAAGCTGCAGTTTGATTCCCAATATGTTGTTCTTTCTTTCCTTCTTACGCTTTCTTTTTCATGTACATGTATACGGTGTGCATGCATATGTGTATGTGCTTTGCATATGGATGGGGTGGGTGTATGTACACAAGTATACCTGACTATGTGTACCTGTGGAGGCCCAAGGGCCATATGGGGAATCATCTCCATCGCTCTTTCATCTCACCATTGTGAGCCTAATTAAACCCAGAGCAGGCCATCAGGGCTATTCTGGCTAGCCGGCTTGTTCTGGGGATTCTCAGGTTCTGCCTTCTAGGACTGGAATTACAGGCAGACCTGCCCAACATTTTTACAAAAGATTGGGATCCAGACTTAGGTCCTTTTATTTGAGAGGTGAAGACTTTAACCACTGAGCCATCTCCCTAGACCAGGTGGTACTCTGTTAAAATTTTGTTCAATACCCCTAAGGCCATAACTTCCTGCCTTGGCAAGGTGGCCCGAGAGACCCACAACTCTAGCCCTGAAAGAACTGTGTCCTGGAGCTAGACCCCTCAGCCTGCACTCTGGCAGGACCCCATCACAGAGAGCCCCAAAGCTCACTCATGTCCTCGCTCTCTGGCTGCACGGCTCACCTTATCCACCTTATCCAGCCAGTCCTTGTTGGCTGCCAACTCAGCCATAAACGCTTGGTGCTTCTGCCACTTGGTGTGCAGGTTGCGCGCCTCATCATAGGACACGTCCTGTGCTGTCAACATCTTCTCATCAATCCAGAGTTTCAGCTGTACAAGTATAAATCAGGGTTGAATAAAGAGGCTATATTTCAAGAGGGGAAAGACAAGGGGCCAGAGGATGTGGAAGGCTCCGGAAGAAGCCATGAAGTGGCTCATGGGTGCTACTAATACTATGGTGTCCTTTCTCTAGGTTCGGGGCAAGGCACGTGGGAAAGGGATCAACGCTATTCAAGCCACGGGGACACCAGGTAACAAGAGCTCACCTCCTGACAGTCTTGCAGGAAGTGCTGCTGTTCTCGGTTGTCCCGGAGGCGGCCCAAAAGCTGCTGCACAGCCTCTTGATTCTTCCTGTGCCTGTAATGACATCACAAGGTACGGTGGTGACCTTGTGGAAGGGTTATGACCTTTCCATTCACCTAGGGGCCCTCGTCTGCCTCCTATGGGGATCGTGTACCCAGGGGTATCGTGAGACACCCCAGGAATCCACTTTCTAGACCTGCCATCCCAGTAGGCTCCAATTCGCTTGGTGTGTGGGAGGCAGACCCTCGTGGGCACTGGCTCAGCCCCTCTCCAACTGCTTGGTTCTTCCTTCCTGCCGCCTGCCAGTTCGCCTGTGTACACAGGCCTCTAGCCTCCCTGTTTTCGTCTATTTTCCTCTCAGGCCCCTCCTTTTCCACTGTCCTCATCACACCTCTTCTCGATGGAGTCAGCTTTCTCTTGGATCTTCTCAGCATGGATGTTGCCCTCTGACACCAGCTGGCGCCCGGCCTCCAGGAGCCCTCGGATGCGTTCTCCGTTGGCGTCCATGGTGCTCATGAAATCTTCTAGCTTTTTAATGGCAGCATCTGCAGCCTGGAGCGTCCCCGGCATCTCCGTGTGAGACAGAACATATTCCTGTGTGGGAGAGATGGTAGCGGGCTCACTTCTGACAGCATACAGACCCCACCCCTCTGTGAGGCCCCACCCACAGGCACACTTGAGATGGAGGGGCCACCCTGCTGACAGAGGAGCCCAGATAGCTCTGAAGACAGAGGGTCTTAATGAAATTCCAAGGAAGCCAAGCACTTTTTTTTAACCAGTCCAAATCCCGTCCATCGTATTTGAACTGATGGATTTGACTTATTTAATTGGTGCATGACTATGTAGGCTATTCATTTCTTTTAAAGTTAGTTTGGTTATGTTTACATTTAATTTTATTACTCCCACACATTTCTAGCATGCTCTCCCTTCCTTGCTAATCATTTACTTGCTAACTTGCTACCTGCTCCACAACTGACGTTGCCACTGCTTTGCTGCAGTCCCCCCGCCTCTACCCACCCATTTTCCTTTTCTTCCTGGCTGGGACTTTACTGGGCTCTCACCTGGCTGCTGAGGACACCCTCGGCCTGGCGAGCGTCTCTCAGGAACCCCTGGAAGCCGTGGGCCTGAGCCAGGCGACCTTGTCTGCTCTCCCACATGCGGCCCAGCTCTTCCCAGCCGGTCCCTAAAGCCTCCAGCCGCTGGCGGAGAAAGAGGCACTGGGGATCAGCCTGGTCCCGGGTCACCTCCTCGCCCAAGGCCCGCAGGCGGCTGTATTCGCTCTGGGCTCTCTCCACCTCTCCCCGCAAAGCTGCATGCTGGGCCAAGAGGGCTTCTGCCTCAGGCAAAGTGGCAGGCCCTTCTTCCGAGGCCACTGCGGTCTGCGTGCGGCCTAGCCAGGCCTGGAAGTCATCCAAGCTGCGCAGGAAGTCCTGCAGTCGCCTTGCTTCTCCCAGAGACTCCTCTCGCCGCCGCATGGTGGCCCGCAGGTCTTCCCAGCCCGCTTGCACCTCTCCAAGCCGGGTGTTGATGGCGGAGGCCTGGGCCGGATGGCCAGCGGCTAGGGCGTTTGCCTCTCGGGTCAGTTCACCCACCCGGGCAGCAATGGCTTCCAAGTCCCTCTCCGTACCGGCCAGCTTTCGCTGCAGGGCTAGCACCCCCGCCAGGTCATTGCCCAGTCCCTGGGTAGACTCGATGACCTTGGTCTTTTCTCTCATCCAAGCTTGGGTCTCCGTGCACTCTAAATGGTAATTCTGGATGCTCAGGGCCGAGGTCAGAGCTGCCTTCTTGCCATCTGCCAGGGACCGAAACTGCTGCCACCTGTAAGCAGAGGGAAGGTCGACATTTCGGAGCCTGTTGGCTTCCCTGTCCTGGCCAGGTGCACCTGGATGCTCTTTCCTAGAGCACCCTCTTGCACACATTTGCTTCTACTCTTTTTTTTTTTTTAATTTTTTATCATTTATTCAATTGTGCGTGTATGCATGTGTATGTATGTATGTGTGTGTGTGTGTGTGTGTGTGTGTGTGTGTGTGTGTGTGTGTGTGTGTGTGTGTGTGTGTAGAACCATGGACGAATTCGGGAACCACCATGGACTCTGCCCCGGGATTCACAGGCTCCGCTCTACCAGGACCAGAAACACAGGCCGCCCCTGCTTCCGCCTGGCATCTATACGTGGGCCTAGGATTAGAATTCGGGACCTTCCGCCTGCAAGGCAGAGGCTTAACCCCTGAGCCACCTCTCCAGCCCTGCTTCTACTCTTAGAAGGGGGCTGCTCACCCTTGCTCCTTACCTGTCTTTATTGATCACATCCGGCCCCCCATTGACATCCTCTTTTATCCATTTTATAATTTCTCATACCAACATATTCCAAATAGTTGTCCTTCCTCATTTTTAGCCACCCTTCCAAGCTCTGTTAAGTCCCCCTCCAGCACCGCTTTATTCTTTCTCGGACACCTGGAGTTGCCTCCCCACCTGAAGCCCACCTGTGGTTGAGCTGGTTCTGGGTGCTGATGATGCGCTCCTTGCCTGGGGGGTTGGCCTGCAACAGCTGCTCAGCAATGTCATTCACGGAGGTAACCCGCACAGCCAGGGCATTCATTTCGGGTTCCAGGGTCTCGAATCTGAGTGGGCAAGAAAAGTGGGATGTGAACAACGGAAGACAAGGAGGCACCCAGTCTCTCCTCCCTCCGATGTCCACGGGAATATCATCTCTTAGTCTACAAAAACCACAGTACTGTTGGTCACAGTACTTCTGCTTAAAAACACAGCGAAGGTCACAAGTCAGGAACAGTTGTACTTTTGAGTCAAACTCAACTATAGCAGGGATGAGACCCCAACTTCGTTAGAGAGTCCTGCTGTTCCTCTTGGGGGTTTACCTACCCAGGCCCTATTCTGAGCTACAAAGCAAGATAAAAAGATACCTAAAACAACGAGAGTATAAAGATGTGAAACGTGACTTATCCCAGGACATCTGACATTCTACAGGGAATTTTTTTGAAAAGGGTCGAGTGGGTAAATACTTTAGACTTTATAAGATATAGTCTCAGACACAAGTCCTGAACTCACTTATGTGAGGTGAACACAGCCATAGGTGACATATAAATGAACTGACGTGTTCCAATAAAACCTTATTCACAAAGCAAACAAAACCAACAACAACAACAAAAAATGGGCAGCAAGCTGGATTTGGTCCAAAGATTATAGTTTTTCAAGTCCTGTAATAGGATATCTTCAAAACTAAAATATATTCACTTACATTCTTAAAACTGTCAGAAGTTTGATTATAGGCTGATAGCAGGTGATATCAAAGAATTGCTGATTTTGTTCGGTGTGATAACAATGTTGAAATTTTATAAGAAAAATGTCCTTTGTAAATGACTTTAAGGATTATTAATCTGTGAATAAGACTATTTCATGAGTGTCAAATCAGTGTCTTTGTCTAAAAGGCTAATAACTTCCCAGCTAATTTTATTTATCTGTTACTATTTATTTTGAGACAGAGTCCCACTCTGGAGTCTAGGCAGCCCTGAAGCTTGCTTTGTAGCTCAGGATGGCATCACACTTGTGAAGACTTCCCCGATCTCCTGCAAGTTAGCATCATGAGCATGTTCTGCCACATGCAGCTTCCACACTCTCAGCTATCCCCAGATTCCAAATTCTCAGCTATTCCAAGTCCATACACAATTAAAAGATAATATACATAAGGCTGCTTCCTTATCTGTCTTAAAGGAGCCATACTGAGGAGTGTAGAAGCGAAATGATAATATTGGGGGCTTGCTTTTCAAGAAGGAATTAATTCAGAAGGCGCATTATATGGTGATGATAGGATCTGGGGATGGGCACACGGGCTGTTGTGACATGTTCGCCACTTCTGAGTATGTTTAGCATGTTCATTAAAACTATAAACAGCCAGACATGTGTACGCCTATAATCCCAATGTTAGGAGGCTGAGGCAATCAAGCCTGGGCTATATAGTGATATGTATATGAAATATACCAATATAGGGTTGGAGAGATGGCTCAGGGGTTAAGACTCTGCCTCACAAAATATACCAATATACCGAGATGAAAAATGGACAACAACACCCTATAACGAGATGATGGTGAAGACCCAGAGGGACGAAGTGAAGACTCGGAGCGATGCAGCAGGCAGTTTATGATGGGTTCTCCTCCCCACCGCAGCTGTAGGCTCACCTCTGTTGCACTACCTCCAGGTCCTCCAAGCGCTCTGGCAGGGTCAGCCCATTGAGCCACTGCTCCTTCTCCTCCACCCAGAGCGCACAGGCCCCAGCCTCGCTGAGCATGGTGTAGAGTGCCAGGGCTGCCTCCAGGGCCCGAGCGCGCTCTCCTGCCTGGGCCTGCAGCTCTTCGTAGTGCCGCTCCAGAGTGGGCACCCTGCCCTGCACCTCGGGCGTGTGGCTCAGTGCAGGGGGCAGGGCTGCAGCCTGCTCCCTCAGGGCATCCAGGGTGGGCCGGTGGCCTCGGATCTCCTCCTCCAGGGCCCGGTGCTGCCTGGCCAAGGCCTGTGTGGAGAACTCATCGTGCCCCAGCTCCGGGCTGGACACCAGACGCAACGCGTCCACCAGCCAGGCCTCCATGTCATTGGCGTCTGCCTGGAACTGATAGAGGCTGGCAGCTTGCGCCAGCCGCTGGGCTCGCTCTTCTGCGAGGGCTTCTAGGCGCTCCCACTGGGCCTGGAGCTCCGCCGCCCGGGCCGAAGCCTGGCTGGCTCCAGGGTGGCCCTCGGCAACCAGCTGCTGGCCCTGCTCCAGGGTAAGCTTCAGGGGCCCCAGGCGGCCGCTCATCTCGCCCCGCAGGGCTGCGTGCTTGTTGAGCAGGCGGAGGACGCCGGTCAGATCCCGGCCTGTTTCAGCAGAGGCCAGGAGGTGCTGCTGCTCCCGTACCCAGGCCTCGGCCTCGCCCACCTCCCAGAGGAACCTCCAGAGGCGCCGGGACTCTTCCAGACGGGCCCTCCGGGCTGCTGCCAACTCACACAGGGCCTCGTAGCTCTGTTCCAGGGTAGCCACCCGCTCTGCCACCACCTGTGGGTCACATGGTCTGTACTCTGGAAAAGGCAGGTCAGAGGTCCAGGCGTTAGCCAAGCTGAGGTCGACCATCCCCTCTCCCCCCAACAGGCCTCTTTTGACTTTAACTCTGTCAGCCACCCATCCATGATCCTATCCCTAAGTTTTCCCAGGGGACGGCCCTTTCACAGCCCCAACTCCAGAGCTGCCTTCTCTGACCTTTGTCACCTTTCCCTGTGTCACAGAAGCGCAGGGCAGAGGCGCTGACAGCGCGGACCCTCTCGGCCTGCACGGCGATGTCTGCTTCCACCAGCTCGTGCAGCTGCAGCAGGTCTTCCACTCCAGCCAGGTGCTTGCCCAGGTCCTGAGACTGCAGCCGGCCCTGCCAGGCACATGTGGCATGCCAGTGCCCGTCTAAGAGATGCCTAGCACACCACCAAGCCAGACGCTCATGCCAACCTAACTTTCTTCCACTCTTTTTGGGTGGCTTCGTGCTGTACCTAGGTGAACACACCTGCTCATCCACACGCAGGGACACCCCCAATTTTGTTCTCACACCTGGTTCCTTATCCTTAACTGCCCTTCCATGGAACAGATTTCTTACTAAATACTTCTCCCTGAGTCTTGGCTGTGACTCATCTCAGCTCCAGCATCACAGACACCTCCTATCGTCACTGTTCCGCCCCAGCACCTTCAGAGTCTCTCTAAGACCCACCCTCAAGCACACCTCTCCCCTAGAAGATGGCAGCAGCTTCTAGCTGGTCTTTCTGCTCCCACTCTTGCTGCCCACAGACCTTCTGCACACAGTAGCCCAAAGGACCTTTTCAAAATGTAAGGTGTATTCACACCTTTCCCTTTCTCTTTTTTAACCTTTTTTTGTTTTTGTTTTTCATTGTGTGTGTGTGTGTGTGTGTGTGTGTGTGTGTATCAGAAGGCACTGTGTATGTCTGCGAAGACCAAAGGGTGATTTCAGGAATCACCCTGGATTATTTCTACCTCCTTTTTGCTTTGCTCTGGGGCTTCCTAGAGCCGGAAGTGCAGGCCACCACTTTTTAAGTGGGATTTGGGATCCAAACTCAGGACTCTGTGCTTGTGAGGCAGAGTCTTAACCCTTGAGCCGGCTGTCTCTCCGGTCTATTCCTCTCCCTTTCTTGACACTTCAAATACTTTAGAGGTTATTTTTAGTAGAGTTCAGATTCCTTGACCAGCTTATGGTGGTCAGTTACCCAGCTGTTCCTCTATCCTAAAACAGCCACTGACCTTCCTTTGCAATCCTACATGGCACAACCCAGGTGCTTGCTGGTTCTTGCTGTTCCTTCTGCCCAGAGCCTGCTCTCCTTGCATTTCCCCAGACTGGCTCCTGGCTTTATTTGGTCTCTGTTCAGGCGACCACCTCTTAGAGAGGCCTTGCCCAACCACCTGCTCCAGTGTCCCCAGTACCAGTACCACCAGTCAGTCTTCTCCTCGTAGACTGGGAGCCTCATATGCACAGGGCCTATCTGCTTTGCTCACCAGAACTGGGAAAAACTGGCACTTGGCTGGTACATATTCTAGAGACGGGCTGGGTGGTGAGTGACAGGGCTATGGCCATGCCCCAGGACTCCTGCCCATCTGAGTCTGGCTACAGCGCCCGCTACCTTCATTTCCGCCATCCAGTCCATGAGGTAGAGCAGGTCCTGAAACACCTTCTGCAGCTCCAGGTTGAGAAGAAGCCGCTCGCGCCGAGCCGCCACCATCTGCCGTAAGAAGTCCCAGAGTCGTGCCACGTTGCTCTGTCGCGCGGCGATGCGCTTGATGTCATGGTAGCGCTCGGCAGCCAGTTCCGCTGCCACAGCATCCACCGCCTGCACCCGGCCGCTGTACGCCACGATGTCCGTCTCAATGGCTTCGTGTTTCCGCACGGCGGCCTCGACCGCAGCCAGCTCCAGCCCGAAGTTATCCTGTGACAGAGGTGTGTGTGAGAGGGTGTGTGGGGGCTCGGGACCTCTGTCTTACTCCATCTGTTCCCCAGATGCCAGCTCTAGGTCCTGGTTTTCTCCTCTTGCTCACACCCCACTCAGCCTCACCACCCTTTCTCCTGGGCGAGCCTCCAGCCCTTGGCTCCTGGGTTTCTGGGTCTTGAGATCTGCATGATGGATTTCATGTTTCATCATCCCTCCGCTCTGCTGGTCCCCTTACTCGCTCCTGCCTCTCTCCCACTTCCCACCACCGGCTTGCGTATCCCAGCAGCGGGGGTCCCACCTGGGAGACGAGGCGCTGGTTCTCACTGAGCCAGGTCTCGCGCATGGCAGCCTTGCGGTCGAAGCGGGCGGCCAGCTGCTCCAGCTTCTCCTGGTGGATCAGCTCTGTGCGCAGGGCCAGCTCACGCTCGTGCTCGGCCTTCTCCAGGCGCTCCCAGGCCTGCACGGGAGGGACAGGCTTGGTTCAGCAGGGCCCACAGAGAGGGTCTGCTGGAAGTTTGCAAAGCTGGCAGATCTGTGGCCTGTGCATGGAAGTATGAGAAAGGATGCTACGAAGCCTCCTTAGAACAGCCTGGCTGTAGGTAGACAAGGTCAAGGGCAATCAATGGAAACGTTGATTTGTTTATAGTGATGGGACTGTGGGTGAACTTTGGCTTTCTTCCATTAATCTCATTCTGCTTGTGAAAAATATGAATTAGAAACAGAGATAGGGAAATGGGGGACATATGGGGGACATGTGGAACAAGATAAAGGACACTGGGGCATGATTTCTTCATGAGCTTGTGTGGAAAGCGAGAAGATGGGGCCACATGCACGAGAAGGTGCCAGAATCATGTCTGCAGCTGTGGTGACTATCTAATTAGGGTAGTAGGGCTTGTTAGAGGTTAAGAAGGTCCCGGGTCTTAGCACATGTGAACCGTGTCTAAGCCGGGGACTGCTTGGAGGAGTCCACCTGTGGACATCAGTGGAGGTCACATACCTTGTTGATGTCAGAGATGAGCCGGCCCTCACGGGGCGTGTAGACCTTCTGGTTGTTGGCCCGAAGCTTGCTCTGGATGGTGAAGAGCAATACCTCCAAGTTCCCTTTCTCTGTGAACCTGAAGCAGGGGCCAAGTCAGGGGTGCAAAGGCCACAGGGAGTCAAGGACTCCATAACATGGGATGTCCTACGTTACTTTTTTCCTTATAAAAGCAAAGTATGTTTGTGTGAAAACTAAAAAAAAAAAAAAAAAAAAAAAAAAAAAAAAAAGACTGGCAAACAAAAGAATGCGTATGTATGTGTGTGTGTGTGTGTGTGTGTGTGTGTGTGTGTCCATGTGTGGAAAAGTTTATTATGTGTGCCTAAGGAGGCCCTAAGGGTAACTTTGGAATCATCCTGGATTGCTTCCTTTGTGCTTTGCTCTGGGATTTCCCTGGCTCCGCCCACAAGGACCAGAAGTGCAGGCCACTGCATGTCCAAAGCACGTATCTCTGACACCATTTTCAGCGGTTGCCTTGTGACTTATCTCATTACAAAGATCACATCAAGGAGCATCCTTGAAGTCACATCTTTGCTGAGAGCCCAGAAGAGGATTTTCCAGGTGAAAAGCACACCTCAAAACAGTTGTTTTCAGATATTAGTTTTAGAACAGAGTCATGAACACAGGCACACACATAACCCTTACTGTGTGCTACACGAAACTGCTGTCAGCAATTCCACATATGAAAACTACTAAAACATGAATGAGAAGAAGCTTTTAAATGCTCATGCCAGTTACACATGCTGCTAGCTGTGTTCTCATCTGGTCCCTCACTGGAACCATAATGAGGTAAGACCCTGATGTGTGTGTGTGTGTCTGTGTGTGTGTTTCAGACAGGATCTCATTCTGATACCTGGAACTCACCATGTAGTCCAACTTGGCTTTGAACTCATGACAGTCCAGACAACCTTAGGCACCTGAGTGTGGGATTACAGGCATACGCCACCGTACTTGGCTTTTGGCTAATAGTCTTATCTTATGGATTGAACTGACGGAAACCACGGCAATTGTTCTTCCATCGCTTGACTTCTAAAAAGTGACTAGTTATTGGAACGGTGCTGTTTGACTGCTTCTAGCACTGTGAAGTAATGAGCCTTGACTGCGGTTTTGTACTGCCAAATGTCCCTCTCAAAGGCCTTCTCATTTAGGCTCCCTCTCGTGAGCACAGCTCCTCAGGCGTGCTCTGGCAGGGTGGGGCCAAGCGGGGATACTTACTTGGGTGGCTTCTCCACGGTGCGGTAGGAATTGAAGGACTGCAGTTGGTTCTGGACCCCATTTAGGGAGTTGGCCAGCTGCCGGTCATTGAGGGTCACAATGGTCTGCTCAATCCACTGCAGCAGTTCAGAGGCCAGGGATTCATATTTCTCTACGAGGTGCTCTGCTTCCATAGCATGGTCCAGGACCTAGGGGACAGGAGACGGGAAGAGCTCAGCCTTGCTCCCGCTTTAGAGAAGTAAGACCTGGAGTTCCGGCCTTTCTGTCCACTGTCTTGAGGTGAGGGTACCTTTCCAATTCTTTTGCCTTCCACAGCCAAGGCCTTCATCTTGGAGAAGTAATGGTAATAGGTGGCCACATAGGTAATGATCGATTTCTCATCTGGTTGATCTACATTCACATCTGAAAAAAAACCAAAAAGACTATGTGAGTCAGACAGACATCAGAAACCTACATCCTGGAAATAGGCCCAAAACTTGAATCATTCACCCCATGCCAGCACACCTCCATAAATTCTCAAGGCTAATATCTTTCCAGTTCTCTTCAGGGCAAAGTGACAACCCAATCGTCCCAACTTTCTTCTAGATATCAGGAAGGACCCTCCAAGTGGAAGGAAAAAAACTCAGAAGCCAAGGCAGCTTTTACCCAGTTTGCTTGGTGTGCGCTAAGCTAATTGTTTGGGGGAAAAAAGGCAAGGCAACGTGTGCCCACTGGGATCACCACGAACGAATGGGATAGGAAGAGCCTAAGAAGTCAACAGATTCAGGAGCAGTGGGCAGAAACTGAGTTAAGCCCCCTAAACCCAGAAGCACCATGGCAGGGACAGAGTACCATCTTGGCAATCAGTCCTTATTGCTTCCTATTTCAATCCCAAAGCTCTGCCATGGGCCCATTCAAGGAAGTCAGGCTATGAACTTGAACGCCCTGAGTTATCTAAATAAAGCAGAGTTTTCTCCTCTTAAGGTGAGACTATGAGATTAGAAGTTCCTCCAAGTCTTAAAAAAAACAAACAAAACAAGAAAAGCACCCCAAAGCAGGCTGGTGCTCCAGAATTCATCTCGTAAAAGCATGGGACACTTTATGTTCTACAGAACCGCTGTCCTTCTCAAATGGTAAGGAACTTTATACCTAACCTTCTTCTGTCTCTAAGTGACTGAGGCATTGTGAATGACAGTTGGATGACATGCTTGTCATTTAACTAGGATGGGGCGGCAAAGGGGATGGAGAACAGGAAGAAAGTGACTGAGATCCCAAGCCACCCAGCAAGGTCAGAAGGAATGCTTCCAGCAGGCATGAGTGGCCTTAGTCTCCTTCCTTTTCTGGTTGTACCCAGTTTGTTTTGCTCTGCAAAGCCAGCTGAGGACTCTGGAGCTAGGCTGCCTGAACCTGAACTCAGCTGTAACAGGCAGCTGACCTTGAGCGAGTCATTTGACCTTTAGAGGCTCCATATCTTCCATACACTGAGGATAATAATGGTACTGATTTCAAAAGGGTTATTTTGAGGATAATTAATTAAGGAATGGCAAGTGCAGAGCAGCGTTAGGTACAAAGTAAGGATTGGTCACCACTACTGATCCTAGCACCACACAGACAGCGGGGACAGCAGAGATGGCAGACCATGGGCCAGTTCTTAGAACCAAAGGTCATGTTGCTCATTTTAGAAGACTGGAAATTCAGAAGAAGGAGACCACATGGATCACGCCTCTTGTTCAGTTTTTGATTTTTTTTTTATTTTTGTAGTACTGTGAATTGAACCCAGGGCTTTGTGCAAGTGAGGCAAACACTGTACGTCTGAATCTCCTCTCAAGTCCAAGTCTTCTCATTTTAGAAATGAGGAAATGGAGGCAGACTAAGTGACTGATTCTAAACCACATAGATGCTCTGGGCTGGTATAGAACCCAGAACCAAGAACAAGCAAGACAGCTCAGCTGGTTAAGATACTTGCTCTCAGGACTTGGTAATCTGAGTTTGATCCCCAAAGCTCACATGGTGGAAGGAGAAACTGACTGCCTAAAGTTGCCATCTGACCACTACGCCCATGCTGTGGTATACATGTACTTGTGCACATACACTCTCTCTAATAAATAAATATTTAAATAATAAGAAAGAACCCAGAGCCTAGAGCTCTTTCTGAAATAAAGCTTTCTTCCTGCAGACTTTTTGCTGGCTTGAAATAGGGTCTCACATAGCCCAGATCAGCCAGTCTTCCATTTGCTATGTAGCCAAGGATGGCATTGAATTCCTAATTCTCCTGTTTCTGCCCATCAAATACTGGGATTATAGGTGAAAGCACAGAGACACCAGGAACTTAAAAAATGTGTGTCTGTGTGTGTGTGTGTGCATGTGTGTACCTGTGTTTAGATGTATGTGGATATACACGTGTGAAGATGTGCATGCTCATGCGTGTCAACACTTGCATGTAGAAACCCAAGACTGACACTGGAAATCATACTTCTTCTGGAAATCATATTATTCTCTACCTTATTTGAGACAGAGTCTCTACTCAAACTCAGAGCTCATTAATGGGGCTACTCTGGTTAACCAGCTTGCTCTGGAGATTCCAGATCTCTACCTTCTGGGACTGGAATAACAGGTGGACCACCACAATTACCTGGCATTTTACCTGGGATCTGGGAATCTAAATTTAGACCTTTTTGTTTGCATAGTAAATGCTTTAACTATTGAGCCATCTTACCAATCTCTCTCTCTCTCTTTGTGTGTGTGTGTATATATATGTCCTTAAAATTCATCCTTTTAAAGTATACAGCTCAGCAGTTTAGGGTACATTCACAAGATTGTACAATCATCACTACCACCTAATTCTAGAGTATTTGAATCCCTCCCCCAAAAGAGACCCCTGTACTCATTGGCAACTGCTGCTGGTTTTCCCCCGGTAACCATCAGTTTGCCTTTTGTCTGTCCGCCCTGCACCTGTTTGCAGAGCTCTGGCCCACCTTCAGGATCCAGCAGTTTGGTCAGGCCTAGCTCCTTTTCGGCCAGATTGAAAGCATTCTGCAAGTTGTAGTGTGCATTGCACTTCTTCAGTGACTCAAAATCCAACAAATCCGGCCTGCAGGTGGGGCATAAGACACAGAAGACGTCAAAAGCATGTTAGATGCTAAAGGAAAAAAGTAAATTCATTGCTTTCTTTGTCTCTAAATATATAACCAATTTTATCCAGAAGAGAACACCCTAAGCTCATCCTCTACTTTCTATTACAAGTTCTCTAAACAATATCGCTTCCCCACATTCTGTTTTTTTTCAATTCTTTTCTTTCTCTTCCTTTCCCTTTTTCCTTTTTCTCGTCTTCTTTTGCTCCCTCCTTTATTTCTTCCTTCCTTCCCACTTCCCTACCTCCTTTTTTCTCTCCTTCCTCTCTTCCTTCCTTGCTAGGAATCTGGCCTAGAACTATGTAAACCAAGCTGACTTTGAACTTACTATCCTTCTGATTCTGCCTCCCAAATGCTGAAATTTCCCCTCATTCTTTCCCCACAGCTGTGGTGTAGCGCAACAATTCTGGAATATATCGTGTGTTCCTCTGGGTCACTGACCCATACACTCAATGACCCCATTTCTTACCGGTGTTTATGCACAATGGCGTTGAAGGCCAGCCCATCTCTCCAGCTAGTGGTGAAATTATGCACGTTGACATTGGGATACCTACAAATAAGAGGCCAGAAAAAGAATGGTGAATGTCACAGAGCCCTGGTTACAGATCCCAAAGTCCATCCCTCTTTGCTGTGTGACCAGCCCTACACCCACACTCCTAGGCCTCCTCACCCTGCCGTCTTCATCTGGCACCACAGCAGCAGGGCGTCCTTGGCCGACTTCTTCTCCTTATTGTCTTCTGTCTCCACGCTGATGTCTTGGATCTGAGAAGCAAGCAAGCAGTACCTAGACAAAAGTTCTTGGTACTATCAAACACCTGGGAACTGCTCTCTGCATTGCTGCTAAAGGATTGGAGGGATAGAGCCTGGGGCCTTTCAACCTAGGTAGAGTGGAAGTGCCTGTGAGTGGAGGGAGCTGTTCTTCCAGTTGCCAAACAAGGGCAGATGAGCGAACTTCGTTTCAAGCGCTGAATGTCAAAGGTGGAGCTGAAGGAGCTCTGCTTAGGGCTGAAAGTTGTGAACAGGAGAGTTGAGATGACATCAAGACGCGTATATGATGGAAAAGGACCAGATTTCTCCTGTAGCCTCAAACTCTCTACAGTGAAAGACCTTCATGGATCAATATGGGGTCTAGCACTGGGAAATTTGGCATAAGAATATAACACTAAGTTTCTTTCTTGCTGAGTGAAGTGATTCCCTGATCAGGTGCACAGAGACTCATGCAATGGCAAATTGCTCAAGAAGGTTCCAGATGTTCCATTTCTGTATCATCCTTGCCGTGGGCCAGCAGGGACAGCGTGGGGTTAGAACTGGTGCACAGCTCACACCTTGGATAATGCCACAAGAATACCTGGAATCGAAGGATGATGGTCCACACCAGCCCAAGGGTTAGGCGGTGGTTCCCGTCCACAATGTCATGGGAGCCCATGTTTTCTAAGTGCACTTTCTGCTCCTTCAGGAACTGCAACGCCTTGTCCACATTCTCCAGGCAGTGAATCCGCATGCGGCCCTTTGTGGGCTTTGGCTGTGGGGAGACACGGGGCACAGTGGCACGGGACGGCGGCTCTCTTCCTCCCCGGCCCTCCCGGCACCCTGCTGCACACTTTCCTGTGAGCTCCTTCAGGAGCACGGGGACAGCCCCAGGGCCAGGTCATCGGTCATGCAGCCCCAGCACAGTTACAGATGAGGTCCGGGCAGATTAAGATTCCCAAGGGAATTAATCACACCCAGAGTGGGTGGAAGAAGAAATGTTTTCAATGGGGCTACTGTTCCTCGTCTTCGCAAAGCAGAGGTCCTGGGTAATCCACTCAGTAAAGCCTCTTGGAATGAGACCATCCTCGGGGTAGAGGGGCTACCACGAATCCCTGGGCTCTCTATGGCCTCTTTCTGGGGCTCATCTCCGAGACCCTCCTCTTTCCTTGATGACAACTCACCAGTGTCTCTCCCGAGAGCACCTCCAGGAGCCTCAGGAGGTTGCGCCCGTCCCGCAGGTCGCTGTACAGGTCTCCCACCCGGCATGTCACCCGGGCCAGGTGCGAGTTCACCCACTTGGTGAAGGTTTTCTTCTGCACGGCTTCTCGCTCATCTGTGGTTAGCAACAAGGGGTCATTTCCGCCTCAGGAACTACGTGCCTACTTCTAAACACCACTTTACAGGGTAGAGAGTAGGGGTGCCCGAGGGAGCAAAGGTCACAGCTGGGGGTGGGGAGAGGGAAAAGAAGATGGCTGAGAGGAAAACCCATAACTACGTAGCTATGAAGTGAACAGCCTGAAATGAGTTCACAAGTGAAAGCAAAGGAAAAGAAAAGTGAAACAGGAAAAAAAAGGGGGGGGGACAGAAGAAATGACACAAGAAACTGTGGAGGGAGGGGTAGAGATCAGGCTCCATGCTGGAACAGTGGCGAAACACTGCATAGATTACTCCATCCACCAGCGCCATAATTTCCCCACTGTGACACAGGCACGCTACTCTCTATGTGGGCCATTGTGCTGGGACATCTAGCAGGGAACAGATGCAACACGGTTCCCCCAGCAGTAATAAAGGCAGATTCTCCTCTTTCAGCTGGGGACAGGAGAAGGGTGTGGCCTGAGAGTACAGCAGCCGCCCTCCTGGATGGCTGTCAGCTGGACTTGACAGCGAGGAGGCAGTGGGCTTCCGAAGCAGCCCAATCGCTGTCCTGGGATCATGTACAGAAAAGGTGGGCTGCTCTACCCTGAGGTGGGTTTACTCGGTAGCTAAAGAAAAACCGGTCCTAAGACACCAACATCCCAAGATTAAGAATGAAGATCTTTCAAGTTCAAGGGAGTGGGGGCAGGTGGAGATGGATATGGGGCCTCAGAGAGACAGAGAGAGAGAGGGATAGTAAGGCTTTGAGTCTAGTCTCCAGGGGGAGCTCCTGATCCGGGATGAGGTCAGGTTGCACAAAAAATGAAAATTTCAAACTTTGTACATGGGAAGGGGAGGAGCAGGCTCTGACTCCAGGGAGCCCCGTGTGCAGACCCAGCCCAAGTGGTTAGGCTGTTGAAAACCACGTCCGTCTCCATCTGGGCACCAGCAACTTGGAAATCGAAGAGACTTGTCGCCCTTTAATCTCACATTCCTGTCCACCTCACCCATAGAAACAGCCACACGCCCATGTCTATTCTGCTTCCTCGCTTCCAGAACGTGTGCCAAGCCCAGGGTCCAAGTGACTGTATAAGAGGTGCCTTACTACTTGCGGCACCTAGGGGATCTCTGCACTCTGTTAGGATCTCTAGAACCTGGGGACAATTTAGGTCATCTGGTCACTACCTGATCCAGGAAGTTCTTCCTGATAGTGGATATCCTGGGGTAAGGTATACAGGGAGACTAAAAGTGGAAGTAGTAGTTAGAAAGACCTGGTAAAGCCAAGCATCACAAGACACAACATCCCTAAACACACACACTTCATGATACATCGTGACTGCCAGAAATACACTTAAATATTTGTGTTCAGGATGAACACCCCTGTTCAGACATCTCGTGCACACAAACCTTCTCCTTTAACACACTCTCCCCAGTTATATCACAAGCCCATTCAGAGGCCCACAAAACACAAGCAAGCTCCAGGTCTTGGGCCTCTGGTCTATGCCCTTTCCCTCCTTCCCTAACAGAACTAGTATGGCCAAATACCCAGGGTGAGTTCTCCAGGGGATTCTGCCTGGTCGCTGACATTCATTCACAGGCTCCTGCATCTCTGTCATGTTTGTAACCAGCAGGACACCTCAAGGTCACACCCCTCATACTCCCCCCAACACTCTTTCAGTGGGATTCTGTCCCCATTCTGAGATTCTCTGGACACTTGTAATGATTTCCCCTAAGTTCCAACACAGACAGCTGAGCCCCAGAAAGTGTCCGGCATGGGCTTTTGGGCCCTGCTGGGTTCTGGGGTCCCAAATCCTCTCTGGCTCACCAGGCTCCCTCAGGGTGACTCACCTTGAAGCTGTTTGAAGCGTCCTTCCAGCACGCTGGAATATTGAGCAGGGTTGATGAAAGCAGCTGGCGAGAGCAGGAGGCCCCCAGGGTTCTGAGACCCTTCCAAGGCCTCATAGTAAAACTCACCAGCCCCGTTCAGGCCGTTCCCATGCACCCTGGCCACTCCGTTGGCATTCATGGTGTCTGATACCTCTCAAACAGTCCAAGGCCCAGAGTCCATGCTCCCAGGTTGCAAGTGTCTGTCTCCTGAGTCTATGCCAGGAGGTGAGGGGGGGGTCCTGAGAGGCCACGATGCCTTGTTGGCTGGGGTGGTTTCAAGGATGCTGGGAGTTTCAAGGAGTGGGGAAAAAGAAAGTTGTGGGATGTCTGGCTCCTGAGAAGAACGAGTAAGGACACACCTGGCGGTGGGGGAGAGGAGACAGAGGCAGCTCCAGACAAACAGGTCGGACAGTGGTGGGGGGAGGGGCGGGCAGCTTAGGAGGCGGAGTTGGCTGGGGCAGGGCCAGGCCCTGCGGGGCGGAGGAGGGAACTGCCTGCCCAGGGAGACCTGCCTGTCGGGCCACTAGTTGCCTAAGACTAGGAAAGACCTGCCAGAGGAGAGCCCAAAGCAAACTCCTGCTTCTTCCCAAAGGTCGGAGCAGACCCCTCTAGGTATCTCTGGATACTTGGGCCTTGGTCTCAGCCCTGAGAGCAGAGCTAGAGAAACATGGAAGCAAGGAGGTCCTGGAAGAGGAGCTGTGCTTCTGTGGCCTCATCCAGGGAAAAGGTATTGCTAAGTCCTTCAGTGCCAGCCTGCTCTCTGCCGCAAGGGTCTCCTTAGCCTGTATCCCAGTCCCCTGGTACACCCTGCCGTGGGGCACATCCATCAGGTATCAAATCTCTCTTATCTCTCCCTGGACTTCTGGTTCTTATCACTATCACTTATTCCAGCCTCATCCTATCCATTTAGCATTTATTTGGCACCTACTGAATGAAAGGCACCTTTGGAGAAGCCTTTTCAGAAGAACTGAGCCTATCAGAGCAAGATAAAGACCCAGCAAGAGCACTGAACAGCACATGTGTATGCACACACAGTGAAGGTCCTGCTGGGCAGTGTATTTAGTACTTGTCAAATGTTCAGACACAGCAGCAAGCTGGTGATACGTGTCAAGCACACGGACATGGTGGGAGTTCTGGGTAACCCTTGGCATGTGTGCTCAGAACATGCCAATAGTCCTGGGTGGTATGTAACATGTGCAGACAGACCATCATGACCACATGGGTTAGCATGTACCCTGTGCAGGTGCAGTGACAGATCTGAGTGGTACGAATCACTGTAGAACATGGGGAAAATCCTAGGGGGCGTGTGCTCAGTGCTTTCATGAATGCCAGTGCCAGAGGGTGTATGAACGTAGAACCAGGGTATCTGGGAAACTTTCCCCCAAAGAGGTAACATTCTCTGAACTATGGAAGCACTGACAGGAATGTTTCACCAAACAGAAAGACTGAGAGAAGATAACTCAGGAGCCTCAGAAGTCATGGCTACCATTAGGGGTGCTCAGACTGGGACTAGGCTACTAGGCAGAATTTCCTAGGAAAGTTTTTAAAAATCCTGAGTTCTGGATCATATATCCAAAGATTCCAATTCATTGTGTGTGGGGGGGAGAAGGGGGGCACAAGGGTGGGGAGGGAAAAGCATCTATGCCTCAGAGTCAAGAGGGGAAATATCATGATCTCTCGTCCTGGAGTAGGCTGGGCCAGTAAGAGGGTGAGTGGAAATGAAGCGAGTGGGATGAAGGACTGAAGCCTTACAGGGTGGGTGGCCTTGGGGTGTGTAGGTGACTCAACCCCATGCCAGTCGTTGGTGGTGTCAGATGGCAGGCGTTGTGCTCTAGTTGCCATGGCAACTCCTCCCCCCCATGCAGGGAGGCCTGTCAGACGGGTTTGTTTGTGCCCAGAGCGGTGAAGGGGAGAGAGTCTTGGCCCAGGGGAGGGCAGGGGCCAAGGTGGGCGGAGAGCAAAACCTGCAGAATGGGCTCCCAGCTGAGGGGTAGGGGCGGCGCCACAGGAGAGGACCTGCTTCAGGGAGCAGGTAGGTACAATGATGGGAGTAGCAGGTGGAAAGAACAGGTGGGGAGGGTTCTGGGAGGGAGAAGAGGTGTGGGAGATGACAGCAGAAATCAAGGAGGACAGGAGGAGAGCGAGGGGAGGGAGGGGTGGGTGGAGACAGAGCGGCAGCGAGAGTAAACGGGCAGAGCAGATGAAGGGACGTGACTCAGGGCCCAGGCCAGGAAGAGAAGCTGATCAGTCCTACGGGGTGATTCCAAGGGTCAATGCAATTGGCACCCCTAGGATGGGTGTGGGGAAGAAATCTGGGGAACGTTCTAGATTGCATGAAATTTGTTGTCGAGACTGAATTCGGAGACCACAGTCTTCGCGGCATGTTCTGGGTCTCCTGATTGCGTGCAGCAGCTTAGAAAGCGAAATCTTCCTTTAAATGTAAAGGACTCTCCCTGCCCCACGCACCAACCGGCCTCCACCAGCTTCCTTGCCGCCTCCCCGCCCCACTCCTGACCTCACCTGCCAGGGCCTTAATCCGGGACCTCTCAAAGAGGCGAGCCGAACTACTGTCATTGTCCCAGTCTGAGTCGGGTAGATCCCAGCGGTTGTTGATGTCGCTGTACTGGCCCTGGATCTCCAAGCTGTCGAAGTCTGTGGGCGACAGAGTACTGCTCATGGTGGTGGGGGGCTTCCTGTTCCTGCAAGAAGAGATGGCTGCTGAGGGGGTGCGCAACTTGCCATTCACCATGTCCTCCTATCCATCTGCCCCACGATCCACTGTGGCCAAAGGTTGTGACTGGGTGGTCTTCTTTTGCCAGGGGAAATCAGGCCCCAGTGGGAAGCTACCTTGAGGAAGTGGAAGATAGGAACTGGGAGAAAAGGCCGAAGAGCAGTGTGTCTGCAGTGCACAGCGGAGAGGGCAATTAAGAGCCCCAGGCATGAATGAGATGGACTAGGAAGAAAAGGGGAATTCAAAACGCCAACGGGCTTCGGGGTGATGTGGCAGCAGGTGTGGGTCCGAGGTAGAATTTGGCGTTTTTTTCCCCATTTCCTGGTTCTATTTCTGTTCTGAATCATCTATATCTTGTAGGCAACTTGCTCTTGCGCTAAGATAAATATCTACCATAGCTGCATGGTGCTAAGAGAAACGGACACAGTGTTCAAAGGAGGTGTTCAAAGGACACCTGGGCTGGGGAGATGGCTCAATGGTTAAAGCCTATGCCTCAAAAGCAGGAGAACCTGGGGCTGGAGAGATGGCTCAGGGGTTAAGCCTCTGCCTTGCAGGTGGAAGGTCCTGAGTTCGGATCCTAGACGTCACGTATAGACGCCAGGTGGAAGTGGGGGCAGCCTGCGTTTCTGGTCCTGGTAGGGTGGAGCCTGTGAATCCCGGGGCAGAGTGAACAAGGAGGAGGAGGAGGTGGAGGCGTCCATGGTGGTTCCCGAATTCGTCCGTGGTTCTACACACACAGACACACACACACATACATACATACACACGCACACACACTCACAATTGAATAAATAATTTTAAAAAATTAAAAAAAAAAGCAGGAGAACCTGAGTTCGGATCTCCAGATCCTGTGAAAATAGCAGTGGCCTAGAGTTCCAGCTCTATAGGATGGAGCTTGCGAAACCCCAGAATAAATGAGGTGGAAGAGCAATCCAGAATGATTCCCAATGGCACCCCGGGGCTTCCAAAGCACGCACATTCTTGTACACACACCAGTTAACTACAAAGAATGTTTGATAAGTACTTAATAAATGGCAATATACATCCCTGCCATTTACATGCATCACTGCAACACAACTCCCTGCAGGGCTGGAGTTCATGGTCATTCCCATTTTATAGCTGAAGGAGCTGCACTGCTACAGAAGTTAAGCCACTGGTTCAATATTCGAAGGAACAAGGTTCTTTCTGACTTTTAATCACAGCCTCTAGGAGAGAAAACACGGACTAATGTCCTTTAGTTGATGGCCAGAGAAATCAGTAACTGTTCCAGCGCCCAGGAAAGGGAGAGTTGGACTATGTATGCATGCCAGTACTATTTATGACCTCAAATTATGCAAACACTTTGTCCTCAAAACTAACAAATGAACTTCAAGGTTAGCTGCTGGGGATTTAAAAAAAAAAAAAAACCTGTACGGTCCAAAGTTCATGTGTAATACAACATTTAGCAGGCACTCAAGGGAATGGATGGGGGCAGGGGAAGGTTGTAACTTTAACAGAACCCCCCAAATTTGCATTTTTCATTTTCTTAGCATCTATCAATATAAGACAACTTCATCTCAATCTTAATTCAAGGGTTTCTTGCTAGGATAGGACTGTGACCTTAGCAATGTCCAGTGCAGGAAGAAAAGAGGTAAGGAGAGCTTCTCGTGTGGTCTGGGGAAGACTGGGAGATGGGGCTCTGGGCAAGAATGACAGTATGTTCCCATGGACATATTAAGGCAGAACTTGGCTTCTATCATTAGCTGGCTCCACGAAGCTGAAACTAACCCTCCTGAAGGGCAGGGCTGTCCACTCCTCCCTCTTTCATGCATGCCTGGATCTTCAGCTCCAGTTCCTACATGTGGGCATTTCATTTCCTGGAGAAGGGCAGGGTGCTTCATCTCTACTGGGCCTAGGATTCCTTTCCCATCACTTTCCCCCAACCGAGTATCTGGATTTGCTCTGTAAATATTTATATAAAAATAAATTGTAGGGCAGAGTTGAATCACCCTGAGCAAAGAGCACTGTAAGCCAGGCATGACCTGAGCTAGTCATCCAACACTCTTCGGTTTTGGACAGGAAAGTAGAGCCTGACGCAGAAGTATTGCCTTCAGACCTCTGGGATGAGGGCCTCCCAACAGCAGCTACTTCTTGTGCAGCTGTGGGAAGGGTGTTTCCAGCACTCAGTCTTACTGAATTCTGCCCAGTAAAAACACTGACATCATGACACCCAAACCCACACCCATCAGTTTCTTTGACCATTTGCCTTTTCTCCTTCTACCAAGAGGTACACACCTGCTTAAAACCAGCCCTAGGAGTGTTTTGTTTGGCCAATAGCAAAGCAGTTTCAAAATATCTAACATTGGATTCCTTTAGACGGTGACTGTACTGCCTCCTTCTCTGTTGACTCTGCCATTTTCTTTTGTAGCCTACGCAAACATCTTATGGATCTATGTTACCTGCCTGGCACCAGAAGGCTGTGAGGTTTCCAAACCCTGCTTTGTGTCTTTGTACTCCACAAAGAACAGTTACTTAAGAAACTCAACCTGTCTGATGCTGCCTCCAAATGAACGTGTTTGGGGTTCCTAGACGCTACGTGGAACCTAAATATACACTATTTGGGGTGCTTTTGTGACCCTACTTGGTCTTCTCAAGGATCCGTCAGTGTCTGGGCATGAGATCTAGACTTTCAACGGAGGGCTGGCTATAGGGCGTCCCTGTAGAATCCTATAGTTTTGGGGAGAAGGTCTAGATCTGGGGATCTAACATTCTTCCCACATGAAAAAATCAAAGCACTGAAATGCTCCTGTCTCCAAATCTCAAGCTTTTGCTCCCAAGTTCTCAAGGATGCGGTGACAAAGAAGGAATTAATGCAATGCCCGAGAGCCACCACGCTGTGTTCCAGAGGGTTTGTTCTCACAGACTTTATGAAGAGTTATTTTCTGACATTGCTTAGCACTGTGACTCTGAGGCCCTTGTTTTCTAAGCATTCCAGCTCTGCACTCCCCCAGCCTCTTATACAATATACAATACAGCCACCATCTCTTGACTCCTACAATTCAAATCCTCTGCTGAAGGTTTGCTTGCCTAGATCCTGCAGACTCCTCTCCTCCGGGAGGATCAGCCCTTGCCCATGATTGGGTCTTCCTGCTCGCGCTTCCAGCAAACTTTCCCCAGTTTTGCCTACCCTACAGAACTGTTAATTTTATTCTCCTCCAAGGATTCCTGAACTCTAGAAACAGGAAGATGTCATAGCTAATCCAGATTACAGTATTGCCATCCCTTATTCTATTTATTTATTTATTTATTTATTTATTTATTTATTTATTGTGCGTGTGTGTGTGAAAGCGAGAGAGAGAGAGAAGAGAGAGAGAGAAAGAATTGTGTGTCCCTATGGAGGAACAAGGGTGACTTTAGGGATATCCTGGATTGCTTCTACCTTCTTGCTCTGCTCTGGGATTTTTCAGGCTCCGCCCACAAGGGCCGGAAGGAAGTACAGGCTGCCGCCTGTCGTTTTTACTTGGGACCTGGGATCCAAACTCTGGACTTTCTGCTTGTGAGACAGAGTATTAACCCTTGAGCCACATCTCCAGCCCCCATTCCTTTATTCTTAGCCACCAACTTCAGCCAGGCCCAAGTAGCTTATGTCGTTAGTGTCACTACAGTACCATCTCCCATCAGTTTTAGGCTTGGGTTCCTGCTGCCCACCAACTTCACTGAGCCATGAGCTGGTCCTGCAGGGTAGCTGGCCCCTCTCGTTTTCCTCCAGTGGCAACGGCCTGTAAAACTAGGAATCCTATTCCCTGGGGTACAGGCTGCCTGGTCCTGTAATTTCTCTTCTCACCACATCTTGCTCCAGATTAATTCTTCACTTCCACAAGTCATCATTCCTGCCTCTGTGCCGCACACAACACTTCACATGCAGCCATCACTGCACATCGCGTTGCATTACCATTACTTGCTTATGCGCTTCTGCCTGCTCTGTTTTTAACTCCTTAAGGACCGGGTTTTGGTCTTTGCTCTTTTAAAATTCCTTTCTGGGTCCAGTGCAATAGACATTCAATAAGGAAATTAAATGAATTGACCATAATTTATTTGGGGACATTGGATTAATGTCTTTCTGAAGAAGGGGGGAAAGGCTCAAGGAAAGAATGAGGATGGGATAGGAAGAGATGGGCTTCTCAGCTGGGCGACTTTTCAGGACCAAGGATTATTATCAGGACCAGGGCTTCTCAAACTTGAACCACGTGACCCACAGTAACAAATCACTACCCCCACCAGATCACTACCCCTCTTCCGTGTCTGGTTTGGCAGATCTGGCTGGGGCCTGGGATTTGTGCCTATCGCATCCCAGGTGGCTTAGAAGCAGCTCGTGAAAGGAGGAGGGGCACTCGGAGGACCACTGCTGTCCAAAGATGACAAACAGGCAGCTGGAACAGGTTAGAAGATCTGCGGAGCTGAGAAGACACAAAGTCTGGAGGGTGCGTGTGACTGGGGGTGGCTTCCAATCATGCTAAACTAAGCACGTCTGCTCCTCAGGAGCCTCACACAGGGAGAGATGAAGGGGGCTCTACCAACCACAGATGAGGAGGAGAACAGGGCCAGAGCAGCCTTGGGAAGTCAGGGTTGAATGAATGCCCAGGGGATGAATAGAACAGATAGGGACTTTGACCAAGTAAAAATCTTGCTTGACTCAAAGTATAAATGGATGAACCGGCAGGAGAGAAAATGAGAAGCAAGCCCCAACAACACCCATGGAAAGCAGAAGAAAAATGCTCTGGAGCAGAGAGGAGAAAGAAAAACAAGCCCTAGGCACTTCCCTTCCATGAGACCCAGGGGCTTTACTCTGAGCAGCGAGGACTGGGCTGAAGGGAGAAATCAGTCTTTCCTTTTTTCCCCTTCTGGGTCTGCTTAGGCTTGAGTCGTATCCCACCTGTGATCCCAGCACTGAGTGTCAGAGGCAGGAGGATCACCTTGTCTTGCTTTTTTCTAAATGACTCTTCCCTACTTTCTTGCTACCCCCTTCCCCAATCCTCTGCTTACATCAGTTTTTCTACAAATCTAAATTTCATCTTAGCTTTTCCTTCAATGATGCTTTGCGCTTCTGCACATGTCAAGAGGTTGTCCCACACTCACGCTAAGACACATACGTGTACATTTGAAACTCACTCTGCCCTCTTCATTGGGAAGAAATTGGTTTGTGGATGCCGTGGACCAGGCTCCGGGGTTGCAACTGGGACGGAAAGGCAGCTGCCCACAGAGACCGCGTGAAGCAGGTTGGGACGGGGGGGGGGGGGGGGCGCCTGCACCTCGACAAGCAAGCATTGCCGTGGGGTTAATGAGGTGCCATGGGTTGGGAGCCAGAGTAGATGGTGAACCGTGGACTGTGGTGCTAGAGTTGGAAACCCAGCAGGAGGCTTTGCTCGGTAGTTGAGTGACAGGCAGACATGTAAATGTCCGGGCCGGGAACACCTTACACAACGCTTCCTCGCCGCAAGAGGATTCTGTCATCACCGCTGCCCGTGTCCCCTCTCCCACACAATGCAAACGAGCCTAAGGGACAGCATGGAGCTAGCTCCCACGGAAGTGAGGGGAAGCCCACGCGGCCCCACTGCGAGAGGCAAACACGCAGCGGAGCGCAGGCAGCGGGCGCCCGCCGACGCCGGCCGGGCGCGTCCCCCGTCCGCTGTCGGAACCTTGGCCACGCCGACAGCCGGCGCTGTCAGACACGTTCCGAGCCCAGGCGACCCCGATCCATCACCCGTCTGTCACCCCCAACTCTTCCAGACTCTTCTCTCGGCTCCAGAAGGGCCCGCGTGCCCCAAGCCTCGACCCGGCCCCCCCTCCCCCCGTGCTCATATTGGTACCCGGCTGGCTGGCACAGGACTCTCTGCGTCCTGTCCCCCCCGCACTCTTCCGGAGTGAGAAGGCGCCGCATCCGCCCTCCCCGGCTTCTCGGGACCTGCCGAGACCCCAACCCCGGACCCTGCGGCTGGCACGCGGCTGCACAAAGCGCGTCCCCCGCCCCCCGCCCCCGCCCCCCACCGGCCGGGACAAAGCGGGCCGGGGCGCCGGCGGCACCTACCTGGATGCGGAGCGCCGGCAGGGACGGCGGGAACGCGGCGGGCGGGGGCGCACCGGTCCTCGCCGCGCCCACAGCCCCGCCGGGGAGACCGTTGCGGGCGGCAGCGGGTGGCGGGGCGGCCGCGGAGCGCACGGCGGGCGGGCGCTGCTGTCACGGGGCGCGAGCGGCGCGGGGGGCGCGCGGGGCCGGCGGCGGCGGGGCGCGTGGCGGCGGCGGCGCGCGGGCGCGAGCGGCGGGACTGCGGCGCCGCGGAAGGAGGACAATAGCCTCCCCCTGCCGCAGGCCTCGGGCTCCCGCGGGAGGCCCGGGACCATCTGGAGCCCGCGACCCCGCGGGGGGTCGGGGCGGGGCCCGGATCACCCCCTCCCCGCATGGCGTCATGGCAACCGCGACCCCTCTAGGTTCTCCCCACAGTTCCCCGGCCTGGGGTCGTTGACCTTCCCCGGAGCCAACAGCCTCGGCTGCTCCGCTGCCTGCTTGCGAGCCCCCACGGTCTTCCGCGTAGGTGCCCGCTTGACCCCCAGCCTTCCGGTCTTCGCCAGCCCCGCGCACCTCTCGGGCATCTGCACCCCCCTCCTCCCGCCCCCAGTTTACAGGGCTTGGACACTCCACCTTTGTCCCCACCTCGCCATTGGTCCGAAATCCACATCCGTTAACACTCCATCCTTTTATTGTCACTTACCTCCGAGGTTTCCAGAGATGCGGCCTCCGCTTCCTTTTCAAATGTTCCTCTTTGCGCACCTCCGGGCCATCTCCTTTACGCGGTTCTCTCTGCCATGCCCCCTTTCTCGCGTCCTCCTTCCGGCAGGTAGGCTGGCCCGCTTTCCGTAAGCATCTCCATGGTGCTCCTGGAGATTCGCCTTCTCTCAAATCAGATTCTCCGACCCGTCATCACAGCGGCTCCTCAGCTCCTCTCATTTATCAACCAAGAGAATTCTGGCCTAGTCACTGTCTTCAGGGGGTTGGGGGCAGGGACGGACATTTCTAGGCCTGGCACGGCTGAGCTTCTTCTTGGTTTATCAGCGGCTGAGTGGTCTGAGATTTAAGGGCATTAACCAAGGTGAACTGCTGTCTCGCTGTCTGCTTGGGAGAAGGAATTATGCCCAAATCAGAGCAAATGCACAGAGTGGGTGATGGCAGTGGGTGCTAAAAGTGCGTTATACCATGTGACACTCCCACCCCCACGCCAGCTTTGAAAGTGCTGTTCTTCCAGAAGAGAGAGCTAAGCTAAGAGAGGAATCAGTAATCACAGGCTGGGCTTCCTACAGAGCCTTTAGGCTACATACTGCCTGTACAGGGGTAGTCTTCTTCCCACCTGGGGGATGTTCGAAAGGACCATGAAAAGGGCCACATGCAGAATGCTCTTTCGGTGAACTGTGGAGCTTAAGGTTTTAAAATGGCGTTATTGGTAACTGAATTTTTGAAAAGGTTTGCATAACTGAAACAAATGCAATGGAGCTACTTTCCAGATGTGATTTGGCAAAGTAAGGTCACTGTGTTGCATGAACTTGAAAAACATTTGCAAGGTAAAACAAAATCTTGTTACCACCCCCAAACAACTGAATCATTTCATCTACCTGGCCTTGATTTTTCCTAGTTTATAAAATGGGCTGGGAGAAGAGTTAGCGGACTGTACCAATAACTACTGTGAAGTTCTTTCTAACTCTGATGTAAATGTTGCCATGAAACAGCAATTTGTCCTTTCTGATGCCCCTTACCACCAGCTGTGCCTTTGACTATTCATTTTTACACTCCCTCCCTCCCTCCTTCGGGCAATGGAATCAAAGAAGCAGGGACATAGGATGCCACTGTCTCCAGAAGTAAAGGTGCATGTTGGAATTTTCAGGAAGGAGGCCAAAGTGCGTACAGTAATCATTAAAACTGATAGGATGAGAATCAGCTGACCCACCAAAGAAACTGGAACTGTCCGACTGCTGCGTCTCACTGGTAATGGGAACCGAGGGTCTCAATAACAGGATAACTGCCTGCTAGATCGTGACCCAGTTAGGATGTTAGATCTTGTGATTAGCATAATAATAGCTTTTGTAGAGTCATTTCCCATCTTCAGTATTTCATGATCCTTCAAAAGGCCTTGAAAGATAAGCATTCTAACTTTCATTCTCATTCTACTGAGACACCTAAGTGAACAGAATTAGTTCAATTACAGATCCAGGGATAGTATGGCTAGATAATTAAAAGCATTGATTTAGGGGCTGGGGATGAAGCTCCGTGGTGTAGTGCTTGCCTGATATTCGCAAATCCTCAAGTTCAATCTTCAGCCCCCAAGGGGTATATATGTAAAGGTGACATCGACTTTGGATTCAGATACCCTGGGGTTAATATCTAGTTTTGAACTGTGTATGGTAGCTCTTGCCTGTCATTCCAACACCCAGGAACCTGAAGCTGATGACAGCTAGGCTGCAAAGTGAGATCTTTTCTGAACCCCCCCTTTAAATAAAATCTAATTTTAATGTGTGAGCTTTGGAATCCAGTTTCCTGACTTATCAATGAATTATTGCAGGTAAAGTACTACTAGAACATCCTCTAGCCTCTAGTAAGCTTTGATCCCTGTCAGCCATTATATTACCGTATTCTTACTGTACTGTTCCCAATTTGGAAGTGAAGCATGCTCAGTAAAGGGAACACTGAGATCGCTTGTCTCTGCTCTGCGACTGGGTTGCTTTGGAAACTTGTTATTTTGCTCTTTAGTGAATCAGTACAGTCAATGACGAAGAAAATCTCTGCTTCCTCTTTCTGTGAGTTGCAAAGTGAATGAAATAATATCCATCAAGCACACTGAGCTGCTCAGAGAAACCAGATGTATTTCTTAGGTTCACTATGATTCACAGGAAGGTCTGGGTTGTACCACCAAATCTCTTGAGCTCAGTTTTCAGCTCTGTCTAGCTCTGGAAGAGAATGATTCTTCCAGCTTCTGCTCAGAGTCCCCTCCCACATCCTCATGGTCCTCACTCCTTCTGGTGAGCATTTAAACATGCTCAAGTGTCTGCCAGCTTAAAAAATAAGAAACCCAGGGGTACGGGGGGAGGAGGAGGGAGGGAGGGAACTGGTGTACCTATTAAGTTTGTATGAGCTATCTGAACCCAACACCCAATAAAGTTCCTTTTAACACACACGCACACACACACAAAAGAAACCCTGATGCCTTTTGTGTTGGGGACTGAACCTACACAGTCATGGTGTTACACTCGAGAGCACTTTGCCCTCATGTGTTACATGTACAATCTTCTCGGGATGTGTGCAAGTTGGCTCCACTTTGTTTCCATCAAGCATTCATTCAAAAACTTTGATTTGTGTGGTGGTGTGATTCTTACAGCCTCGAACTGTGGATTTGGTGAGGTTTTTTGGATGGAGCGGGGTCGAAACACAAGCAAACAAACAAAATCACAAAATGTATTTCTGTCTCTGTATTTTATAAAATACTCTGCGGTGTTGAATTTCTTTTTGTGGTTTGGGGAATTTTATTTCCAACACAACTTTTTGTGAAGTGTCTTCTTATTTTACATCTTTTGAAATAATAAATATTTTAAAAAATAAAAGAGAAAAAACCTTTAAGTCTTATGTGCCAGGCAGTGTGCTGGTATCCTGGATTGTTTGGTAGGGGTCGCAGACATTAGTAACTGGTCGGCTATAACCACAAAGTATAATCAGGGTTATGAATGAAAAGAAAACTTCTGGATGTTATGAGAGAGTTTAACAGGGTAGCAATCTGGTTAAGGAGTGAGGGATTAAAAAGCCCTCCCTCAGATTATCCCACTGAGTTCTGAGCACGAGAACCATAAAACAGCATGGAGAGTAATAATAATAGCAGCTACTAACACTGAGGGCTGTATATTTCTTGCAGTTACTAATAATATTCCTTCTTTTCTTCCTTTCTTCTTTCTTTTCTTCCTCCTTTTCTTTCCTTTCCTTTTTTGTCTCCTTTCCTTTTTCCTTCCTTCCTTCTTTCCTCACTTCTTCATTCCAACAAGGGTCTTACTATGTATCCTTGAGTGAACTCAAATTTGCTAACTCACTTTGTAGAGTAGCTGGCCTTGTACTTGATATGATTCTTCTGCCTGGCCAGTTATATGGCTGGCTCATTTAATTCTTATAACAAGTCCTGAGAGATAATTCAGGATAAGGCACCTGTCTGAAAACCTGGCAACCTGAGTTTGATCCCTAGAATCCTATATGGTGAAAGGAGAGAACTCTGTGTGTGTGTGTGTGTGTGTGTGTGTGTGTGTGTGTGTGTGTGTGTGTGATGGTATCCATACAACCATCTGTCTGATTCTCTTTAATAATACAATTTAAAAGAACTTTAATAAAAACTCATATAACAACCTGGAGAAGTAAACATTGAGCCTATTTTATAGATGAGAAAACGGAGATAGCCAAGTCAATACCTTACTAAGATCATTGAGCTGGGAAGGGGTAGAGCTGGGATTTTAAATAAAACTCTCTATACTACTTAAGGATTTTGATTTTTACCTTTACTGAACTAAAAGACTGTTGAAGGAGAAAGTCAAAAAGGTTGGCTTGTGTGTAGGGAGCAGGCGGAGGGTACCTGGATGGAAGGCAGAAGTCAGTTAGAATATTACCTCTGTCGTGCGGGTGAGAGAAAAGACAGTAACCTAAACAGATTTGGCAGTGGAGACAGATGTACATAAGGAGGAAACATTGACAAGATGTGAATGGAAATTAATTAGATATAAGGGTCATGGTGGAGGCCGAGAGGTGGCTCAGGGGTTAAGTCTCTGCCTTGCAGGCAGAAGGTCCCGAATTCAGATCCTAGACCCCATGTATAGATGAATCCTGGGGCAGAGTAAATAAGGAAGAGGTGGAGGCAGTCCATGGTGGTTCCCTAATTCGTCCATGGTTCTACACACACACACACACACACACACACACACACACACACACATATGCACACGCATGAATAAAAAAAATTTAAAAAAAAAAGGGTCATGGCAGTTTGTTTTAAATGTCAACTTGACAAATAGGCACACCTTGAAGAGTTATTTAGTTAAGGTAAGACTTCATGCAAGCCTGTAAGAGATTATCTGTTGGAAAGAACCAGCTCATAGTGTGTAGGACCATTATCTGGACAGAAGGCCAAGATAGCTGGTTGGAACTTGGCAGAATGACAGACTGAAAGGAAGCCTTTGGTCCTTGCCCCTCTCTTAGGTTTTCCTGGGGATATGAGGTGACCAGCTCTCCCAACTTCTGCTGATAACTCTTGTGTTGTCATGATCAACTATACCCTGAAAATGTAAGCTGGAATAACCACCCGTTCCCCTAAATTGCCTGGGTCATGTATTCATTACAGCACCAGAATATGAATCTAAGACAGGGGTACTATTGAGGGAAAGGGCTGGTCAGGAATGGGTTGAGGAAGTCAAAGGAGGCGGGTGCCCTTTGCTGGAATGAAAAACACTGCAGGATGACCGAGTTTGGGTGAGGAAACTTTCAGCTTTAGAACTTGGAGAGGTATGTTTTGGTCATGAAAAGAGGCTTAGAACAAGGAAGGATCTGGACAAAATAGCACTACCACCATCAAAACCCAAATGAACGACAAACAAAAAGGAATACCACAAAAAAACACTGAGGGGGGGTTGGAGAGATGTCTCGGGGCTTCAGCCTTGGCCTTGCAAGTAGAAGGTTCTGAATTTGCATCCCCAGATCTCACATAAAAATGCCAGGCTGAAATGACAGCAGCCTGCACTTCTAGCCCTTGAAGGCAGAGCCTGGGAAACCCCAGAACAAAGCAAAAAGGAGGTGGAGCAATCCAGGATGATTCCTGATATCACCTTTGGGCCTGCACAGGTACATACAGTGCCTTCAGATATACACAGATATACACACAAATAAAAAGAGAAAATAAATGTGGAATATGGTAATAAAAAGAAGCCCGAGAAAGTTGTGGTAACTTTAAACAAAGAGAAATTTCAGAAGGACAGCATAATTTGTCATTACTGTAAAAAAGAACAACTTTGGCATCATTTCTCAGGTTCTACCTAGTTTTTTCTAACAAGGATTCACTTGCCAAGTAGATCCAGCTAACTGGCCAAAGAGCCTCAAGGATCCACTTGTTTCTATCTCCCAAGGCTGGAATTAGAGGTACACACTACCATAATCAGTTTTTGCTTTTTTTTAATTTTACTGAATTATTTACTGAATTATGTAATAATTATTACATAATTATTATTATGACAACTTTCAAACTCTTTTAAAATTGTGTTTATCTTGTAGGTGGGGGACATGTGCTTTCGAGAGTTGTTTTCTACTTCCACCAGGTGGGTTCCGGGGTGAAAGAAAAGTCAGAAAGAAGTCATACATTCCAGACGTGGAATCCCATGAGGGGCAAGGGAGCATGGTATTTAAACTCTTAACTGGATGTTTTAAAATCTACCCCAAGAGCCATATATGGAGGCCCAGGCCTGTAGTTCTAGCTACTCAGGAAGCTGAGGTAGGAAGTTGCTTGAGCCTAGAAGTTTATCTCCAAATCAGATCTATAGCAGGGATATGTTCTTTAAAACTCTGGATTTTCTTTCTGTAAGAGCCATGTGCCTGAGAGAGATTTTTAATTTTTCTCCAGAAGCTTTAAATATCAAGAGACAGACAGATCTTGGTAAGCCTGAAGTTCAGAGATTATGCCATCATCTGTTGAATTGGAAAGGGCGTGTGGGTTTCTCCTCCACTTAAAAAATATAGTTCAGGGCTGGTAAGATGGCTTGATGGGGGAAAGCACTTGGTGTGCAAACCCAGTGAACTGAGTTTGAGTTCCAGAGCCCCCAAGGTGGAAGGAGAGAACAAAATTATCCATTGACTTCAACTCATGTGCTGTGGCACATGCCTCTCTTTTTCTCTTTCTCTTGTCTGTCGGTCTGTCTGTCTGTCTATCTATCTATCTATCTATCTATCTATCTCCTCTCCACCAAATAGATTAAAAAGGTTAAAAAGAAAATACAATCGTTTCTGGAACTGGAGCAGAATTTGAAAAAGAATGGGGCCAAGAAGATAAGAATTCATACGTGTCTGGGGCTCAGCTGTGTCCCCACTGCCAAACAGTGGACCCCAAAGGCTTAGGTTCCATGTTATTCTTGGAGCTCTGAGATGACACAGGCTTTCAAAGAATCTGGAACTATCAAGGGGGCGCTGCCACAGAGTAGATATAACACTCCTGTCTCCTATGTAGAAAAAGCAGGTCTGAGATAGCACCCTTCCAGACCCTTCCCCACACTGCCTTCTCTCCTCCTAAGCCTTGATATTTGGAGGAAAAGTCTGAAAACATCCTCAGTACCCATCTCCTGCAGAGGTGGGCTGGGGGAGCAACGAGCCCTAAAAGCCAGGGGTCTACAGGGATTACTATGTACTAACAGTACCCCAGAGAGGCAGTGTGCGGATGGCCCAGGTCAAAGTCAAGATGGAGGTTCAGCAGTAGTAGGAAGAGATGAAGGAGAAGCTGAAAACTATTACTGTATTTCAGTTATACCAAGACCACCGGTGCCACCTGCCAGGAAACTGTTGCAGATGCAGTGGTCACAGAGCAATGGCCAAGGTCAAAGGAAGGATCTGTTCTTTATCAGTCAGGCAAGAGACAGAAGGTGATACTTGGCCTCGATGTCCTTTCTTTCTTTAATGTTAGACTGACAGATAATCCCTCAAGGAGTACATCACAAGAGGGTTACTGGAAAGAGAATCCTAAATGATCTAGTATCTCGAATTAACGAAATTTATTGTTTTTCTGCCTTTGGTAGAAATGGGGGGGGGGTGAGAAATACCCAAGTCTACGTCTACTTCAATTTATGATTGTAAACAAGCCTGCTGTCCAAGGACAGGTTGGGAAGGTGGGGTTGCAAGGCAGCTGGGAATCTTATGAGGACTGACAACTTTGTGTGACTCCTGTGGACCAGGGTGCCAATGAGACAATATTTCAAAGGATCAGCATGTGTTGGAGAGCAAGACTGCAGACGATAGTCACATGGGCATTCTGATAGGTGGAAGCCAATGTGGTGGGGCAGAGAGGACTGAAGAAAGTCCCACCTTGCGTCTCCTTATTCAAGTGTAGAAAAGTTTAGGAGCCCAGGAGCCCTAAAGGCTGTGCCCTGATTTGAGTGATGTTTTGATTTGCATTCTGGTAGTGACTAAATGGAGGGAAACTGGAGCTGACTTGAGGAAGGAGATATCACACCCATTTATCTTTGTCCTGTTTGGATTCAAAGTGGTACTTATTTATTATAGTCCATCTATCTAAACTATTTTTAACATGTAAGCCCAAATGCCATTAAAAAATGGGCCCACTTGAGTGGTTCTGACTCATCTAGGAATAAGTTGGACTCACCCGTGGTTCTCAACTGTGGTTATCAATACCTTTGAATTTACCAACCAATAAGGAACCACTCCTGCCAAGAAACTCATGCCAATGTACCCTGTGAGCTCAGGAACCCTGAGAAAAGTGACTCATCCTGACCATGTGCCTGAAATGTAATTTGCAGCATCTATTTAATACTGACGGCTGAAAGGAAGTCTTTGGGGGTTCCTCAAACAATACTATTACCAAACAGGAAGTCTTTGGGGTTCTTTAATCAGTGCATTGGAAAATGTGAGTGGTCCTGGGAGACCACGTATGTCAAAATTAAAAAAGAGTAGATTTTGTATATATCCTTGAAACTACATACATTTTAGGTCAGTTTTCTGAACTTTGCCCAATTTGCTTGTACTGTCATATATTTAGTCATTCAACTGTTACTGACATGTGACACTTCGTGGTGGTAAAGACACCAGACCCTGCATTCTTTGACCTTGTGTGAACTCTGGCCTATCACTTTCTAATTGAGTGACCTTGGACAAGGTATTTAACTTCTCTTAAGTCTGTGTTTCCTCATCTGTAGATAATTAGGGCTAATTTTACAGAAGGAAGTTGTGGTGAGAAATTAAATAATGCATGCCAGGTGTGAGGTACTAGATGCCAGATAAGAGCTCAATGGATATAAACTACAGCCGTTATTTTACATGTTTTGTATGTAGACAAATCTTACTTCCAGTAAAACAATGTATGAAAATTTAAATTCCTATATATGATTAATGGGAGAGGTTGTTTAGTTGGAAAAAGATTCTTCAAGCCTGGTCTGACAGCTCTCAGGCCTGTGATCCAGGTACTTGCAAGGCTGAGTCTCAGATCCCAAAGTCAGGATCTTTCTGTGGAATAAGTTTAAAGCCAGCCTAGGTATTTCAGTAATACCCTTTCTCAAAAAGAAGACAGCTGTGGATTTAGCAGAGTGCTTGCCTAGTGTGTGTGAGGCCCTACTTCAATCACCCACGTGAAAAAAAAGTTAGTTCATAAGAGAACTGATAATAGGATTTCTACTAAACAGTCAATTCTTCCATATGTCTAAAATGACTTGATTTGGATAAAACTCAGTTTACATAATGTTTTAGGAATGCAATTTGTGTGCTAAACACAGGACATATAATACAATCATTTATAATACAATCATTCAGGCCAGGATTGAACCACTGCGACAGGTTAATGATAACCATTATTTTAAACTTTCCGATCACTGAGCCTAACCATATGTGACATTCTTCGCACAGAGTAATTTCAAAAGTCATAGAATCAAACTGGGAAGCTGAGTCTACCTAAAGCACTTGCCATGCAAGCCTATGGACCTGAGTTCAGATCCCCATATCCCATGTAAAAGCTGAATGCAGGGCTGGAGAGATAGTTTAGAGTTCAAGACTCAGCCTTGCAAGCAGAAGGTCCTAAGTCTGCGATTGCAAAAGATGGATCTAGACCTGACTAGAAGATTTGGGACTAGGGAAATGTGAACAGATGTTAGCTTGAGATAATGGAGAAAAAAAATCATCACCAAACCACTGCTTTCTGAAGTGGAATAAGTTGCATCTGAGCTGGCACAAGACATTTTCCTAGCACAAGACATTCAGATATAAGCTTATGAGCTCATGATTATTGCATGAAACCGGAACTGAAGCAGGTCAAGCATTTCCCAATCGAAAGTACACGATGCAAACTGGATCGATTCACTACTTTGAAGCCAGGAAGAAGCTGAGAAAAGAGGTAGAAAGAGGCTATTCAGAGGTGAGGCAAAGGGAATGCTTTGGAAGAAACACTGCTTCTCTGAATGGGACATACTGGATTAAGTGACCGCTAAGGTTTCTTCTAATTTAAAGATCCTAAAACTCAAATTGTTTCATAGATGTTATTTTAACTATATTCCTCAGAGAATTTTTCTATTTTTATGGTGGAAAATTAGAACAACACCTGAAGTAACTGGTAAAATGGGAAAAGAAGTAGGCATCCTGTCCCTTCTAGACTTTTGATCCCACGACCTCTTTTCGACTGGTGAAAATAAATTTGGAGAAAGAGAAGCTTTAAAAGGTAGAACAGATAAAAATCAAGTCAACTTTAAAGATCAGGGGAAAAAAAATCCGCTCAACTAAGGTTCCAGACTACAAGTTTACGACTGTGAAGACCAGCATTCCTGATAGAATACTTCAGAATTCTCGTCCAAAGACTGACTCAAGGCTGAATTTACAGAGCTAATAAGATCCCCTTTAATGGGGCTCCTGGAAGAGGAATCTTTCTTCCAATTAGCCCACTTGTCTTTCCAATATTGTTGACTGGCTGACCTTCAGATCAATAGGTTTACTTGGTCACATGTGACCAACTTAGACAGCTGTTCTCCAAGGCCTCTTGGCCACGAAACAGATTTCCCTTTCAGTGGATAGCAGTTGACAAGGCAAAGCCAACTCTTATTTCCAGAGGAAAAAAAAAAAGCCAATTAAGGATGGTAGAACCACTTTGTAATACAGATTTTGTAGGTTATCCTAGCAAGGGAGAATGGACACAAACAGGAAAGAAATGAAATCTCTAGTTACGCCAGCACCTCTACTGGTTAGATAAGAAATCAGACCGGTGAAGGGCGACTCAGCCAGGAAAAACAGGAAGTTATTTTAAGGGAGAGGGAGAAAGGGGATAGAGAATGCTTTAATTACATAAACTTTGGTATTGCCCTTTGCCTACAAGTTTTAGAACAGATGTTACACGCATGAACTGGCCCAGAAGTCAGTATCGCTATGGTCTCTGGTGTCCCCCCACCTACCAACCCTCTGCCAGAGCATCCCTGAATGACCCCTGATAGGAAGGCAGTAGTGAGGCTGCCCCAGATTCTATGCTCCGGGTGGAGAAGGCCTCAAGAAGGTGAAGGAAGGAGCTAATCTGAGCTTCATGGCCCCATTTGCAAGGATGTGATTAGTAGACAGGCACCTGGGAGCTGTTCCATTTCAGGAAACCCGGTTATGGGAGCTAGTGGGGGACGGACTTCTCTCAGGACCCGGGAGAAGCAGTTAACCCTTTCTCTTTGTGTGTAACTCTTTTGATCGTTGCTTGTTTCCCAGGGGAGACAGTTCTCAGATGGACTTTATAACTACTTAATAAGGAGTGTGTTTGGGGAGGGGAGTTCCAGGGATATTTTTCACGTAGGCTCCTAAGGTCAACTTCTTCAGGGCATCTGAATTCTCAGGCATGTAAGGGATGACCTGTGGAGTGTACAAGAATGAGAAGCACTGAGGACATATCCAAAAGGAAAGGATCTCAGCACTCCCTAAAATGTCACTGTGTATCTGGTAGCTTTATGACTTGCTGGTTCCATTCAAACCTTTGGTTTGGGGTCAGAGTCTATTTGCAGCTCTTAGGGTGGGGTCTTCACTGACCATAAGGGGAATATCCAAAGTGAACAGGAAACTCCTAAATGTGTACAGAGTGCATCACAACATGTCACTGGGTCCAAGACTCTGGGAGAACTGAAGACATAGAGTGTTAAGACAATCAAAGTTCAGGGTTGAAAATAGTTATATGAAAGACTTTGTGGTTGAACTGGTTGACTTAAGGGGGCTAGTTACTTTTATGAAGCTCGAGGTTCTTTTTTAAATTTTATTTAATGTGTGTGTGTGTGTGTGTGTGTGTGTGTGTGTGTGTATCAGAAGGCACTGTGTGTCCCTGTGGACGACCAAGGGTGACTTCAGGAATCATCCTGGATTGCTTCTACCTCCTTCTTGCTTTGTTTTGGAATTTCCCAGGCTCCACCCACCAGGACCTGAAGTGTTTCAGCTTGGCATTTTTGGGTGGGACCCGGGATCTGAACTCAGATCTGCTTGTGAAACTGAGTCTTAACCCGAGCCATCTCTCCAGCCCCCAAACGTCACATTTCTTAATTGAAGATAACTAATCATCTGAAGCAATACCTTATGATTGTAGCATTGGCTTGAGGAAGCGATCTGAATAGACATGGTTTTAATAATGTGGAATCCAATAGCACATTACTTACTAGATTTATACAGGTTGGCAATGCATAGTAACGAGAAGACTAGAAGCTGTGACTCATTCAAGTTCTAGTTTGGAAGATGAAGGTATCCATTCTTTGGCTCCTTTGCTTTAGCAGGGGGCTTTGGCATTTTATGAGAACATTAATGTTCCCTCACTACAGAACTCCCAGGCAAGTAGGCAGGTCATGCCTAGGTGGGGGACCCACTGGGTAACTGTAGAGAAGTGGAAATGTCTGGTTCTGACATTTACAAACTGTCACACAACCTCTTTTCACCATTCTTACTCTTGGGTTACAGGGGAAGATTATTTAAATTGAAAAAGTGAAGGATGCATGAGGGAGTCGGAGCTCATGAGATGTCAAACCTGCATCAGACCTGATTACAAGAATAAAAATCACGAAAGTCCTGAAAGTGGACCCTCATGAAAGGTTTTCCTCTGCATCTATCTAGATCCAGTAGGGAGGGCACTCGGACCCTGTCTACCTTTATTAGCCCTCTCTTGCCTGTGGGACAGTGTTGGGTGTTCCCTTGCAGGATGCCAGGCTCATTCCAAGGAAGGCTGGAAGCCGAGCCAGTTCTGCCAACTCATCTGAAGTACTTCCCCACTGGCGCCTGCCCCTCCGCCCTTCCTTCCCCACGGCGCTCTGAAGGTGGAGCATTTCTGCTGAGCTGACAACTCTGAAGGGGGGAACCGTTTCAAAGAGGGTATGAAACGGAAAGATGCCCCAGATGCCAACTCTCATCAAATCCAGAAGTAAATGCTGCCTGTCCAGTATATCTCACCCGTGAACCTGAGATGAAGAGGAGGGGTAACTGCTGAGCAGACTAGAAAACATGATTCAGGTCCCCATGGACGTGTTCTTTGGCTTAGCACCAAGTTTGGGTACTGGGCAGGCTCTGTGCCAGCTTCCCAGCCTGTTCTGACCAATCTCGCTTCTCGGAGCTGGAGATGAAGACTTTTTTCTAAAGGAAAGTAGCCAACATCGGGTCCCACCCTTCTCCTTGGGCAACTTCGAGGCCAGGCAAGTGTATTCTTTTGGCAGCCCGAGAAAGGAACCTACTGGATCGTCAGCAGTTCCGGGCCCACCTCAGGAGCCTGCAGGACGGTTTTCCTTCCTCGCAGCTGGGCGCGCTCTTGAGAAACCCCAGTACTACTGCTGTCAACCCCACGTGTTGTGAAGTCAAATGTGCAGAAGGTTCTGGTTGAAGCTGGGGAGCAGGCTCCCAGGCCCCTGCTAGGGTAGATAGGTGGGACGCGGAGGCGGGAGGCTTGGGACAGGTTGCCAGATAAAATACCAGACACCCAGTTTAAAATTTCAAAACTAGTTGTAATAGTTTCAAATTTTGCCTGACGCAGGTAGGTATGAGAAGGGTGGGAGAAGGAGTCGTCGCTAATGTGGCCGCCCATACTTTCCATTGGCAGGTGTGGGAACCTGAGCTGAGGAGGTCTTGCAGGAGCAGAGCCGGCTTGGGAATCTCGCACCCCTCAGCCACCGCTCCCCCTCACCCCCCTGTGCAGGGAAGCGCCGTGGAAATCGCCCAGGGCGGTCGAAAGCGCTTTGAAATGGGTCCAGGGCCGCGTCTCTCGCGGACCGTGGGAAAGTGTCTTTGGGAGGCGTGGCGGCCCGGCCTCCTGCCGGCTCTCCTCCAACCCTGGCAGCCTCCCGCGGGTTCTCACCGGTCACGCCACCTGTCTACCCACCCAGCCGCCTGCTTACAGGTGGGGGTCAGCTCCAGGCGGGTAGGCCGGAGGGGGCGGGGCGTCGCCACTGCGTGAGCTCGGGGCGGGGCGAGCTCGGGGCGGGGCGAGCTCGGGGCGGGGCGAGCTCGGGGCGGGGCGAGCGCGGGGCGGGGCGAGCTCGGGGCGGGGCGAGCTCGGGGCGGGGCGAGCTCGGGGCGGGGCGAGCTCGGGGCGGGGCGAGCTCGGGGCGGGGCGAGCTCGGGGCGGGGCGAGCTCGGGGCGGGGCGAGCTCGGGGCGGGGCGAGCTCGGGGCGGGGCGAGCGCGGGGCGGGGCGAGCGCGGGGCGGGGCGAGCGCGGGGCGGGGCGAGCGCGGGGCGGGGCGAGCGCGGGGCGGGGCGAGCGCGGGGCGGGGCGAGCGCGGGGCGGGGCGAGCGCGTCGGGCGGGAAGGGATGGTCGGCTGCTGGCGACCGCCTGGCGGAGGTCGAAGCCCCAGCTGAGGGGAGGGCGGAGCCCGCCTGCGCGCCAGAACCCCGCGGCTCCCTCGGCCGCATGGCGGGGACGGCTCGCGCCGTTTGCGAGGTGATGGTGGGAGAGGAGAGGAAGGCCCTTTTCCGAGGAGACGGGCCTCGTGAGGGAAACCTTGGAGCGTGGGCCAGGGCAGCTAGCGTGGTCCGAAGTGGGAGGGGGGGGAAAGTTCCAGAATGTAGCGAATGGGCAAAGAAGTCCGCCCTCCTTGGGATGGTGGGCACGTGCGACCCGGGGGGCGCGGGGTGCAGCGGCCTCCCGCCACTTTTCCTGAGGGCCGAGGACTGCTTCCTCCTGGAAGCTGGCACGGCCCCCAGCGTTTCTGAGTGGGATTTGAAGCCCTTACTCGGTCCCTGTGCTGCAGGCAAAGGTGGTAGCGTCTGAGCCCCCTTTACTGATGGAGGCCTTAGAGGGCTGCTGGGCGGCGACCATAAAACAGGGACTCCCAGACCCCTCAGTGTGTCCGTGGTCCTCTTGTCTTTGTCCTCATCGACGGAAGTTGGAAAGCTGATTTTATTTTTTTAATTTTATTCATTCATTGTGTGTGTGTGCACGTGAGCCTGTCAGAGGACACGTGTCCCCGTGCAGGGCCAAGGGTGACTTCGGGGTTCATTCTGGATTACTTCTCCTTTGCGCTGGGATTGTCCAGGCTCCGCCCACCAGGACTGGAAGTGCGGCCGCTGCCATTTCCGCCTGGTGGTGGTAATGTACCCCCTGGGCTCAGCCATCAGGACCTTCAGTTTGCGAGGCAGAGTCTTAACCCCTGAGCCATCTCTCCAGCCTGGAAAGTTGGATTTTTATCGGTGACAGAATCTAGGCTAGAAACCAGGGCGCTGACTCACATGTCAGTGTTCTTTTCCCAACTACTAGCAATATGGGTAAAGACAGTGGAAAAATCTGAACAGAAGGAACAGAGGAAATCAGAAGATAAGAGAAGGAAGATGTTAGACTATAGAAATGTCTGGAAACCAGTTTTATACATGGGTAGAAATTAGAATCTTAGTTCCCAGTTGGCTTACTCAGATCTCCCTAGCCTTTAAAAAGGCAGCCAGGAGGCAGAGGGGAAGGGAGGGCAATGATGGTGGGTAATTTTCCTTTGGTGCTTAGTGCAGAAGAGGGTTTATTGCTATAAATAATAATAGAAATATATTTTAATTTTTCCTATCATCAAGATCGAAAGTTTTAGTTGACAGGAATTGCACACATCTGTAATCCTAGCACTTGAGAAACAAAGGCAGGAAGATCAAGAAGTTACAGGCTAAACTGAACTGCATAGGAAATCCAATCTCAACAACCTAAAGGAAAATAAAAAGATTTATTTCACACACCTTAGCTTCTATTCAAATAAATGTATTGAGTGCATTTTCAATCCAGATAAACTTTTTAGAAAAATAGCTAGTATCTATTAAGCATTTGCTACATGCCATGTACTGTGTTGAGTGTTTCGCAGTTTTAGGAGCAAGCCTATATGATGGTGATGGGTTTACCCTGTATTAATCAAGGTACAGAGAGGTTAAATAACTTGTTTCAGGTCACACACTAGAATTTGGCACAGCATGGATTCAAACCTACACTTTTGCCTCCAACACTCTAAAATTACATTCTGACTTCCAAAAATATTAAATTAGGGTTGGAGAGATGGATCAGAGGTTAGGACTCTGCCTCTCAAACAGAAAGTCCCGAGTTCAGATCCCAGATCCTACAAAAAATGCTAGGCAGAAATCAAGGAGGCCTGCACTTCCAGCCCTGGTGGGTGGAATCTGGGAAATTCCAGAACAAAGCAAGGAGGTAGAAGCGATCCAGAATGATTCCCAAAGTCACCTTTGATCCTCCACGGGGACACACAGTGCCTTCTGATACACACACACTAAATAAAAATATTTTTAGAAAATGTTGACTTAATGAAAAGTAGAGATGATCATAACCAGATGTTATTCTCCACAGTCTTTAAGTTGGCTTTTATTGGAGGAGAAAAAAAATGCTGCTTAATTTTTCACTGATTTTCATTTCCAGATAAACATACCCAGAAATTCGTTTTCTTCATTTCCTGTCTTATCGGGCATTGTATTGAATTTCATTGTCTCTCATGTCACTCCCCTAGCTATTTCTTGTGCTTAGATACAAGGCTGTGTTCCAAATAATTGCAAATCTGATATTTTATAAACAGGAATAAATATTATGTATTAGACTTATTAACTATATTATGTAAATTTGTACTGCCATGATTTTAAAGATTGTATTTTATTTGAATTGTGCTCTTTTCAGATTTTGAGATATTTAATAATTCATTGGAAGTGTGAAACAGGAATATCAAGGGGAAACTTGCTAGAGGGACAACTAACAATTTCCATACAAGGATTAAATTCTAAGAACCAGCTAAATTCTCTTCATTGTATAATAACAAGTAAGTATAGGAGAAAATTTATTGATTTTTCTATTTTTGCTTTATTATTATGCATGTCATAGTTCATATAAAAATTTATTTGGGGCCAGTAAAATGGCTTAGTGGGCAAGGTGTTTGTCTTCTTAACCTGACAAACTGAGTTAGATTCATGGAACCCTTGTAAAGGTGGAAAGAGAGAACCAATTCCACAAAGTTTTTCTCTGATCTCCATGTAGGTGCCAAGACCACACAATAATGATTAAAATTTTCTCATTTAGACATAATCTTTCATCACGAAGTTAAAAAAGCCAAAATGACTTTGTTTTTTCCCTTATTTTCATATGCATGTGTATGTGGGATACATGCGTGTATGCATGTTTGAATTTGTGTGTGTGTGTGTGTGTGTGTGTATGTGTGTATGTGTATGTGTGTAGTCTTATGCGGAATTGTCCTTGATCACTCTTCCACGTTATTCTTTTTGAGATAGGGTTTCTAAATCAAATCCAGAGTTCTGTGATAGAGTAGTCTGGCTAGCCAAATTGCTTTGAGAATTCTTTGAATCTCCATCTTCCAAGGCTGGAATTACAAATGGACTGCTACAATCACCAGAATTTTATATGCGATCTTGGGATCTGAACTCTGATCCTTTGCTTGCATGGCAAGCACTTTAACTGCTGAGTCATCTCTCTCCAAATGATTTTGTAATAAATATTTGATGATAGAGTTACAAGTGTGTCATATAGGAATGGGAAATGGAGTGACTCTTATTATATGATAAAATTTAGTATTCCAGGTTTGTACATAATACATTTACCTATTTAATTATGCAACTGGTCCATAGTTACTAATTTTTAAAATTATTTATTTTTTAAATGAATTTAATAGTTTATTTAATTTATATGTGTGTGTGTGTGTATCAGGGGGCACCATATCTCCCTATGGAGGACTACGGATGACCAAGGGAATCATCCTGATTGTTTCTACCTCCTTCTTGTTTCATTCTGGGATTTCCCAGGCTTTGCCCACCAGGGCTGGAAGTGCAGGCCACTGCCATTTTGCCTGGCGTTTTTTACGCGGGACCTGGGATCCGAATTCACAACCTTCTGCTTGTGAGATAGATTCTTAACCCTTCGGCCATCTCTCCAGACCATAGTTACTAATTTTTTAAAAATAGAATTTACTATAATTACACCTATTTCATGCGCTTTTTAGTAATAGTGCTTTGTAGGCAACTTTCCATGTTATCATGTATTATAGTTTGCCTGCATGTTGCTAATCAATTCATGACCAAAGAGTTTAGGTGAAAAAGGGGTTTTACTCTTTCTTATGATTCTCATTATAGTTCCTAGTCCAGTTTAGCAGGAGAATTCACACCAATGTCAGGAACTTTGAGAACTGGCCATGCCATATCCATAGGGATTGTTGAAAGGGGTAAATCTCACTTGCCAGACTTCACATTTGCCAAAGTATGGGGAAGAATGCCAACTCACTGAAGCAGTTTCTCCATCTTATTTACCTGCCTAGGGAATGGTCCCACCCACTGTGGGCTGGGTTTTCACCATCAGTTAATCTCCTGCAGGCTTGCTCAAGGGCTTGCCTGAACTACTAACTCTTCACAGATGTGCCCAGAGCTCAGCCTTCAGTTGTCAAGTTGATGCGGTATCTGTAAGTAGCACCACATGTAAAGCTATTGCTTAGATTTTTTTTTTGAAAAAAAATACACAAGTTTATTTAGTTTTAGGTTTTGTCAAAGTTATATGGGTGAATATATAGACTTAACAGTGGAATAGTTCAAAGTAGGTGTGGGTGGGTCACATAATCCCAACACTTGGCAGGAGAATTGCTATGAATTCTAATCTAGGATATAGACCTTGCCTCAAAGAACCAAAGATCGGGACTGGAGAGATGAGTTGGTCAGTAAAGTGCTTTCTGCATAAACGTGAGGTCCTGACTTTGGACATTATCCCCCCCCCTTTCACTCCCCCTCAAATAAATTAAATATTTTTATTTTTACAAATATTTTATTTGAGAGAGAAAGACCATATGGGCTTTTAAGGGTCAAACTCAGGTTGCTATGTTTGCCTGACTTACCTGCTGAGCTATCTCACTGGCAATAAATTCGTTTTAAAAAGTTAAAGGAAATAAGATGGAGAAGCAGCTGAGGAAGATACTCAACACAGTATCAGGTCTCCACATGTGTCCACACACACACTTGAATTCATATCCACACACCCACCCATACATGCTCACAAATGAGCACATATATATATATATACAAGCTCAAAAAGTAAATAAATAAATGGGAAGCAGAAAACAAAAAAACCCTAGTGAGATAGTTCAGTGAGACTTGTCACAAAGCCTACCATTTATATCATATATTTGTGGTATACATGTACATAAATGTGTGCTTGTGGAGGCCAAAGGTCAGCCTCAGGTACTATTCTTCAGGTGTTAATCCACCTTGTTTTTTGAAACATGATCTCTCACTGGAACTTGGCCTCACCAGGAAGGCTAGACTGGCTGGCCAGCGAGCCCCAGGGATCTGCCTGTCTTTGATTCTATGCTGGCATGTATGTGCTACCATGCCTGGCTTTTTAATGGGAACTCAGGATTGAACACACATCCTCATGCTTCCATGGCAAGTACCTTATCAACTAAGCTATCTCTATAGCCCCCAATTTTTTCCTTTCTAGAGATCAAGACTTCAACCATTTACTGATTGTTTTAATATTTACCTGTTTCTAGGTAATATTACATTTACATATTTATTTAATATGATTAATATTTTCATGCTTGTGTTGGTATATCTTCATTTTCCTTTTTGAGCATTGTCATTGTTGTTTTGAGGCAGGGTCTAATATAGCCTAGACTGGTCCCCAACTCAGTATATAGCTAAGGGTGATCCTCTCGCCTCTACCTCCTGAGTACTGGGGTTACAGGTATATGATACCATACCCCATTTATGTGCTGTGAGGGTCCAGTCCTGGGCTTTGTGAACGCTAGGCAAGCACCCTACTAATTGAGCTGCATTCCCCACTCACCCACTCTCTGCCTCTTGAGTGCTGATCACTGCCATGAGACATGATGCTGGGTGTCAGCCTGCTCTAATCTGATACTGTCTGTATTTGGTTTACAGTTGTCATCTTGAGAGATTTTCTTCATTATTTGGAGTGTTTCTTAGTTTTTTTTTTTCCCTCTTGTGTTGGATTTTATGTTTTTTGATCCCAGTACCTTCCTTTTTCTTGGCTTATTCCTTCTTTTGGTGGATCTCAAGCTATAGAAACTTCTTGAAGAAGAGTGTTGGGGAGGTAAATTTCATGAGACTGGTAGGTTTGAAAATGTCCTCAATTCCATACCTGGTCAACAGTTTCACTGAGGGTAGGATTCATTTCTCCTTTGAGTTTTGATGATATTGCAATGTTGTTAACCTAGGAGTTGCTATTGAAAATCCTGAAGTTTTTCTGATTAGTCTGTACATGACCTGTTCTTTTTCTCCCTGGTTCTAACTTAATATTTATATTAATTACAATAAATAATACTAGGTATAATAAATAAACACTGATCTATCAGTGACTTAACACAGAATGTGTATTTTTCCTTTATTTCACCACCAGATAAGAATGAATATGGAGGGCTGGAGAGGTGGCTCAGGGGTTAAGCCTCTGCCTTGCAGGCAGAAGGTCCTGAGTTCAGATCCTAGACTCCATGTATAGACGCCAGGTGGAAGCAGAGGCCGCCTGCGTTTCTGGTCCTGGTAGGGTGGAGCCTGTGAATCCTGGGGCAGAGTAAACAAGGAGGAGGTGGAGGCTTTCATGGTCCTGGTAGGGTGGAGCCTGTGAATCCTGGGGCAGAGTAAACAAGGAGGAGGTGGAGGCGTTCATGGTGGTTCCTGAATTCGTCCGTGGTTCTATACACACATACATACGCGCACATACATACATATGTGCACACACACATACACGCACAATTGAATAAAAAAAAAAGAATGTGGGGCTGGAGAGGTGGCCCAGGGGTTAAGCCTCTGCCTTGCAGGCGGAAGGTCCTGAGTTCGGATCCTAGACCCCACGTATAGACGCCAGGCGGAAACCGGGGCGGCCTGCGTTTCTGGTCCTGGTAGGGCGGAGCCTGTGAATCCCGGAGCAGAGTAAACAAGGAGCAGGTGGAAGCGTCCATGGTGGTTCCCGAATTCGCCTGTGGTTCTTCACACACACATACACACACACACACACACACAATTGTATAAATAATAATAAAAAAATTAAAAAAAAAGAATCTTTAAAAAAAAAAAGAATGTGTATGGAGCTAGGATATATTTTGTTTTGTTTAAGATCCAAGCTATTTCAGTCTTTTCACACTCCTTAAGATCTCTAAGATCTGTCAGTTCAGCTAAGATGGAGAAAGAGCACAAGGTTTACAAATCAAAAAATGTTATAGGCTAGGCTTAGAAATTATGTGTATTACTTCTGCTGCCATTCTTTTGGCCTGGATTTACTCTTATTGTTATAATTGCCCTGAATTTGTAAGGGAGCCTATTAAATGTAGCCTGAAAGTTGCTTTGTTTGAATTTATTTATTTATTTACCAGTTTGTTTATTTATTTGGGGTGTGTGTGTGTGTGTGTGTGTGTGTGTGTGTGTGTGTGCAGAAAGAGAGAGACAGATAGACAGAAACAGATTGACTGACTGGCTTCAAGAGCTTCTAACTGGCTGTCAGACATATCTCTTTCAAGTTAGAGTGCCTGCAGTAAAGGATACTCCGGGGATTGGGGGGGAGAGGCACTGGGGGATGGAGAGGGAGGGGAAGGGGAAAGCAGGGGAGGTCGGGGGGAGGTGGAGGGAGGGAGGGGACCGGTGTACCTGTTAAGTTTGTATGAGCAGAAATAATAATAAAAAATAAATAAAGGGTAAATACACCTTGTACATCATAATGAAAGTCTTATAGTTAGGGGTGGAGATTAACACTTAAGGCTGTCTACAGAATATTAATAAAATTCAATATATTTCTAAAAAAAAAAAAAGTTAGAGTGCCTGCTGGCAAGAAGGCACAAGTCAGGGATCAGAATCAGTTATTTGTCAATATATCGGTGTATCCATATTTTCTTTTCTTCTTTTCAAAGTATGTCTTCTAGGCTTCTGGTAGTAGCTCAGCAGTAGGGTGTTTGCCTAGCACAAGAGGGATTGCCGGTTCAAACCCCAGAACTGCCATATGGAAAACAATCATCAAAGCATATCTTGTAGATTCATAAAGTCATGCTGTGCACCAATCAAGCATCCAGTCAGCTATCTTTTTTGGACCAAAATCTGTAGCTCCTTTGTGGTTGGCTGTGCCTTTCCTGGGGGCAAAGAAGCTAAGAGTAAACATGTGAATGAAGAATTGACATGAAGTTCTATTTAAAGATGATACTTCATCAGAGAAAACCCGTGTCAAAGACACCTTCTCCCTGAGAGGTTTTGGGGAATACTAGAATCATCTCAAAGGATACCAGAATGCTGAGAGTCTAAAACTAAGGTAGTAGTTGGGGGAGGAGTAGTGGAGGATTGGTGAATATGTTCCAAGAGATTTCAGTGGCTGGTGATATAGTTTACTGGTAGAGGACTTGCCTAATATACTTAAGTCCTGGGTATAATACCTAGTACTGGGACTGCAGGGGAAGAGAGAGGGAGAATTCACATGAAGACAGAATGATTCATCTACAAGTCATGAAATAGCAAGGATTGTTGGCAAGGAAACAGGTACAGAATAGAGTTTTTACATAGTCTCTATAAAGAACCAACCCTACTTGGACTTCGGTTTTGGACTTCTTTTTTTTTAATTTTTTTTATTATTTCTTATTTTTATTCAATTGTGTGTGTGTGAGTGTGTGTGTGCGTGCGTGCGTGGTGTATATGTATGTGTGTATGTATATACAGAACCACGGACGAATTCGGGAACCGCCATGAACCGCCTCCACCTCCTCCTTGTTTACTCTGCCCCGGGATTCACAGGCTCCATTCTACCAGGACCAGAAATGCAGGCCACCCCCGCTTCTGCCTGGCGTCTATCTGTGGGGTCTAGGATCCGAACTCAAGACCTTCCGCCTGCAAGGCAGAGGCTTAACCCCTGAGCCATCTCTCTTTTATTATTTATTCAATCGTGTGTGTGTGTGTGTGTGTGTGTGTGTGTGTCTGTGTGTGTGTGTGTCTGTGTGTGTGTGTCTGTGTAGAACCACCATGGACCGCCTCCACCTCCTCCTTGTTTACTCTGCCCAGGGATTCACAGGCTCTGCCCTACCAGGACCAGAAACGCAAGCCGCCCTCGCTTCCGCCTGGCGTCTATATGTGGGGTTTAGGATCCGAACTCAGGACTCTCCGCCTGCAAGGCAGAGGCTTAACTCCTGAGCCACCTTTCCAGTCCCCGGTTTTGGACTTCTGACCTCTAGAACTGTAAGAGAATAAATTTAATGTAAGCTACCCAGTAGTGACATTTTATTATTGTACTGCTAGATTACTAACACATGAGTCTACGTTATCAGAGACTATAAACCAAATTTAAAAGACAACACTTCACATTTTCAGATAAAGGAAGATTATACATACCAACCTATTTTCACTCCCTCCTAAAACCTTGATATAATAAAATGTGTGCGTACATGTAGATGCATGAATGCATGCACATGTATGTGGAAACCAGAGGACATTATAAAAAAAAAGCAGTGTGACATACAATTTAGAAACATCATGGATGTAAGATAGGTTGATTATGGGATGTTCTTTTTTCTAGATAATGTTCTTGTTAATCACTAGTGTAAACCTGCCACTACATGTCATCTCTGTCTCAATAGCACTCTTTTATGTTATAACCAGTATATGCCTGTGGAAACTTGAAAAGAGAGACAGTCTTATTAAATGTTCTATGTCACTTGGGTTCTGACCTTTTGAAGTATATACCTTTTGTCTCAAATGAGCAAGCATCTGGAGATCAAGAGCATTATTTACCAACAGAACCTTTTATTTTGTTTTATCTTTTGACACTTTCATATATACATACAATGAATTTGTGCATTTTACCTCTTACTACCCATTTCCATCCCCCTTTCCTATTCCACTTCATCCATTTTCCTTTCCAGCCAGTTTCCCTCCTACTGGGTTTCTTCTCGGATGTCTGATGACAGTTGCCTGAGCACCTGCTGGAGTATGGATGACCCATCAGTTGGTAAATTATCGAGTAAGGAAGCTCTCTGTTTCCTCTTTGGCATCAGCTAAAGTTTCTCAGAGTGGTAGAGTGTTTCTTGAGATCTTCCCTCAGCGATGATGAAATGTTGATCAACCAGCTAATGGGAAGGTTTAGTGGAGGTAGACATGGCTGCAGTGAGTTCTTGGTTACAGCAGCTCTGTCACGACCAGATGATACTGTGGCCACACCCCTCCACACCCTTAGGCTCTTACACTCTTATCATCTCTTCTTCCATAAGGTTCCCTGGGCCTTGAGATTGGAAAGAGAGTGTGATTTTGATGTATAGCTTAGAGCTGAGCACTCCATAGTCACTTATTCTCTACGCTTTGACCAGTTAATGGTTCTCTGAGTTACATGTGTTTCATTGCAAGAGAATACTTGCACTCGAGTGCTGAGAGCGTCTCTAAGCTATGGGTATAATGATAATTTTTTAGTTCGTAGTTTGCTATCAAGTACTTGACAGTTAATGCTAAGAAGTTTGGTTTTACTTAGAGCCTATAATCTCCCTTTCCACGTTCATTTGACTAGGTGTTTATAGTACCATGCATATGTTCTCTGCCTAAAAGTGCGTTTGATCAAATCAGAAAGCTTAACAAGCCTCTATTGTATGAATGGTCTTGTCGGAGTGGTGTTGTTGTAGTTTGCAGCATTCACAGCTGGGTAAGGTCATCGATTGTTTTTCTTCCCCAGCAGCCTGCATCAAACCTTCTGGCACTATGAAGGCTAGCTGATAAGGGGAAAGTTTCTATAGCCATTCCAACGTGTTTCTTCCCCATATCTTATGACTCTTGTCTGTGATCTTCAGCAATAGGGCCTTATTATCAGGTTCTGGAGGGCTACCAAGAACAATGGCAAATGATTATATTGTTTTGAGGGCATTTGAAGCCTCTCTGACCAACAACTCATACTGGGAAATTTCCCTGATACTGGGAAATTTGTTTGATTGCCCTTAGCTTCTGGTAGGAGCATCTCAGGGTAATTTCTATTTTCTCTATTCTTCCTCTCTCTATTCCTCTGTGTAGGGCATATTGGTTAACATGTTTTGAAATATTATATTTTGTAGATTTGTAAAGTACAAAGTTTCTGTTTGGCTGTATCGTACATATTTAGTGTTAAGTTTTACTCCCCTACCTCTTAAGCACGTTTCTTTCTTTACCCTCTACTCTACTCTAAAGTATTATTACTTTAAATGTTCTAATGTTCATATTTAGAATTCTGGGTACAAAGATTGCCTAGTAAAGTTGGTTTAAAGAAGAGTAAATATATTAATTGAGTTTATGCCAAAATATGAGTTAGTAGCAATGTATCTCTAATAGCTGCAGTTTATAGCCTTCTCATAATCCAGTTCTTTGAAGTATAAGCAATGTCTAGAGGGCAGTCCTGGTGTTGCTTGTAGGTGCCATTTGGTTATCTCCAAGAAAGGTATTCTGCTTAGTCATTGAATCACATGGCACTCCTTTTGTCCTTTCATTTTTTTATGATCTCATTAATAAGGTTTTTAAATGTTCTATTTCCAAAAGCAATATTTTCAGATTCTCTTTTGATCTTTAAAAATGTAAACTCATTCATTTGTCTTATGTCTGGAATTTCTTTGTATTCTTCTTTTTATAGTTGCTTCTGCAGGAGGCATTTGTAGCAACTTGAGCCTCAAGAAGTTCCTGAAAGGTAAAGAATTACTTAATAGCTTCTATGAACCTAAATCTCTTTCTGACTACAAATTTGGTATTTTCTGAAATAGGTTTATACTGAAATATAGAGAGTTCTTAGATCTAGTAAATAAAAATATAGGATGCCAACTTGAATTTAATTTCAGATTAGCAATAATTTTTTAGTGTATGTCTCATGTAACACTGTATTCTACATTTTATTTGGCAACTCTACTGAAGCTATAAAATTAGACAAACACAGGAATGGACTAGGTAAATACTATGTACAAACTCAAACAAAAGTTTCCCAGATGTAAGGAAATATTCGTTCTCATAATTTAAAGAAAGAATGTACTGTAAATGATTTTGGCTGCTACTAATATTGTTCTCTGTATTACACACCAACATTGAAATGATTTTAGAGGTTTTGTTAATCTCAGTTTTAAGAATTTCTTCTTTCCTTTGACTTAATAATCTACAAGCCAAAAGATTTAACATTTATTTTGAGAATACCAAAGTGACACAAGAATTATTAGACTTCATTTCTATATTCTATAGTTGTTTGGGTTATAAATATTATCCAGTAGACCTATTCTTCCTAATGAATTATCAAATATGCAAATTTTTATAAAATAAGGTTTATATTTGGTGCTGGGATTGAACCAAGAACTTCATTCATGCTAAGCAGATTCCATACTGCTAAGATACACCCCAGTCCCCAAAACAATTATCAATTTTGTAGCAGCTTGAGCCTCAACTACATCCACAGCTCTTATTTGTTTATCTATTTATGTGTGCAATAATGTGTAACTTTTTATTATCAACAATATTAATAATTTTATGACAAAATGAAGGCATGGTTTAAGTGTTTTACATTTTTAAATTTATTTTTGCTTGTGTGTGGGATGTGTGTGTATGTGTATGTGTGTGTGTGTGAATACATGTGGGTATACAAGAGGATGCTGTGTGTCTGTAGAGGCCCAAGTGTGGCTTTGGGAATCATCCCGCATTGTTCTTCCTCCTTTTTGCTTTGGTTTGCTCTGGAATTTCTCAGTACAGGCCATTTCCATTTCTGCCTGGCATTTTTACATGGGCATCTGGGCTTTGAACTCAGATCCTTCTGCTTGTGAGGCAGAGGCTTAACTCCTGAGCCATCTCTCCAGCTCATGTTAGTTATGTGTATGCATCTTACTGTTTCAGTTTTGCTTCAATAATTTAGATAGGGATTGGAGTGACATTAAGTATTATGTTGTACTTTTATTTAAATTATAAATTATGGAAAATGTGCTGTACTATGTAATGTTTCATAATGTTTTCTAACTTTATGAAGGAAATATATGGATGTATTTATATTTTTTAGTAGTTGTTTGCTAGTTTGTTTTCAAACATATAGTTTCCTCTTTGCTCTTCCCCTTCCTGACAACGTTCTTTGAAATTTGAGCTGTTTAATGACTGTGACACATGTGGATTTGGGGACTACTGATCATTGAAGCAATGGTATTTGGCAGAAGCAGCATATCCCACTTTTCCCAGAGAGCAACATGTCTATTTATCATACATGGCTCAATAGTAGCTAAGTATGTCATTTGCATTTCAATTGCTGTTAGAAATAGAACATTTTTCCCTGAAAGTGATCGTCTATTTATACAACCCAAGTTCTAATTTTCCAAGGTGTAGTTAAAAGAAAAATCATTCTTGATCTGTTAACATAGGAGGAATATCCCTTGGCTTTTTCCCCTAAGATCACTTATCTATTATTATTATTATTATTACTACTACTATTATTATTAGTGTGTGTGTGTGTGCACACACAGATGCTATAAAGTCTTAGGTGTCCATATCTCTGCCGGTCCTTTGATGTGGGATCTCCTCTATGAACCCAGAGCTTACATTTTCTCAGCTAAGCTGGCGCCAGGAAGCCCAGAAATTCTCCCACCTCTATCAACCATGGAGCTGAGGTTATAGATGTTATTACCAGGCTTGTATGGGTGTTGGAACTGAATTGCATTCCTACTGGTAGAGCTCTTAATTCCTGAGCTCTTAAATTGTAGAGCTTTTTTTTTTTTTTTTTTTTTTTAAGACAGTATCCCATGAAGTAGCCCAGACTGGCCTTGAACTCTATATGTAGTTGAGACTGGCTAGTCTTCCTGCCTATATTTCAGGTGTATACCACCATGTGTATCTCAAAACAAATTTATTTATTATTTATTTATTTTTATTCAATTGTGCTGTGTGTGTGTGTCTGTATATAGAACCACGGGTGAATTCGGTGATTCGGGAGCCACCATGGACCGCCTCTACCTCCTCCTTGTTTACTCTGCCCCGGGATTCACAGGCTCTGCTCTACCAGGACCTGAAACTCTGGCCGCCCCCGCTTCCGCCCAGCGTCTATACATGGGGTCTAGGATCGGAACTCAGGACCTTCCTGCCTGCAAGGCAGAGGCTTAACCCCTGAACCACTTCTCCAGCCCCTCAAAACAAATTTTAAAACAAGCCTTCCCCAAGTAAATAGGGAATATAAGTAGATTTTTAAATAGTTTTGTCTTTGATTTAAAAAAGCTTGTTGTATATTAAAATGGAAACAAGTAAAAAAAACTGCTTATAAAATTATAAATAATACCACAGAGTAAGTACTTGCGAAATGCATTACAATTGGGTTATTTTCTTATTTTGAGAAAGGGTCTCACATAGAGACAGACTTTAAAAGTCTGATCCTCTTGCCTACAATTTCCAAGGACTTGAATTTCAGGTATGAACCACCATGTGAGGGTTTTTGAAATGGCAAGTTTTCTTAATACTTGGCAAAATGCAAATAAACTTTAAAATTTAGTTTATGCCTTAAATTCTAACTATTTAAACATCACATAGATCTAAATATGTTCTTTCATCTTGTTCATATTAAAAAAGAAACTAAAATTATTTTTGTAATTCAGTTAGAAGATGAATATACCAAAGACACATGTATCATTCTACTTTATGAAATTTCTTTTCTGAAATGATTTTTAAAGAATGTGGAATTAAAAGTACTTACTTGCTGAATGCAAGCCATCGGGTGTATACCCTATTGCCTTTGCAATTGTTTTGGCTACCTTCAGACTCTTTTTATCTTTTATCCTTTTATCTTTATTTATATTTTAAAGATAGGGTCCTAGGGGAGAGATAGCTCAGTTATTAAAGTGCTTACCATGCAAACACGGGGACCTGAGTTCAGTCTCCAGAACCTATATGAGAAAAAAGCTGGACATGGGTCGGCAATATAACTCAACAGTTAAAGTGCCTGTTTGTAAACCTGGAGATCTGAATTTGATTTCCAGAAGCCCACATAATGGAAGGAGAGAACTGACTCTAACCTCTACCCATGAACCATGGCGTCTCTCTCTCTCTCTCTCTCTCTCTCTCTCTCTCTCTCTCTCTCTCAAATAAATATTTTTTTAAAAAGAGAAAAGGCTGTACATCGTGACCTACATTTTTAATCCCAGCCCTAGGAAGATGGAGACAGGTGACTATGTGGGATTTACTTGCCTGCTAGTCTAGTTTATTGGTGAATCTCAGTCACTGAGAGACCCTGTAGTGGTAGAAGGGACCGAGGAACGACATCCAAGGTTGACCTTTGGTCTCCATATGAATGTGCACACACACATATACATACACACTCAATAGAAGGAAAGAAAGAAGAAAAAATCTGTACACATATTTAAAAACTAATTGTGAGAGGAAAGTAATAAAACAAATAATTGCAATTTTTTGCTTTTAGATCATGAACAGAAAATCCCTTGAGTAGAATGTTCTCTCTTGGGTGGCCAAGATGACTCAATAGGTAAAGGTGCTTGTGTATAAATCTGGTGACCTAAGTTCACTCCTAGAACCCACATGGTGAAAGGAATAACTTTTGAAAGTTGTTCTCTGACCTCCATGTACAGGAGTGGCATATCTTGTCCCCCCCTTCCTTCTAAATAAATAAACAAACAGATAAAGCTCTTCCTTTAATAATAATCACAATGATGATTTAGTGAATGTTTATTATGCTTTAGGCCTTGTGTTCATTATGCAGGAGGTAACAACAGTAAGCAAGGTAGACCAGATTTCTTCTCTTGCATCTTTTTGTAATTTTTCTTTTTTGAAACAGAGTCTTATATATCCCAGGCTGTCCTCAAACTCCCTAAATAGCTGAGAATGGCCAGAAACCTATGATCCTCCTGCCTTCATCTCCCAAATGCTGGAAATGCACCAGTCCTCAGTTTATGCAGTGCTGCGGGATCAAACCCAGGGCCTTTTGTATGATAAGCAAGCACTCTACTAACTGAGTTGCATCCCTAGTCTCATTCATATTTATTTCTCTAGCATTGTTTTGCTGTCTCTTAGCTAATACCTAGAAGAGTCAGTTCCTGAAGAATTGCTATGATTCTAAGACTTTTGGGAGATCTGAATCCAAGTTCAAGAATTGTGGATTATGTCTGGATGTGGTGATGCATTCCTATAATCCCATGATTTGAGAGGTAGACACAGGAGAATCAGGAGTTCAAGCATTCTTGACTATGAAATAAGTTTGAGGTGAGCCTTGGTTACATGATACTATGTTTTAAAAAATCAAGGAAAAAGAAAGGAAGGAAGGAAAGAAGAAATGAAACAAAAAAGAGTAAAAATGTGTTAGCTGCCTCAAAAAAATCTGTTTTATTCGTTAATTTTTAGTTGCTTTTCATTTTTGTATTATTTCCTCTAGAAGATGTGAAGAGTGGATAGATCATTCCTAACATCACTGCCCCAGTCATTGTGTGTGAAAGGGCTTTGAAAGCAGCAAAACTCCATGCAAGTAGAGATAGTGTGTTACTAGCAGTAGGAAGGAAATAACGTCTCCTGTAACATAAACCCATAATTACTATGGTTGTGCAAGGAGCTTATACAGAAGGCTGCTTCATCAGTTACTGTTCATGCAAATGCTTTGAAAAAAGTGAAAAGTCCAAAAGATGAAGGAAATCAGTTTATTTTCATTGTTCCTGTTAGGAACATTTATAGAATAATTGCCTATTAGGATGGTACAAATTTGAGACAATTCATGTCATGGGGATTTGGTTTCAACTTTTATTTAAAAAATTCAAGGCAAGTTTATTTACTCTATTTTGATATCGTGATAAAAGTGGATGGCTCTGTGTAAATATAAAACATTACACATCAAATATTCAATAAAAATTTAGTTTTGTTCATGGTCAATCTTTTTTTATTCTTTGACACTTTCGTACATAAATACAGTGAATTTCTATGCTTTCACCCCTTACTAATCAATTCTATCACTTTCCCCCATCAGTCATATTTAGTAGCTAACTTCAGTTTAAGTCTCATAATACTAACCTTCATTCCATAATGCTATTTATTCAGACTAATTAGGAACATAAATTGCTCAGCGAAGCTTACAAAGGTAATTGGCCAAGATTAAGACTTGAATCCCTTAGCTCCCTGGCTTATACACCATTAATTATGCCTTTATTACTATTATTATTTATTTAACATTCCTGAAACACTATTAGAAAACTGCTTTAAATTGGTCCATTCACTGATCTTCACACAGTTTAATTAGCTTCATCAGGAATTACCTGGCAGCTGATTCATTAGTCATCAGATTTCCAAATGCTAAAACAAATATGTATCTTTACAAAATTAATCCATACCTCTGATAGTATAATCATACTATCATCATTATTCAGCTAATTTCTGTCAGTGCCTAGAATAAGGTCACCACCTCTTTATGGGAACTGAACTGTTTTTGAACCATCTAGCTTCAGTCGTCTTTTTAAATCTACTTCTGTGTACACGATCTGCATAATTTCCTGAGAAGGTTGACTATACAAAGACAGTAATTTTTTTTTTAAACTTTTTTTTATTTATTCAATTGTGCGTGTGTGTGTGTGTGTGTGTGTGCATGCGTTTGTGTGTGTGTGTGCATGCGTTTGTGTGTGTGTGTGTGTGTGTGTGTGTGTGTGTGTGTGTGTGTGTGTGTATAGAACCATGGGCGAATTCAGGAACTGAACCACCATGGACCGCCTCCACCTCCTTCTTGTTTACTCTGCCCCAGGATTCACAGGCTCTGCCCTACCATGACCAGAAACGCAGGCCACCCTGGCTTCCGCCCTGCGTCTATATGTGGGGTCTAGGATTCAAACTCAGAACCTTCCGCCTGCAAGGCAGAGGCTTAACCCCTGAGCCACCTCTCCAGCCCGGACAGTAATTCTTTTTTACTTAGAGATCTGTCAAATCACAATATTAAAATAAATTAGTCACCTATCCTTAAGATCTAAAAAATAAAAAATCTTCCACCTCTTTGTTCCATATCATTTTCTGTATTATAAAAATTCTGGATTAAAAAATAACAGACCAGGGTACTATTCCTATTATGCAGTCTGTCTTTTTTTTTTAAAAAACAAACATTTTGGTTGGGACTCAGCTCACTCTTTGCTACCTGTCTTTGGCTGCTAACTGGGTCCCCTGTCAGGCAATCATGGATTAGGTAATGTAGTTTGTTGAGCCAAAGTCGGCAATTTGTGAAGGACTCAATTTGTCTGTTTAAAAGATGCACCAAACCTGATAGAAAAGAATTCCAGAAGATTGCCATGGCCACAACAATAGGATTCTCTATGATGGGATTCATTAGTTTCTTTGTGAAATTGATCCATATCCCTATTAATAACATTATTGTGGGTGGCTAAATACTTTTGAGAGAGTCTTGTCTTTGGAATTAGTGAACAAATGAGGATGTGAGAAGTTCATCAAGTTAAAAACTCACCTGTAAACCTTGTTTTTTGTCTTCCCTTTCAGATGTTTTCTATTTCTAAATTAAGATAGTTTCAAAATAACCAATTTTTCTTAACAAAAAATTGTTACGTGTGTGTGTGTGTATGTGTGTGTATGTGTGTGTGTGTGTGTGTGTGTGTGTGTGTGTCCCTGAGGGTGACTTCAGGAATCATCCTAGATTGCTTCTACCTCCTTATTGCTTTGTTCTGGGATTTCCCAGGCTCTTCTTTTCAGGTCTAGAAGTTCAGGTCGTGCCGTTTCTGCCTGGCATTTTTTACATGAAACCTGGGATCTGAACTCAGGACCTTCTGCTTGGGAGGCAGAGTCTTAACCCTGAGCCCTCTTTCCATCCCCTAATTTCTTTTTTGGTGTGTGTGTGTGTTTGTGTGTATTCTTTTTTATCTTTCTCTGCTCCTAACTATTCTCTGGTCCTAACTATTCTTTTTATCCTTCTCTGGTCCTAACTTTTATTCAGTACACTTGTACTGCATGCCATGAAAAGGTGCTAAGCAACTCTCTACTCCTGAGTTACATCCTGAGCTAATCTGTTCTTTTGTTTTTCCATATAAACTTTAGAATGAATTTGTCAATATCCACAGAACTTTCTGAAATTTTGATTTGGATTGCATTACATTTACAGATCAAATTGAAAAATATAAAAACTAAATTTATTCTCCAGTCTAGAGAAGGCAGTTATGGTGGCACATCACAGCATTTGGAAGGTAGAAGTAGGAGAATTAGGAGTTTAAGGTCATCCTTGGCTGTGTGATATCCTACTCCAAATGATAGCAACCAGAAGCATCCTAGAGATTTGTCCCTAAGATATGGAAAAAGTTCAGAAACAAAATTGAGGTGTAAAAACATTAAAAGGTCAAATAAATACAGATTAAAACCATATACCATTTCAGAGCTAGAAGTGTAATTCAATGGTAAAGCACTTAACACAGCATGTTTAATATCCTGGATCTGATCCCAAGCACTGCAGAAGCAAACAAAAGTTATTCTTTCATGAGCCATTGAAATCCTAAAAGCACTTTCACACAAGCCTGATGACCTAAGTTCCATCTCTAGAGCCCACATAAAAGTCCATAAACTGACTCCACAAAGTCATCTCCTGATCTCCATGTATGTTGCCCTAGTGTGCACTTACCTGCACTTGTACCCACACGATAATAACTGAAATTTTAAAGTAATCATTTCATTGACTAGTGGATTGGTTAAAATATTTAAATGACTGAAATTCCTGATTGCTAGCAAAGTACAGTGTTATAGATTTCTACTGCATGACTTTTTAAAAAGCAATTTCAAAAATCATAGAAATATACATAGACTTTGATGAAGTTAATTCTACTTCAGTTAGTTGCCAAAATTTTCCATGAAATAAAAAGCTGTATACATTAAGATACTAATTCCAAGGCTCTTAATATCAATCAGTACTTATCAAGAACCAAAACCATATACTCAGAATAACCACTGTACTACATGTATTATGTGTATTAACTCACTTAATTCCAAGCAAATTTTTGAAGTAGGCATTTTTGAAAGATCAAATAATGAGCTTAGGCAATAGTTCAGTTGTTAAAACATTTGACTTGCAAAAAGACCTGGATTCAGATCCCTAGAATTTTCATTAAAATGCTGGGCAATTGTAGCGACCTGTTTGTAATTATAACCCTAGAAGGCAGAGTCTGGGAATCTCCAGAGCAAGCTGGCTAACCAGACTAGCCATAATAGTGTGCTCTGGATTTAATAATAGATCAAGGCTCAAAAGAATAGGGTGAGAAGCATTGAGAATGATTCCTAATATTGCACTTGGTCCTCCACAGGCACACACAGTGTACCCACATGTGCCCACCTACATCCAAACACATACATACCCTATACACACATACATGAAAAAAAATAACTTGCTCATGGACACACAATATGAGCTCCTAACCACTAAACTACACTACTGTTGACAATAACAGAAGATGTATGTGGGTTGTGGGAGGTGGGGAGCTACAAGCGCAGCTAAATGCCTTGTAATAAAAAATGGCTAATTTATTTATGATAGCATTTTTTTCCTTTTTATGCAGGTGATTAAGCCTGCAATCTTTTTTGTTATATTTATTTATTTTTCCCCAGTCATACAAGCTTAATAGGTACCCTGTCCCCTCCCTCCCTCTACCCCTTCCCCAGTCCCCCTTGCACTCCCCCCCTTTTCTCCTTCCTTTCACCCTCCACCTTCCCCTTCTCCCAGTGTCTCCCCCTTCCTCCCCTCCCATTCCCTGGAGCATCCTTTTGTGTGAATGCCAAACTTCCTCTGAGTCCTTCTACTGTAGCTGATGTGTAAGGACTCAGTGGCATTGCCCAGAGCCCTTTCTTGGATTCCCCTTTGGTATGGGAATACTATTATGACCTGCAGTCTTAAATATACTGTATATGGTGTTCAATCATCGATTATATCCTTGGCCCATGTTGATACATCTTGATAAACAAGTTATTAAGAACAGTGGCTAGGATTGGGGAGATGGCTCAGTGGATAAGATGCTTGACTCACGAGAGTGAGGACTAGAATTCAGATCTCCAGAATACGTGTAAAAACTTCGCAGATAAAAAGAGAGAGAAAGAGAGAAAAAAAAAAACCAACTAAGCAGGTGTGGCAGATACCTGTAATTCCTATACTCAGGAGGCAGACAGAGAATTCCTAAGACAAGCTGCCTAGCTAGCCTAACCAATCAGCAAGCTCTGAGCTCAGCTGAGAAGCCCTGAAGATGTCAGTTATGGGCACATAGGTTCATATGCACCTGCAGGGAAACAAGTGCCCACACACATGCAAATGAGAACTCTTTACACCCACATACACATGCAAAACTACACACACAAAAAACCCAACCAGATGACTATGTTAACATGAAAAATACTTTTATGTAAGTAAAAAAGCAATCACTCGCTAATAAATCAATATGTACATTAAAAAAAAGACCAGCAAGATGACTCAGTGAATGGAGGTGCCTACACGCAAACTTGGTAACTTGAAAGGAGAGAACCAATGACCTCTCTCTCTCTCTCTCTCTCAAATAAACAAATATATTTTAAAAATAGGACAATATTGTATTATACATTATAAGTAGATTATTTTAAAATATATAGGAATGGGGGCTGGAGAGGTGGCTCAGGGGTTAAGCCTCCGCCTTGCAGGCGGAAGGTCCTGAGTTCGGATCCCAGATCCCACGTATAGACGCCAGGCGGAAGCGGGGGCGGCCTGCGCTTCTAGTCCTGGTAGGACGGAGCCTGTGAATCCCGGGGCAGAAGGAGGTGGAGGCGTCCATGGTGGTTCCCGAATTCGTCCGTGGTTCTACACACACAGACACACGCACACACACACACAGACGCGCGCACATACACAAGCACATGCACACAGTTGAATAAATAATAATAATAATAAAAAATTAAAAAAAAAGATACTAAAATATATAGGAATGGGGAATTTGAAAAAATATAGTAAAATGCCAGCATTTATTATTGTGTAAAATTTTAAAATACTTTTCTTTCTTTTTTATTATTATTTTATTTATTTATGTGTGTGTGTATTAGAGGGCACTGTGTGTCTCTGTAGAGGACCACGGATGACTTCGGGAATCATCCTGAATTACTTCTACCTTCTTTTTTTGCTTTGCTCTGGGATTTCCCAGGCTCTGCCCACGAGGGCCAGAAGTTTAGGTAGCGCTGTTTCTGCCTGGTGTTTTTACATGGGATCTAGGATCTGAATTCAGGACCTTTTGCTTGGGAGGCAGAGTCTTAACCCCTGAGCCATCTCTTATTTTGGTTTTTAAACAGTATTGCTATGTAGGCCAGGCTGGCCTTGAATTCTCAATTCTTCTTCCTTAGCTTTCTACATGTTGGGATTACAGATGTGTGCCACCATGGCTAGCATCCTTTTGTTTTCTAGTTTTCTGAAATGGGCTATATAGATTCTATAAGAAAAAAAGCTTATTTAAAAGTAATTTCTAGGGTGGGCCTAGAAGGTAAGGACACTTGAAGATCCCCAGAAACCCACAAGTTAGAAAGAGAGAGAAAACCAGTTTCATGTATGTTGATTCTCAGCCCTCCCTCTTTCTTAAATGAATAAATTTTAAAAATAATTTCTATGGTGTGGCAAAAGTTGAGAGTTTGTTTTCATTTCCATAACTGTTTTAGTACTATTAGGTACGGCTCAGTAGCTATATCCTTCTTGGCCTGATATCTGCCCTTTAACATAACATTGTAACAATGTTCACAGGGAATGAATTGTTGAACAAAGCAGCAGTATTGATGTATTTCTGAAAATGAAGCCTGTTAAGACAAAAGGTGAAAGGCTCTTTAGTTGACTCTGTGGTTTGATGTCATTATTTACACGAATTATTTCCATATAAAGCAACTCTAGACATGCTTTAGAAAAAAGAGAAAGCAGGCTGTATGTCTGTCAGAAATGTTGCATCAAATCAGTCTTCATTGATTGCCTTAAAAAGCAGAGGGATAAATGACCAGAACTGCATATACATAGAGCTCACTCAGCTGGGAAAGCCAGTCAACAAAGATGTGGTCATACAGGTTTCTAACAAATAAAATTATCTGAGCCTGTGGAGTCCTACACAAAAAGGACATGAACCAAGAATGGAGGGAGAAACCCTCAGTTGTCTTTTCAAGCCTGCACCTGTCTCTCTACAACCTCAACAGTTGGACCCACCAATGTAACACAGGCTACTGAGTACAATTCTGCAGATTTCTTGAATCTGAGGTGTGAGAGTGAAGTAAGAAGTTGTTGAAGAAAGAAAAAAATAATTATCTGTACCCCCGTTGAGCATAAATGGAGCTAAATAGGCAGATCTCTGGCCAAGCTATTCTTTACACTAGACCAAAATACTATGAAACCATGGTGAAGACCTGAAACCAGTCTGTATAGATTATATGTCTCATCAACCACTTACTAGAGTTGTGACTTTGAACAAGTTACTTAGCTTTTTTGTGTTTATGAAATGTTTTCTTTGACTGCTATCATTGACATTATTAGGGAAAAAGAGAAGGCACAAAAACAAAAGAAATTTAAAAGAGATGAATACAAATAGTTTGAAATACTTTGAAGTCATAAGATAGCATAAATGCTTCACAATAGTCATTTGAAAGCTAGGATAACATGCCTAAGGTTTGGCAGCTTAGACCCTGTTTTAGGAATAAGGTAGAGAGTGACAGGACACTTGAGATCCTCCTCTGGCCTCTGCATGCATGTGTGTACACACACACACACACACACACACACACACACACACACACACACACACACGTGAGTTAGTGCATGTACCACACACAACACACTCAATCAAGGACGACTATTCCCTGGGCTTGGGGTCCAGAAGTAATAAAAGGAGAAAGAAGCTGAGCACACACATTTAAGTTTTTTGATTTTGTTGTGTGGATGTAATGTGACCAGGTGTTTCAAGCTCCTGTCACTTTGACTTCCTGCCTTGATGGTCTGTAACCTGAGTCTGTGAGCCAAATAAATTCTTTCTCCCTTAAGATGATTTTATCAGGCTGTTTATCACAACAAAAGAAGAGAGCTGTGTTCCTTTTGAAAGCGGGTGAGGAATCATGCCTCTCCACTTCTGAATTATTGGCCTTTTTTCTTTTTCATCACAACATTGGTGGTGTTATCAAACTTAGAAATATTTGTTCTGGGGCTGGAGAGGTGGCTCAGGGGTTAAGCCTCTGCCTTGAAGACGGAAGGTCCTGAATTCGGATCCTAGACCCCACATATAGACACCGAGTGGAAGCGAGGGTGGCCTGCATTTCTGGTCCTGGTAGGGCGGAGCCTGTGAATCCTGGGGCAGAGTAAACAAGGAGGAGGTAGAGGCATCCATGGTTGTTCCCGAATTCGCCTGTGGTTCTACACATACATACACACACACATACACGCACAATTGAATAAATAATAAATAATAAAAATTTTAAAAAAAGAAATATTTGTTTTGAATTTTATACGTTTGAACAGGAAGATGAGATTTCAGCATGTATTCCACTTGTCTTGAAATAGAATTTTATTCTGATTATCTCACTGTTCTATATTTAACTCTAGCCTTTCTGTCTATATTTTGTTCTCTTGATTATTTTTTTGGCATGTGAAGTAAAACAATTGAAATAGATTTTTCACAGAATAACTGCACAATTTATTTGTCTGCTTTTAAAATTTCAAGTATTTCTTTTGAATTGCTAATTAAGATTATTGTAAATAGTTCACTTCTTTATAATAAAATCATTTATAAGCATTTTTCTCTTGTAATCATGTTTCCCCCATCTCCACACTGACTTACAAATTTGTAGAGAAGTATGATTCAGGAATATTGTCTCATTTCACAGGAAGGTAAATGGATCAGAAAAGGTTGCCTTGGATTGACAGGTCAGCCAGTGTGAAGCTGAAGACTGAAGCAAGGCATCCTGGTTCAACGCTATGGTCATTGAACTTCAGTGTGGCGTAACCTTGCTGCCATATTATCCAGGACACTGAGGCTGAATTAAGATGGCTATCTAGATTTTGATCTTGGGAATACTCATACTTTTATGAAAATGGTAAAGCCTTAGTAGATACAAGTATGAATACATAAGGAGATACTTGCACAATTCCTTTGCATTACATTTTACTGTTGCTAGGTTTTTAGAGTTGAATTCTTGGGGCAAGCGAGATAGCTTAGTAGATAAGGTGACTGCTTGCAAACCTGGCAACCTGGGTTCCATCTCATAAATCCCATATAATGGAAGGAAAGAACTGACTTCTGAAAGTTGCCTTCTGATCTCCACCATGTGCCATGGCATGCATTCTCTCTCTCTCTCTCCTTTTCCCTTCCCCTCTCTCTATCACAATAAAGAAATATTTTTTAAATGTTGAATTCTTTTTTTTAAGCTTTTTTTTAATTTTATTCAATTGTGCGTGCGTGCGTGTGCGTGTGCGTGTGCGTGTGCGTGTGCGTGTGTGTGTGTGTGTTTGTGTAGAACCACGGGCGAATTAGGGAACCACCATGGACCGCCTCCACCTCCTCCTTGTTTACTCTGCCCCAGGATTCACAGGCTCCGCCCTACCAGGACCAGAAATGCAGGCCGCCCCTGCTTCCACCCGGCGTCTATAAGTCTAGTCTATACGTGGGGTCTAGGATCCAAACCCAGGACTTTCCGCCTGCAAGGCAGAGGCTTAACCCTTGAGCCACCTCTCTAGCTCCTAAATGTTGAATTCTTATGTAATGTCAGCATTGTTTAACCTCATTTACAATGTAAAACTTGTATGCAGTGGGACATTATCTTTATTCTTTTATTCTCCTATACGAATATGAAGGGAAAATAAAGGATGATATTTTATGAAACAGAAGATTTGATTTTTTTTTACTTTGTAATATGAGTACCAGGAAATAGAGATTAAAGATCATGCACATTCAGTTCTCTTTGTTGTGGATGATCCATGACTCACAGATGCTTGGTGGAAGATAGCTCTGAGTCAACACATATAAACACACCATGTAGTTAATTCACAAATTAAAGTTGGCAAGAATTTGAGTTTGTTAAAAGTACCTTATTTAAAAAGCATACTATATTAGTCACATGCTTGAAATAGTCATTCTTGAATTTTTCTGTTTTCAGCTCTAAGTTAATTTGCTGAACTTGTGTTTATTAAGTAATGAACTGATTTGTTGAAAAATGTAGGACTGTCAGCTATAACAATGAGTTCTGAAGAATCCTGCCATGGAACACGGCCTTGAGGAAATTCAAATTGATTTAATGAATTTGAAAAATTGAAAACATGAGATTAAATGCCTTGACTCCCAAACACAATTCTAAATGTTCAAACAATTTGCTGATGTACCACCAGTTTCAATCGTATTTTAAATTTCTCGGGTAATCTTTTCATCAAGGAAAAGCCTTCTAGGCTATCAATGTAATAAACATTCCAGAGACTTGGTGTTTACAGACTGCTTATTCTACTTTACTTCACCTTTTTCCTTATAGAAATACAATCCATGCTGCTCAGATTCTCTGCAAAGCTGACTTGGACTTCAGAGAAAAGCAAGTGTTTTGAAGACATATCAGGGATCACACCCTTCCAGATAACTTTTGAGGCAAGTTTTTCTGTGTGTATAAATGCTAATAGTTTGATTATTGTTTCATACAGATCTAATTACAAGAAAGAAAGTATAGTTTCATCACAATTTCAAGATGAAGTGAAGTAAGAAGGCTGTGCCAACATGAGATCACTCAGTAGAATGTCTGTTCTACCAAGAAGCTGTTGTTCGATTGATGTGGGGCATGGCACTAATCTGAGCTGCCATACAAAATGCTACAGACTAGGTGGCTTAAACCACAGAGTTTTGGAGGCTGGAAGTCCAAGATCGATGTGCCATTGGGATGAGACATTACTATGTGTGCCTGTAATCCCAGGTCTCAGAAAGCAAAGGTTGCAGGATCACCTGAGTCCCGGAGGGTTGAGAACTGGCAGGGCTGATTTCTGTTTTTACCCCTTTTCCTGGTTTGCAGTTGCCTTTTACCTTGTCTTTACATGGCCTTTGTTCAGTGTATGTGTAGAAAGAGAAATCTCTAAAATTTGTACGTGAAGAAACTAATTACCTCTTTAGGAGATGCTTTCCAAAATAGTCATATTGATGGTTAGGACGTGTTGCAGTTGCTCTGCATTGTTGTAGATAAATTCATCTCCTGAAGGCTTGCTCAGGACTCAGCTACTAATACTTTACAAATGCTCCCAGAGCTTGAGCTTTCAATTGTCAAGTTGACCTGTATCTAACTATTACAGGGGTTCAACTCATGAATTTTCAGGTACACTATTTGGCTTATAACATGTGTGGCCTAGACTTTGAATAAAGGTCCAGGTGAGTTTAATATTCAGAACCACTGAAATAAATGCTTATTTGAATTTATATCTTCTAATAAAATAAAAATTGATTCTAAGCCCAGACCTTATTTGGATATGTTTTGTTTAGTTGGTTTAAAGATCTCTTTATTCATTTGCTTATATCCCAGATTTATGAAAGCAACAATTGAATTTTCCATTCTCTTTAATGATTTTCTGGTCTCCTGTCTTTCCTTACCTGGAGTTAGTAGAAATGTAAAAAATTAGAATGCTTTAAACATTCTTCTTGGACTGGACTTGGTGGTACACACCTGTAGTTCTAGCACTTGGAGGTGGAGGCAGGAGGATGGTTTCAGAGTCATCCTTGACTGCACAGCAAGTTAGAGGTTGGCCTGGGATACATGAGACCTTGTTTCAAAAAATATATAAAATAACAATCTACCAGGAAACACTTGAGAAGCCTTTCTCCATGTCTGAGTAATTATGGGTGCAATAGCAGAGCAACCAGTAACCCCACCTGTGCCTTATCTTTTGCAGGGGAATGAAAAAGAAAATCTGGAGCAATTACTGACTAGTCAGCTTTGAAACTACTAAAGCCAAGTAGCAATAAAAAGGTGATCCAGTGAACCACGGAAGGCAGTTTTAAGAAATTAGATCATGTGTTTCGGCCAGTCTGAACAAGTAATAATAATCTACATACCTCATGTTTACAAATATAATTATCCTCCTGACAACTGGCTAAGATAAGGGTTATCACTCCACTTTATAGATAATAAAATTTGAGATTAAAAGAATGGACTGACTTTCTCTGTGTCACAGGAGAGTGAAGGAATTGGAACTTGAACCAAAGTTTGACTCAGATAGGTCATTGTTTTTTCAATATTCATTCATCCAAAAGCCTGTGTCTGTTCAAATTAGTCACACTGAACTAGGTGCTGTAGGTACAGAGTTCCATGAGGCACAATCCCAAGTCCTATTGCTTGTTTCTAAGGATCTTGGAATGTGTGATGGGAAAGATCCATTTGTAAACAAAACTTACAGTATAGTGGTATGTGTCAGTAATCCAGGGTGTCTGTCCTGCATGGTGGATGAGCACTGTTTCATGGATTACACCCCCGATTGCTTAGTTACACACGTGGATGTGAATATTAGATTTGGAGTCCAGAGGGAAACTGTGGTCTCAGTGACCAGGCGTAAGCTAATGCTGGAGATGAGAAGTGAAGCAAGCATGGCAGACAGCTTCAGTATCAGGAGCGAGGACTTCCTTAACACAGCTCTTCCTTTATGTCTCTTTGTTTCTAATATGCATATTATACAGCTATTTAAAATACATTTAAACAAAGAAAGCCATAAGAATTGATGGGGTGTGCATATCAGGAAGAAGTGTCAAGTAGCAACATTCATAGCAAGCTATTTAGTAGAGACATTCATAAAAACCTATAATAAATGATCCACTGAGTTGGATGTATGAGGAAAATTAATCCCATTGAAAAACAAAGCCTTAATTAGGAGAGGATGCTGCATTATGTTTAACATATCCCTCCAAAGCAATCTGATTTTACAAGATCTTAACAACTTTTTTCAGCTTTATGCTTATTTTAAAATAATATTAATGATAAAATGGATGCAGATATACATGCATGCAAATATATATACATAAACTTATCTATAAATGCATAGCTTTATATATATATGTATGAGTGCATTGCATATCAATGCACACCTATTTACCATCTAGTTTGTATCTATCAGTGAGAGAAAGAATGAAGAGAGAAACACTGAGATTTTCTTCTGGAAAATAGTCCAGACTGTGACTGCATTATTAAGTCTGAAAATAAACTTCAAGAAAAGGCACAAGAGCATCTCCCCAGTTAATGGAGGCAGTTAATGGAGGCTGAGAAAAGGAGAGAAAAAATTTTAAATATTTTTATTTATTAGAGGGGGCAGAGAATGCAGATGTGTTCAAAGAAAAGTCATGTTGGTTTTCTCCTTCCACTTTAGGGTTCTGGGGATTAAACTCAAGTTGCCAGGTTTGCACACAGGTGCCTTTACCCTCTGAGTCAAGAAAGAGTTTCTTCAGTGGTTATAGCCACTGGTAATTTGTCCATGCTTCTGTAATCCTACTGTAGTTGTAATTAAACTCACTGGCTCACTTTTTTATTATTATTATTTTTATTATTTATTCAATTGTGTGTGTGTGCATGTGTGTGTATGTAGGTGTGTGTGTGTAGAACCATGGACGAATTGGGGAAACACCATGGACCGCCTCTACCTCCTCCTTGTTTACTCTGCCCCGGGATTCATAGGCTCCGCCCTACCAGGATCAGAAACGCAAGCCGTCACCCCCCCCCCCCCCCCCGCCTGGCGTCTATATGTGGGGTCTAGGATCCGAACTCAGGACCTTCCGCCTGCAAGGCAGAGGCATAACCTCTGAGCCATTTCTCCAGCCCCTCACTGGCTCACTTTTAAAAAAAAGTTATATATGATGGTTAGCATTAATTCAGCCTGACACCCGAGCTCTTAGGCACACGGGAGGTCAGAAGACAACTTTTGGGAGTCCGTTCTGTCCTTTCCGGGATCAAACTCAGGTCACTGGTTTTTCCGTAGGCATTTTACCTGCTGAGCTATCTCACTGGCCCCTCATTAAAAACTTTTAAAAAGAAAAGAAATACATAATCAGATTTATCTTGTTTTATTGTTTTCAAACAGTATCTCATGTAACCCAGGCTGGTCTCAAACCCAAGGATCACCTTTGATCTGATCTTCCTGCTTCTTCCCCAGGGCTGGGATCATAGGGTGCAGCACCATGTTTTACCACGTAGAGGTGTCTGTTGTCCACAGCTGGCATCATCTGATTTTTGTTTGTTTTTCATAACAGAACTTAAGTAAGTTCACTGCTTCTTAGGCATGTCAGACCTGGGATACTGAGTTTCCAATATGCAAAAATAAAAAGCTTTGCTTCTTATCTGACCCTTCCTCCTTCTTTCACTCTCCCTTTGTTATAATTCTGTGACTAGATCATAAAAGGGGCTATTTACTGTTTCCACTGACCTGATGATAGGGTATTGGATGCTTTCAGTCTGAGTTACTTATCAGTCTTGTGTTTCTTTAGAACCTCATATATCTAAATTATAAAACTTTCCACATTGCTAATGAATTATTTCTTTCATCTATTGAATTATGAACTTTCTAATTCATAGAGTCTTATCTATATAAGTGCAGATATATATAATAGGTTATATTAAGTGTTTTAGGGGGTGAGTGAATTAATATATTTATGAGTAGTTGTATATAAGATTGCTTTTCGTTTTCAATTAAAAATGATGGATTATGTATTGCCCTGTTGACATAGCTAGTTAAATGGACAGACAATAAATACTGCATAGAGTATGGATTTTGGAGTTAGTCAAAGCTGGCTTGAATCCTAGTGATATAACGTAACTGGCTGTGGACTTGGACAGGTTCATCAGCTTATTGAGTCTGATGATGATCCCCTTTTATAAAGCATTTCTTTTTGTACATAAACTGCATGTCATGTGATAGATGTTCAGAAACACCATTATTAATTGTGGCCCCATTCTTGGAACTGTTCAGTGAACTTTCATTTACTTGGTTTCCTTACTGTTGGATATAATTAACTTTCTCTGTGATACACCCTGTAATTACTAAGGTTACAGAGATCTGAAACTGTTCCCAGAATTTGTTTTGGAAATCATAGGTATAGAAAATGATTTTTAAGATACCATTGCTTTCCCATTCTTCTAAACTAAAAGTTTCTAAATGAAGGATGTGACTATGACATGTTTATTACAGAATTGCAGTTACTATGTAATTACCACTCTTTATAAGCATAAAAAGTCTTGTTAGTACAAGTTTTAAATACACCTACCTATTTTTCTAGAAATTTGATCAACTGTTTTTCTAATTTCCTAATAATTCCTTCTTGTTTCACAGTCCTTTGACTCTTTTAAAGTGGTTTTATTAAAATCTTAAATAGTTTGTTAGTCTTTATTAGATCATCACATATTTCTTTTTGATTGTATTGAGATCCTGAGGTTCTGCATTTGATTCCTGGAATCCAATCCAGAGTTGTTCTTTGACTTCCACATGTGTGCCCTGGCACACATGTACCCAAACCATGTACATTATATTCACATTCCCACACATATACACAAATAATAAAACAAAAAAATACTTTTGTTGCAGTCTGTCTGCATGTTGCCAATAAATTCACAATCAAACAATTTAGGGGAAGGAAGAGTTTATATTATAATTTTTGGTTACAGTTCATAGTACAGCTTGGCAGAAGAGTCCATATCAACACTAGGAGCCAAGGGAACTGGACCATATCATATCTACAGGAACTGCTAAGAGAGGAGAAGACCTCACTTGCTAAACTGAAATTCTGCCAAAGTATGTCAACCCGATCAATTAGTTCTCTCCGTCTTATCCTTTGCCTGGGGAATGGTCCACCCACTGTGGGCAGGTCTCTTTATATCAATTAGATATTATCTTATAGGCTTGCTCAGGGCTTGCCTTAACTATTAATTCCTCAGAGATGTGCCCAGAATTTAGCCTTCAACTTATCAACTTGACACCTGTATCTAACTAGCACACTTTAAAAATATGCATTACCTAGATGTCATGGCTCTGTACTTTCCAAGCCACTAATAAGAACTTCTTCTTTTAGTGAACTGTGAACTATCCTGTTGGTTCTCTCTTCCTTTTCCTCTTCCTCTTCCTCTCCATCTCCCTCTCTCTGTTTTCTTTCCTTCTTGGCTGTGTCTAGTGTATTCCAAACTGGCCTTAAGCTGAGTATGACTTTCACTTTCTGACCCCTCCGTTTCCTCCTTTGAGTGGAGTATTACAGGTTTGGGGGATTACAGGAGGATGCCACTGTGCCCAGCTTCTGCGATACTGGGGATTGAACCCAGGGCTTCATGCATGCCAGGTAAACACTCTACCAACTGAACTATATCCCCAGCTCCTATAACTTTTCTTTATAGATAAATATTTAGATGAGTAAACTGATGTTCAAAAATGTTGCTCTGGGCTGGGGAAATAGGCGAGTAGGTAAGAAGAGCATTTGCTGAGCAAGAGTGAAGACATGAGTTCAAATCCCCAGAACCTATGAAAAAGCCAGGGGTGGGTATGCATTTCTGTAATCCCCACATGATAATAATGGAGACAGGAGGAGCTTTGAGACTTACTGGCCACCAGCCTAATTAACTCCAGATTCAGTGAAAGAACCCTTCCTAGGGAAATGGGGCGGGGGGGGGCAATGACACAGAACATCTGCTGTCTCCTCCAGTCTCTACATGCAGATACTGTGCACCTGTGCACATACAATCTTTGCCCTCCAATTTATTTTGGTGTCTTTTGTTTTCCCTAAGATTTGTGTGTGTGCGTGTGCGTGCGCGCATGTGTGTGTGTGTGTGTGTATGTGTGTGTGTGTGAACCAGGAGTCAACCTTATGTGTTACTCCTCAGAAAGTCATCTATTAGGCTGAAGGGCCCAGGGATCTGCCTTTCTCCATTTCCCCAATGCTGGGCTTTTCCCCCCCCCCTCTCTCTCTCTCTCTCTCTCTCTCTCTCTCACACACACACACACACAAGGCAAGCACTTAACTGACTGAGCTGCCATTTTTGCTTCTTCCTTAGGATTCTTAATTCAATCCTGAAGCACATTAGGGTAATAAAAATAGAATTACTTTTCTGAGCTCCAGTCCAAATTACTTTTTTTCAGAAGGTGGTTTTTGACATTGTGAGTTTACATTAATCTTTGTTCTTATGTCTCTTGAAGTCTAGTGAAAGTTATTCTAAATCAGAAAGTGATGGTCATATAGATGCCTTAGATTCCTTTTGGAATATCATTCTCATTCTCAACATTGTTTCTCCGTAGTATCAAAGTTATTCTGAATTCTGAGGTACAGTTATTTTTGTAGGAAGAAAAAACTATAAACTCACTTTCACTCTTGTGTCTGTGCATATGCAGTTACAGGTTGTGTTTTCTTGCTGCAGGTTAATGAGAAGCCCCAAAGCTTGATGACTGACTGTCTGATTATAAAACACTTTCTACGAAAAATCATCATAGTTCATCACAAAGTAAGTTTTTTTCTTACCTTTTTTAAATGACCTATATGTAGCCCCATATCTGACATTATGTAAATTTAGCATCTTAAGATTAAGTAGCAAATACTTGTTGCCCTTTTGCTTCATATATTTTTCTTATTTATGCCATTTAATAATGACTTAATTTAGTCATTCATTGTGTGTGTGTGTGTGTGTGTGTGTGTGTGTGTGTGTGTGTGTGTGTTTATCAGAGGGCACTTTGTGTCCCTGAGGAGGATCAAGGGTGACTTCAGGAATCATCCTGGATTGCTGCTCCTTCCTCTTGCTCACTCTGGGATTTCCCAGGCTGTGCCCACCAGAGCTGTTGTGCAGGCCTCAGCCATTTCCACTTAGCATTTTTACATGGGACCTGGGATGTGAACTCAGGACTTTCTGCTTGTGAGACAGAGTCTTAACCCCTGAGCCATCTCTCCAGCCCCATGTTTTTAAGTGACCTCTACTTTGGAAAGTTATGATTTATTTTTCTCAATGAAGATTATTGTTTTGTAGCCCTAAAGATTCCTTTCCTCTTTTTCTCGCTTCCCTTTTTCTCAATCCTCCTTTCACCTTCCCTTTTCTGTGCAGCTACGGCTAACCTCAGAGTCAGGAAGCTCTCAGCCTCCTAAATGCTGGAATTGCAGGTGGCAAATCCAGCTTTTCCAGCAATCTTGGTGCTGTCCTCTGATATACCTTAGAAGGCTCTGGAGGCATAGAGCTGTCTTTTGGGTTCTGTCACGTTCCTGCTGCTTTACTGAATCATTTTAGATGTTTCCTTTCCTCTCCTCTGTGCTTTACTTTTCTAAGCTAGATAATAATCATGAGAATAAACAAGGAAATTTTGAATATAGGAGAGCTGTTTTTATTTGTAGTCAAATACCTCATAGGATACCCCTCTTACCTCTATTCTTTCTGTCATCAATAGGATTAAATGTTTGTAGATGCCAGTCATTTCCTAAGTATCTTATTTGTTTAATCATTTTTAAAATTTTATTTATTTATTGGAGAGAGAGAAGAAAAGGCACACACACACACAAACGCACACTTTGTGGGCTATCAGGGATCAAATTCAGGTCACCAGGTTTGCAAGCAGACACCTTATCCACAGTTATCTTACCAGCCCGTGCTTAATCCTTATAACAATCTTCTTTTTTTTTTCTTTGAGAATTAAAGTAGAGTTTATTAGTAAAGAGAAAGGTTGGAACTCCAGACGTGGAGTGCCATGAGGAGCTAGGGCGCCTCCATGAGAAGCAGAAATAAAACAGAGCTCATGGCAATAGAGTACCATGAGGGGCTAGGGAGCCCATGAGAACTCACAGTGCCTAAGCATGGAATTCATGAGGAGCAAGGAACAAGAAACAGATTCATGGCACTCCAGGCTAGGGAGCCTCCAAGAGAAGTAGGCAGCTGGAAACGGACTCATGGCACTAGAGGGCCATGAGGGGCTAGATCGCCCCTATAACAATCTTCTTGAAGTCAGTGTTGTTGCCCTTATCATCCTCGTCATCCCCATTTCAAAGCTGAGAGATCATGTAGAAGATTAAATAACTTGCAGAGTCAAGGTTTGAAGCCAGGAAGTCAGTATTATAGTACACTGGGAAATGATTAGGGCATCAACTGAGGGGTTACTCTGGGGCACTTATGGTGGTATGCAACAAGATAACTGCAGTCATGTGGACCCAAATCCACACACCTGCAAAGTAGGTGCTTGAAGGCAATAATAATGTATTTTAGACTTGAAAATAGTGAAGAGAGTAATATCAAATGTCTTACTACAATGAAAAATGTCAGGCAATGGATATGTTAATCAGCTTGATTTAATAATTCCATTTTGTATAGTATACCAAAATACCCATTCTATCCCATTGGTAAAAGTAATTGTGATATACCAATTAAGATAATATTAACTTAAGGCTGGGCTTAGTGTCATCCACCTATAATTCCAACACTTGGGACAATAAGCAGGAGGACTGTAAAGTCAAGACTGAGCTAGATACAAGACTCTTTCTGTGATGTGCTAATTACTTAAAATTAAATAGTATTCTTTTTTCTTAGGGGTTGAGTATGGAAGTTTTTTTTAAAAATTATTTTGCGATAAGTGATTTTAAAATATTTTATTCATTAAGTTGACATTAATTTAAGACAAGGCATGCATATGCATGCCATGGTATATTAGTGGAGGTCAGAGGACAATTTTTTGGAAGTTGGTTCTTTCCTTCACCACATGGGCTTCTAAGGGTTTGATTTAGGTTGCCAGATCTATAAGCAGGCATCTTACTCCTGAGTCACCTCACTAGCCCTGAGTGTGGAAGCTTTTAATCTCAGTCCGTGTGGAATCTCATACTTCATTTATTGTTTTGCAGATCAAGTTTAATTTCAGTGTAACAGTGAATGAAATCTTCTCCACAGAGATCTTTAGGTAAGTCCAAGAGTCCATGACTTAAATCATGCTTTGGCTTTGTCATAGTTAGTCACAGGTATCAACTTGACAGTTGAGGGTTTGAACTCGGGCACATTTATAGAGAATTAGTTGTTGAGATAAACCCAGAGCAAACCTGCAGGAGATTGTCTAGCTGATGGGGGGAGGGCGCAGCCTGTGGTGGGTAGGACTAGGCCCTGGAATAAAATACAGAGAGCTGATAGAGAAAGTGGGCATCCTTGTGTGTACTTGGCCAGACATGCTGGTCTGGCAAGTGAGGATTGTTTCTCTTTCAGCTGTTATATAGAGATAGTGTAGCCAGTTCTCTTGGCCCTGGTGTTAGTGTGAGCTCTCCTATCAAGTTGGATTGAGAACTGTGGGCAATCATAAGAGAATAAACCCCTTGTTCCCTTAAACTGTTTGATGGTGATTTTATCAGCAACAATGCAGGGTAACTCCTACAGGCTCTGTATTTTTTCTCAGGTATTATTGTCCTGATTTCCAATAGGTTTACAGTTTGATTTCTTTATCTAAAATGACCCTTAAAACTAATTTTCTGAGACTTTTACATTTTCTTATTCCATTTTAGCTTTTAATAAGCAAGTACATTCATCTAAACCTTTCATGTTTTTCTTTCTCTAAAGGGGTGAACATAAAAGTTGACATTTTTGTTTTGATTATTTGGTGGCAGAATTTCTGTAATCTATGGGGTGCTGTAGTCATGGGTCAAGCATTGAATGAGTTGAGAGGTGCCTTAGCTTTTCTTTGCTTTGCAGGGTAGAGAATGAACCTACTTTGAGCCTGTCCAGTGGAATTGCTCTTGTCGTAGATGGTCAGCGCTATGTGAGGTGAAAGCAAGAGCACTATTGTCCCTTCTGTGTTTCTTCCTCCTGTTCTGAGTATAAATGTGGTAGAACTTGGAAATGATTTCCCTTCCATTCCTTCCCCTTTCCCTTCTTTTCCCTTTCCTTTTCCTTTTTTGTTTTCCTCTCTCCTTTCTTCCTTCCTTTCCTTTCCTGCCTCCCCCCTTCCTTCCTCCTTCTCCTCTCCTTCCTTTTCCTTTTCTCATCTTCCCTATTATCCTTTCCCTCTCTTTTCCTTATGAGTGTTTTCGTGTTCATAAAAGAACTGTTGGAAAATAAACCAACACAAAATTTAACTACATTCTTTCTTTTTATTATTTATATTTCTTTTTATTACATATTTATTCAGAGGTAGGGTCTCATATAACTACATTCTTTCTCAGAGAGGATGATAGCATAATTTTTCATTGTTCCTACCAAACAGATCTACAACTTCAGACCTATGCAAAAAAAAAAAAAAAAAAAAAAAAAAAAAAAAAAAAAAAAAAGGCATAGCATGTTTGAAAGCAGACTTATCAGCATCATGGAGCCAGTTTTTAAGCCATTTGTGATTTACTGCAAAAAAATGAGATATAAACAAATTTCATTTTTTCCATCAAGAAATCATTTAATGGGGCAGGGCATTAAAAAATACTTTTATAACCAGTAAACATATGCACAACCATATAACCTACTATATCAGTTTTATCTACATAACTTGGGCCTCACTCAGGGGACCAATAGACAGAATATAAAACTGGCGTTTCCTAGATAGTGTCATGTTCATCCTTCTGCTGACTCTGATGACAGTTTCTCATTTAACACGTGTATTTTCTTCATTACAATTGCTCTACAGTTCCAAATGTAGATAAAACTGATATAGTAGGTTATATGGTTGTGCATATGTTTACTGGTTATAAAAGTATTTTTTAATGCCCTGCCCCATTAAATGATTTCTTGATGGAAAAAATGAAATTTGTTTATATCTCATTTTTTTGCAGTAAATCAAAAATTAATACAACAGAATCACACTGCAGCATAATCCACCCTGTGTTGGGTCAGCCAGTGACACTTTTTATCCCTGATGATGTGGCTGGTCTGGATTTGTTGGGAGAACTGATACTGACACCAGCTGCTGCTCTGTGCCCCAACCCAAAGGTCTTTTCCAGCCAGCTGAATATGATTTCTTCCATTTCCATATCCTTTGACATACAGATAAGTTATTTATTTAGAAGCATGTTTGATTTGTATGAAAAAGATAACCCAGTATGAAAGCTAGACGTAAAAATTTTGCCAGGGAACCCTACAGTGATCACCTGAAAGCAGGCCTGCCAGATCTCTCTCCATCAGGAGGCTCAGGGAACTTTGGGGAAGAGGGGGCACCAAGACCCTAAGAGCCTGAAGATGAAGAGTTCTGTTCTGGACAGGTCACCCCACTCAAGATAGGGCAGCCACAGCCAAGGACTCATGGCAATAGGACTTGATCTCATTAGACCTGCACAGTGGTGGACATGTCAACATGTCCCAAAGGACTGGCGTGATCTCAGGAGAAATAGTTTCAAGCAGTAGGATCCTTAGGAGTGAAGGGTCAGACAGAGGTAGGGGAGTACCCATAGCAGTGGGCTGTCTAAGGAAGGGCCTCTTTGTCTGCTACAGAGGCCAGAACCCCCATGAGAACAGTTGATACAGAGGGAACCCCAGGACCCATAGAACCAAAGGCCAAGAAAAAAGGAGGAAGTAGACTGGGCTTAAATAGGGATGGGAGGGAGGGTGGGATAGGATGGAAATGGGAGAGAAGGGAGAGAGGAAGGAGGGGGGAATGAGAGAGGCAAGGAACATGTACATAAAAATATTAATTTAATTTATTTTTAAAAAATTTCCAGGGAATTAAAAACTATGATAACTAGTAAAAAAGAGGAGAAATAAAACCAGAAAAATAGTTGGAATCGAATGGGGTAGAACTTGGGTGCCATATTCCACAGTTAAAATCACTAAATGCTTTAGCAAGAGCATCTCATACATGTTCTGGGCAAGTGAAAGAGAAAAGTTAATAACTGCTCAGTAAACAGGCAAGTGAACTGGGTGAAGAGCTAAGGAGCGCCTGAATTGAAGGCGTGATGGCAAAACTTACCACTGGAAGGAATTGGTGTGATGAGGTAAACGATTCATTACTGCAGCTGGGAGATTGAGCAGGGAATGGATAAAATTTATGATGTCCAGATTTCTTTCCTTTTCTAGTGTGTGTGTGTGTGTGTGTGTGTGTGTGTGTGTGTGTGTGTGTGTGTGTGTGTGTCTGTGTGTGTGTGTGTGTCTGTGTGTGTCTGTGTGTGTGTTTGAAACAGCGCCTCATAGATCCCAGGTTGGCCTCAAACATGATAGGTAGTTGAGGATGACCTTGAACTTCAAAGATCCTCATGTCTCCATGTGAGGATAACCTTGAACTTCTGATCCTTCTGGTTCTACCTGCAGACTGCTGGGATTACAGATGTACCATCTATGGGACTAAACCTAGGGCTTTGTGCATACTACAAAAGTACCAGTTGAGCTACATCCCCAGTCCTGATGTCAAGATTTCTGTGTCTAGCTGGTAGCATAAGTCTATAATCCCTGCCACTTAAGGCCAAGGCAGGAGTATCACAAGTTTAAGGTCTGTCTTTGATACAAACGGACTCAAGACCAATTTGGGAAAGTTAGTGAGATTGTCACAAACTATAAAGTTAAGGGTTAGAGATAGATACAAGGTAGTCGAGCTCTTGCCTAGCGTGCAAGATGCTGGGATCAATCCCCACTACCACAACAAAAGGCTGGAGATAAAGCTTAATTGGTAGAGTGGTAATCTTGCTTGAGTTTGGTTCTTAGCACCCCCCCAAAGGGATTTATTTGTGCAGAATAGGCAAGTCTATAGAGACAGAAAGTAGATGGATGGGGGGAACTTTTGGAGGGCACCAGAAATCTAGAATTGGTGGCAATTCATATGCAATTCTTTGAATATATTAAAATCCATTTAATTATATTTTAAGTGGGTGGATTGTATGGTATTTGAGTAGTATCTGAATAGAGTTATTAAAAGAGATTTCTATGACTGGCTGTCAGAATAATGATGCTGTCAGATTAATGCAAAATATTAACAGCAGATTTGAAGGATTAAGAAAATGAAATGTCTTAAACATGTTATGTTAAGTTCATGGTGCCTGCAGGGCATTCTTTGAAGATGGTTAGAGAGATGGCTCAGGGGTTAAAGCCTTTGCTTTGTGAGCAAAATGACTTGAGTTCAGATTCCAGATACCATGTAAAAAATACCAGGCAGAAATAGTGACAGCCTTAATTCCAGCCCAGGAAGGTGGGGAATAGCAAACCCCAAAGCAAAGCAATAAGGAGTTAGAGCAATCCAGGATGATTCCTGATGTTACTCTTGGGCTCCACAGGGACACACGTTCAAGGACCTTCTACACACAGCCACACTCACCCAACATACCTATACCTATCCAACACTTCCACACCCACACATGAAAAAAAAATAATAAGCAGCTCTACCAATATCTTTTATTACATTTTTTGCCTAATCATACAATCTCAATAGGCACCCCCTTCTTCTCCCTCCCTCCTCCCTTTCTGCATTGTCCCCCATTCCATTTTCCCCCCTTCTCACCCACCCTCCATTTCACCACTTTTTCTTCCCTCCTCTCTTGGTGCCTCCTGCTTTCTCCCTCCCATCCTCTAGAGCATCTGTCTATGGCTACACTGATATTTAGGTTTGCAAATTGGAAGTGACTAGATCTAGAGATACAGATTTTAGTGTCTGAGCTTATTCCAGAGGTTAATGTCTACTATATTGTGTTGAGTACATGGCATAGGAATGCAAACACTGTGTGATGGAAACAACTTACTTATTGGCCTAATCTTGGACTTTAAAATGAAAATACTTTGCCCCGCCAAGGTTTTGATATTATTTTTTAGAAAGAACTACGATAATCTATGTAAAGGCTCTCACACAGGGATATCCAGTCTGTAGCCTGGGAACTGCATACAGCCCAAGACAGCCATGAATGCAGCCCAAACAGAACCATAAACTTACTTAAAACATTGTTAAGTTTTGTGATTTTTTTTTTTTTTTGGTAACTGAAGCGTGAACTTTGGAGATGACAACACAAATTTTATGCTTGTGTAGCTTCATTTTTACAGTGGTGTGCAGATTGCAGTGTTGTTTTTTCCATGCAGTAAGTTTGGCATCATCACACGTTGTTTGTGGCAACTTGACAAGTGAATCAGTGATTATCAATAATGTTTTAATTAGCCGTTGCAGACTATAAGTGTTTAGTGTTATTTAGAATATAGACAAGTATTTTATTTTATTATTACGGATACTTCTCTAGCTGAGATAAGGAAGGGTCCAAACCTCGAATTCTGTTTTCCTGTCCATTTCATAATAAAAGTAAATCTAGCTTCTTATCTATTGCTATTATACTTTTATTTGCATATGTGTGTTTGTAAGTGTACATGTGTTGTATGTGCATGTGAGAGAGGGTACAGGTATGTATGTTGCACATACATGCAGAGGCCAGAGAAGGACATTGATTGTCCTCCTCTATCACTCCCTACCTGTCACCAATGTGGAGTCAGGCTAGCAGATTGTAATCCCTATTGATATCCTGTCTCTGTCTCTCACAGTGCTGGGGTTATAGATGTATATGGCCACATTCAACTTTTTATGTGAGTGTTGAGACTTGAAAACTGAGTTATAGGTTTAGCATTTTAGTATATTTAACCTCTCATTTAAATGAGTTCAACTTATCAATAGAATTTTTAAATTATAAAAGATTATTCCAAATGAAACAAATTTTATCAATCTCAAATAAAACAATCTTATGCATTTTTACACCCTGACTAAACACAGTCCTATGAACAACAAGAAAATATGTAGCCTTGCTTTTTGATATGAGAATTTGAAAACAGATTTTAAAATGTGTCAGAAAATAATTGGTACTTTGGTATATTCATGATTCTATTTTCAATAAGCATAAATACATTATTAGCCAATTTCAGGTAGAATTCATAGAGCCATGATCTGACATTCAACCACAAAGAAAAATTTGATCATGTCTCTTTACTAGACTGTTATAGACCCTATGTTCCCAGAAACAGACATCTTTTGCAATCATGCCTTATTTATGCCATCGCTTTTCATTGGTACCTACATATGTGAGCAACTATCCTCAAGAATGACACACATTAAGAGTAAAATTAGAACCAGAATATCTGACGAGCACTTTGAGAGCTCAGCTTCTTGCATCAAACCACATCTTAATGCTTAGTTACTCAAGTACAGTGTCAAATGTCTTGTTTTATGTTACCCTCTTTTCTTTCACTTTTTATTTATGTGTATTAGAGGAGACGTATACACATTATGTATGTGGGTTTGCCTGTGTGGAGGCTCATGTGTCTGTGTGCACGTGGAGCCATGAAGGTCAATATTGGGAATTTTTCTCAGTCACCTTATTTCTTGAGAGTGAGTGTATAAACACAGAGATTTGTGGATAGGAGTAGTCTGGCTAGTCATCTTGTTCTGGGAATTGTCAGTCTCTGCTTTCTGAGAATAGAATTAAAGGGAGGCTGCCATGCCTATCCAGCATTTTATGTGGGGTATTGGGATCTGGACTCTGGTCCTTTCCCTTATACCAGCAGGCATTTTAATTGCTGGGCCATCTCTCTAGTCTCTTATACTTTTTATAACAAAAAAATCAATGAGGTTTTAGACTCAGATGTGTTTGTTTTCTTTATTAGTGATTGTAAACTTGGGACTTGTGCAATGATTTTAAAAGGCTCTATAAATGGGGTATCATATAGTTACAATTATTACATAAGGACTTTTTTGCTTATTAATGATAGTGAATATCAAGAAAATTATACACAGAACTTTTTCCTTTATCAAGTTTGTTTCTGTTTTGTGTGTTTAATGTGTGACCCAGAGGAGCCATGAAGCTGGATATCCCACTAGCATACTGCCTAATACATATGTGCTCAATGAGCATTACAATATGATTGAAGCTGGAGAGTAAATTACAAGAATGGTAAAGAATAAGAACTGAAGAGGTCTGGTGTGATAGATGTCAGCTGAATATCTTTCAGGAAGAAAGAGGACAGAAAAAAACTATGGACATTTTATATTTTGAAATGTTCCTTTCTTAGTATCTAGATAGTACAGAAAAACACAAAGAACAAAAAGTTATCATTCCTCTCTCTTCCATTGTCTAGGAGAAAGAAGATGGATATTTTGCTCTCTCATAGTTTACATTTTAGTGAATCATTTCCACAAGTAATAATACTAGATATATAGTGCCATATAAAAATGAGAGAACTAATGCAGGTGATAAGTAGCTAAGTGATAAGCAGGTGATAAGGCTAAGATGCACTTCTGAATCAGTGTAGTACAAGAAGTTACAGGCTAAGAAGTAGTACTAGAATCAGTGTAGTATCAAAAGACCAAGGAGTCCAGGGCCTGCTGATAATTCACTTTTGAGAAAGAGAAAGAGAGAGAGAACTGTAGAGCTAAAAATGTATATAGGTCAGTATTGAAATTTACTATACATAAGTGATTTTTACAAGCTGAAAAATAAGGACAGCAGCTGGTAGATATGGTAGCATGAACCTATCATCCTCACATTTGAGAAGCTGAGGCAGGCTAATCTTGAGCTCCAAGCCAATATTATCTCCTGCCAGGAATGGTTAATACATACATATATAGTGAGTTCAAGAGCTACACAGCAAGATCCTCTCTTAAAACAAGGTCAGGGGGCTGGAGAGGTAGCTCAGGGATTAAGCCTCCGCCTTGCAGGCAGAAGGTCCTGAGTTCGGATCCCAGATCCCACGTATAGATGCCAGGCGGAAGCAGGGGCGGCCTGCGCTTCTGGTCCTGGTAGGGCGGAGCCTGTGAATCCCGGGGCAGAAGGAGGTGGAGGCGTCCATGGTGGTTCGCGAATTCGTCCGTGGTTCTACACACACACACACACACACACAGAGACACGCACACCCACATACGCATATGCATACAGTTGAATAAATAATAATAATAAAAAAAAACAAAACAAAAAAAACAAGGTCAGTAGATGGCAGGGGAGAGATGACTCAGGGTTAAAGTCTTTGCTTTGCAAGCAAAAGGACCTGAGTTCAGATTCCAGATCTTCTGTAAAAATGCTAGGCTGAAGTGGTATTGAACTGCACTTTAAGGCCAGAGCCTGGAAACCTCAGAACAAAGCAATAAGGAGGCAGAGCAATCCAGGGTGATTCCTGAAGTTGCCTTGGACTTTCATAGGCCTATACACAGTATTCTCTCTCTTCTCTCTCTCTCTCTCTCTCTCTCTCTCTCTCTCTCTCTCTCTCTCTCTCACACACACACACACACACACACACACACACACACACACACACACTAGTTCCTAGTTCCACATAAACTGGGTATGGTAGCATATGCCTATAATCCCAGTAATGCTGGAGAATAAAAACAGGTGGATCATTTGTTCAAGGTTATTTACAATCACTTAGCAAGTTTGAGGCCAGTCTGGGATTCATAAGACCTTCTCTGAGAATAAAACAACAACAAAAAAAGTAATGGTTGACTTAATTGCATGCTAAGAATGAAGTAAACTGCAAAGACCACTTAAAACTTAATTCAATTGTATTGACTATTCGTAATAATGTTAACATTTCATATTGAAATTATTGTATATGTGTTTATAATAAGTAACCATGATAATGTTTTTAGGAACCAGATATTTCAATATCAGATAGAAGATATATGAGCTTAAATTTGAAGAATAGGATTGGATTTTAAAGAGTAATCCTAAAGCCAGGGATAGTGGTACATACGCAGAAGGCCAGCAATATGGGCTACATAGTGAGATTGTCCTTATTTAAATATATACCCTCACAGTAATCTTCGAAAGTATAATTAAAAATTCCATGTGTATCCACCATTTTTCTTTCTTTTAATATTTTATATTTTTGGTTCTTTTCATCAGAAACCTATAGGTGGTAAACATTCCTAGCACCCAGAATATGTTCTTCACATAGCACTTCCTACTGAAAAGAAGAAATGGTTGATTCTAGGTCTAGTAGAAATAGTCAAGAAAAATGTGGATATCTGGATATCTTGTTGGGGTGAACAAAAACCCAATGAGACTAGAAAAACTTAGTAAATGCTATTTATGATAAAACCTCTAGTCAACAATATATTAATTGAGGAAAAGCCTTGTAACATTTCCACTAAGATCAGGAACAAGACAAGGTATCTCCTAGTGCCACTTTTATTTAATATAGTACTGGAACTTAGCTAGAGTAATAAGAGGCGAGGCTAGTAGGAGAGCTACAGGTAGGAAAGGAAGAAGCCAAAGAATCTCTGTTGTCAGATGATAAGATTCTATATCTAAGAGGCCCTAAAGGTCCACCATGAAACTTTTAGAACCAATGAACACTTTCAGAAAATAGGCAGGATACAAAGTTAGCATGCAAAAACATTAACTTTCTATATACTGATGATGAACAGTAAGAAAGCAGGAGAGCAATTCCATCCAACATACCCTCAAAATGAATACCGTTCGATAAACTTCACCAAGAATGTGGAAATCCTCTCTAATGAAACACTAGATGCAAAAACTCAAGAAGACATTAGAAGATGGCAAGACCTTCCATATTCATAGATTGCTTTATGAAAATGGCTATTCTGCCAAAAGTAGTCTACAGATTCACTGTAATCCCAGTTAAAAAACAAAAACAAAAACAAAAAAACTCCAGTGAATGGCTTGGAAACTGCTATACTGAATGAGATAACTCAGGTCCAAAAAGACAAGTGCCTCACGTTCTGTCTTACATGTGAATCCCAAGTTTAGAATTTTAGATTTGTGCATTTAACTCGGAGTGTCAGTAGAAGTCAAGAAGCTAGAAAGTCTGTAATAAAGAAAACTCCAAAGCAACTGGAGGACACCAAAGAGAAGAATGAAAACAGAGTCACACAAATTCTCAATGGAAGCAGTGTGATCTAGAAGAAAGTGGAAAGATATTTTTCAAGTAGTGAAAGAAAACTACCTGGAATGCTGCACCCAGTGTAAATACTTTTCAGAAGTGGAGACACAAGGCTCAGTTGGTAAAATACTTGACTTACAAACCACAGACATGGGGGCTGGAGAGGTGGCTCAGGGGTTAAGCCTCTGCCTTGCAGGCAGAAAGTCCTGAGTTCGGATCCTAGACCCCACATATAGACGCCAGGCGGAAGCAGGGGCGGCCTGTGTTTCTGGTCCTGGTAGGGCGGAGCTTGTGAATCCCGGGGCAGAGTAAACAAGGAGGAGGTGGAGGCGGTCCATGTGGTTCCCGAATTAGTCCATCCATAGTTCTACACACACACACACACACACACACACACACACACACACACACACACAAAATAAAAGCAAGAGCTGGTTGTGGTGGTTTACACCTGCAATCTTAGACCTGCAGCAGAAAGATTGCCATTAGTTTGAGGTCAGTCTGGAATACATAGTAAGGGCTAGGTCAGTCTGGACTACAGAGTAAGATCCTGTCTCAAGCAAAACAACAAAAAAATTACTTTCTCAGGAATTTATCACTAACACAGTATTGTAAGAAATGCTAAAGGAAATGCGTGAGAAAATAATTCTAGACAAGATTCTGAATTTATTTTAAAAAGAAATTGTTACTGAGTAGATATAAATGACTTTTGTCCTTTTAAAAAAATATCTTTGGGCCTGGCGAGATGACTCAGGGTAAAAGCACTTGCCACAGGAGCCTGAGGCCTTGAATATGATGTCATTTGTGAGTGCAATCTCTCTTTGTTCTGTGACTTTCCATAATGCTCCATTCTGTAGCACATAGGATGGCCTCTTCCCCAACACAGAAACACCTGGCTCAAAGTGTTGGCGGTGCTGATACTGAGAAGCCCTGCTTTGGGAAGCAAGAGTCTAGAGAGGGAACCATTTTAGAAGTCTGCCTTTCTTTGTATTGCTGGAAGAATGGGGTTAAAGTGAAAAGTTTTCCCTTCTTCATCCAATACTTCCAATACTCAAATACTTCCCAGGAAATATTCCTTTGTATGTACTTCTAGCACATATCACATTGTGTTGGAGTTCATTGGTCTTTATGTCTGTCTCCCATACAAAAGTATGGTAATGAGATAGATATTAAATCTGTGATCTTAGTACTGCCAGGATTTAGCACAGATTAATGGTGCCACTCAAATTATGACCAGGTGAATAAATAAATTGTTCCAGTAGTCTACCTATATAGCTCATTAAGCTCAAATGAACATATGAGAATCCTAGTTGAATATAGTACCAGAGATAGCTAGTCTAGTGTGGAAAAGACTAAACATGTATTTGCCTATGACATATGTTTATTTCCGGATGTGAACTAGGTCAGTATGTAAGTTTGTATTATACAAGAGAATGCATAGTTTGTAAAAACTGAAAAATTTGGCAGTTTTCTTTAGCAGCTATACATATTTCTATATGGCCCTTTCGGTATACCTCTGATGTCAAATCAAGAGCAGTCAAATACCGCTATCTTCAGAGATATCTCTTATTTTATTGACTGGAAGAAATATCACTTGCACATGGTGCCCAATTTGGATCTCAGCTTGGATAAAGGTATATTACCCTTTTTCTTCACAGAAATGTATAAACCTGAAGAGCTGGAGAAGTGAAAATAATACAAATAGCAGGCACATGTAGAATAGGACCCAAAGGTATGACAGCTTGATGGGGACACAAGGACATCCAAATCTAAGAGGTACCCGGGCCTGCTTGTTGCTGATGCTTTGTCAGGAACTTGTTCAGAAGGCTTCTGTTGTCGCTTGTGGGCTTTAGAAAGGTAGGTGGAGGAACAATGACTCCTATATGAGAGAGGAATATTCCTGAGATGGAAATTAGCATATATAAATCTACTTAGAAAAAAATAAAACAAGCAAATGCCAGATGACGAAACATCCAGAAAGCTGGCTGCAATACTCATGTAGGGTCTAACCACATTAGCTTTGGGTGAGTCCTACTTCAAGTCGAATGGAAAATAGGGCTATGCAACCATGGCTAGGATCTAGGAGGTCTATAGTTCTGAGTCTGACTAGTGTTAGTTAGACTCCTCTGGAATTTTGAGAGCAGTCTTAGTAAGGGAAAATGGTCAAGAAAGAAGAGCTATTCTAGAATTGTGACTGCCAAGAGAGGATTACACAGCATCTCAGGTGAAACCTAACAAGTCAATATTCACAGAAGATTTTTTGTTCCTGAGTTCTTGGAATGAGAAGAGATGTCTTTAGACAGTGTCTGGAAGTAGCTAGTTTTGAAAGGAGTCTATGTGTGGTCTTAATAGGATATTGAATAAAGGGATGGCCTAGATGAGAGTCTCTCTCTGTCTCTATCTCTCTTCCTTTCCCTCTCCCTCTCCTCCCTATCCTTTTCTCTCTCTTTCACCATCCTATGTAGTTCAGGTCTCCAACTTGATAATATAGCTGAGGATTTGCCTCCACTTTAAAAAGCTAGGATTATAGGTGTTTCACCCACCATGTCCGGTTTGTGCACTGTGGGGATTAAACTCAGTGCTTTCATGCATATTAGGCAAACGAATGCCTGAGCATCTTCAACCCTCATCATCTCTTCATTTTTATTTTCAAACTTTAGTCATTTCTGTTGTTTTTACAGTTCATTATGTCTAAACTTGTTCAGCTAACTGCAAATGAATAATGTACATAATATTCCATAGTGCTCCTCCTCCATTTCTTTTTGATTATTTGTTTTATTTTAGTTTTGAAAGAGTGTCTCATTTTGTTGCCCGGACTCGCACAGAATCAATGGACCGCCTCCATGTCCTCCTTGTTTATTACTCTGCCCTGAGATTCACAGGCTCCGCCCTACAGGACCAGAAACACAGGCCGCCCCTGCTTCTATACATGGGGTCTAGGATTTGAACTCAGGACCTTCCTCCTGCAAGGCTTAACCCCTGACACCTCTCCAGCCCCTTCTTTACATCTTTTAATAATTATTTTTGTTGTATAAATCTAAAACTAATCCCACCCTCCTGTCTCATGTCATACTTTCTCCTTTCCAGCTATTTTCCCTCCTATCTTCACATCTTTGTGCATGTGTTGCCCACTGGGTTTCCTCTGGGATGTCTGGCAAGTCACTTGGGACTTACCAGTCGGCAAATCGCTGAGTAAACAGACTCCCCTTCTTCTGTCTGGCACTAACCAGAAATAGTTCCTCAGAGTGCTATAGTGCTTCTTGAGATCTTTCCTCAGTTAGGGTGAAATGTTGACTGACCAAACTAACGTGAAGGCATAGTGGAAGCAGACATGGCTGTAGTGAGTTCTTGGGTGTGACAGCCCTGTAATGACCAGAGGATCGTATCTGGTAGCAGCCCCCTTACCTCAGGCTCTTACATTCTTAATGCCCCTTTTCTACAAGGATCCCTAAGCTTTTGCATGGGGTGTTTTCAATGTTCTGTTTAGAACTGAGCACGCACTCCACAGTCACTGATTCTCTGCACTTTGGCCAGTTGTAGTTCTTTGCATTAAACTACTTTTATTGCAAAAGGATGTTTCTTGGTTATATGCCGAGAGCTTCTCTAATCTATGGATATAATGATTAAGTGTTTGGATGGCACCCTTCTTCATTTCTTAAGGAACAGAACCAGGGTTGGCAAGATGTTTCAGACATTAAGACTGCCTCACAAGCAGAAGGTCCTGAGAATCTCAGATCCCATGTAAAAATGCCAGGTGGAAATGGAGGTAGCTTGCACTTCTGGTTCTGCAAGGCAGAGCCTGGGAAATCCCAGAGAAAAGCAAAAAAGGAGGTAGAAGCAAAAGTCCAGGATGGTTCTCAAAGTCATCCTTGAGTCTCCACAAGCACACACAGTGCTCTTTGATATACACACAAATTTTTTTTTAAAAGAATAGAACCAGAATTCACAAGAAGATCCTACTCTGTATGGATCTGGAATATGGGACTATCTTTATGGTATTGTAAAGAATTGAGCTAGTTGAGAGCACAGATTCTGGAGTTATCTGGCAAGGTCTATGACTTGGTTCTACTATTTCCTGGCTTATACTGGACAAGGCATTTAACCCATCTGCACCTGTTATAAAAATTCATGATAGGTCTTACCCAAGAGTATTATTAAGTATATTTTTTATATCTTATTTCCTTATGAGAGAAGTGGGGGGAGGAGGATGGGTGTTAGACATACACATGCCATGGCACTCAGGTAGTCAGAGAACAACTTTTGGAAGTTGGTTCTCTCCTTCCATTATGTGGGCTTCCAGGAATTAAATTCAGGTTTGTGAGTGGGAACCTTCCCCCATGTAGCTATCTTGCTAACCCAAAGTTTACATCTTGAGAAAGTGCGTAGAAAGAATTTAACTCAGCAGCTGGCAAGTAGCACAAGTTATCTGTAATCACGAGAATTGTGGTATTGTTACTCAAGTTTCAATTTGACCTCTGCCTTCTGCCATTCATACCTGCTTTAGAAAGTTCTGCAATAAATAAATGGATTTATTGTGTAATGCTTCTCAGTAAATGCAGAAGAGTGCTTTTTGGTTTGCATCTTACACACTCCTTTATTATTTTGATGTTCTTCCTGTGAGTCACCATTATTTGCTTCCATCATGTAGATAAAGAAACAAATTCAAGAGTAGAACTGAATATTTTGAATTTATATATATTAGATCCTGTTTGTTCAGGACATAGACTCTTCAGTCACTTAGCATTTTAGAGGCTTACTTTGGAAATTTGTTCATCTGTTCCTGTAGATGTGGTGCTTCCAGACGCGAGCTATCAGGTAGAATCCAGTGAGGGGAATGACTCTCAGAATAAGAACCCCCATGGACCAACTCTGCTACTTTTCCTTTTTGTGGATTTCCACAGTGGATTTCCAGTCCAGCAAACAGAAATCTGGGGTATGTATGGGAGAATGGGGCGGCCAGGTTGGGTGGAAGTGTATTACGTTTCATTAGAGCCTCAAGTTTAGTTGCATAAGAAGTTGTCTGAGCTTCCAGACAACTTCTGACATCTTTGTATTGAAATGGGGATCTGATGTCAGTACTTATTTTCCCATGTGTGTTGGTACTGGAGATTGAACCCAGGGCCTTGTGCTGAGCCTCTAAGCCACCCTCTACTCCTCATACTATGTTTCTAAAGCTTCTCTGGTGATTCTGATGGTTTCATTACTAGACTGCCTTTCTAGAAAGAATCAAGAGAAGTAACCTATCTTTGCTTAGCTGTGTAATTAGGGGTGTTTTGGCATGTATCCATCAGACATGTGATAGTTTGTTATTAGAAAGGTTCCTTTCATTACAGGTAATACAGTAGTTTCAGTTTGTGGGTCATAAAACACATTCATCACAACAGCCTATTTGAAAGTGTACAGTTTCCTGGATACTTTTCTATATTATATATGTCCTATATTTCCGTTATTTTCTTATAATGTAAAAATCTGGTATGACTCAATAATATATTTTTAGAAAGTTTCTTGAGTATAGTGAAATGTTACTTGTGGGGCTCTGACTTTCATGTATTCTCTATGGTATGCTGCTCCTTCTACAGTATCATGGAAGGACCAAGATTACTTAGAACTCCAGATCTGAAGTGCTCTCATTGCCTTGTGCCAGTTGTTATTGTGTGATTCTTCCTGTACTGTTCACTTTCTAAGCTTCTCCTTTTCCAGTGTGCACATGCTCTAGGAAAGAAGGGCTGATGTTGTGGGCTCGGGCTCCCAGTGCTTAAGGACATGATAATCTTTAGTGCCCCTGTTCCTTTGATTAAGGCCTGGGGAATGGGAAATAAAAAGACCCAGGTTAATGGGACTGCAGCCAAAGAAAGCTCAGGTGAAGATTCCTGGGGTCTGTGCACAGACAGAGGCTGACAAGAGCAGCAACAGAGAGAACTTCGGGGCAGAATTAAGACAGCTGGGTTTCATTTTAGCTCTGATACCAGCTTCCTCAGTGATATGGGAAGCAAGGCATATTAAATTCATCCGAAACTCCCTTTTCATGTCTTTAACATTTAGACTAGATCATATGAAAGGCTCTTCTAAGGCTATGAGTCCTCTTGAGACTTAAGATCTATTACTTTCCAACCTTCTTTCAAATGTTTGCCTGAGGATAACTCTAGGATAACAGGTCTGTACTGTGTTCTGAGTTCTACTGAACATTCCTAAAGAGCCCGGATGCCTCAGAACAGTGGTACCTGTCATTTTTGTTGTGCTGTGATCATTTATGTCTCTCTTTTCAGCACACCCCAGCTTCTCAGTAATTGTACTCAGTTTAGGATTTATGCACTGTATGCTAAATAAGCAAGTGTCTTAAAACCCTACACATGAGGATTTAGGGCTGTCTTCTGAAGATGGACAGTGAGGGGAAGAAGATGGAGATAAGTAATTTCACCTTGTCTTCCCCTTCCTTTTTCAACCCCTCAAGGGGTTTCATAAGAGCTCCTTTCTTCAGGAACAGATTGTGGAGAATTACAGTCTGCTTCCATGTGTCTTAAAAAAATCACTAAGTTGGCTTTCTGCCCACCTCGTCATGGCAACTTTTCTATGATTAACTCCTTATTTTGCTACAATGCCAAAAGCATCTGGTGGTATCAGCAGTTTGGGGAATGAAATTTGGTGTTTTAATTAAATGTCTACTTTCAAAAGGTTTCTGACTTTATGAGGCTTTTCTTAGGGGCACAGTATACAAAATAGTAGGCCATCATCATCTCAACAGCATTATTTCCCTTTGAATATTTCATGTGTATTTCAAAAACACTTCATTTACATATCCCAGTTTATGCAGATAACATATTTGAGAGAGTTTAAAGCAGGACTTCACTACCAGTTGGTGGTAGAATTGACCTCAGCTCTATGTCCTCCTGCTTCAGGTTCCTTCCAGCCCACATCTAATCGTCTCTACCCTGATAGCACTGTGAAGCCTGTGGTAGAAATGGTCCCTTCTGGCTCTTTATGCAGTCCTGGGAAAAGCCAGCTTGACTCAGGCGCTTCATAGCGGTGTGTTTGAACAGACTATGAAGAGGAGAGTCATTGAAAAGCATTTTCTCTAGATGCCTATAAAGCTGCATCAGGATCAGGGAGAAGTAGCCTGCAGTGCCTACTCTCACATACCAGCTTGAGTGATGCTGAGCAGGGGTGACTAAGGGTACATCATCAAAAATCACCCCTGCCTCCACTTCTCAAGTGCTGGGATTACAGGTGTGTACCCCTCACCTGGTCCATGTGGTACTGCGGGGGTCACACCCAGTGCTTTGTATATGCTAGGCAAGCACTCTACCAAATAAGCTACACTGAGGCCCTCAATCTCATTTTAAAAGGCCTTATAATAATAGTTCTCTGAATCATCTTTGTAAGTTTTAGCCTTTTCTTTACCATAGACAATTTGAAAGAAATGACACATTGCTGCTATCAGTGGCTCACCTTAGCAGTGACTCTCAAACAGGAATGCAAGAGGGTTGGGCTCTCTTTTAAAAATTTTTTATCATTTATTATAATTGTGCGTGTATGCATGTGTGTGTGTGTGTGTGTGTGTGTATGTATGTGTGTGTGTGTGTGTGTGTGTGTGTGTGTGTGTGTGTAGAACCACGGATGAATTCGGGAACCACCATGGACCACCCCCACCTTCTCTTTGTTTACTCTGTCCCGGGATTCACAGGCTCCACCCTACCAGGGCCAGAAACACAGGCCATGGGGTCTAGGATCCGAACTCAGGACCTTCCACCTGCAAAGCAGAGGCTTAACCCCTGAGCCACCTCTCCAGTCCCGGGTTTGGCTCTCTTACAAGACTTCCCTCTCTTTATTTCTTTCTTTTTAAAATTTTATTTGAAAAAGAGAGGAGAGAGAGAGAGAGAGAGAGAGAGAGAGAGAGAGAGAGAGAGAGAGAGAGAGAGAGAGAGAGGATGCACATACCCTGACAGGTATAGAGGTCAGAAGACAATTTTCTGAAGTTGGCTCTCCCCTTCTACCATGTGAGCTCCAGGGATCAAATTCAAGTTGCCATATTAGCACTTTACCCACTAAGCCATCTCATTGACTTGCCTCATGTATTTATTCAAAAATAATGTAACTCTTCACTTTAATTTTCCTAAGCTTTCTTTCCCTTGTAAATGGAAACGTGGCTGTTTGTGAGTATTATCAAAGTGGCTTCTTCCTGGAGGCTTTATCTTCAGTCCAGCCCTGGCTCAGAGCATGTGAAAGGAAGCCTTGAAGTTGTCATCCTCTCTCATGCTGCCAACACGCTCTGCCCTTTTAGGAGTCCACACTTTGCTCACAGCCCATCTCAGTGTCATCCTCACGGAGAGCCACAGTGTGGTACGAGATTCCATTCAGTTAGCCGTGGACCAGGTCTTGGAGCAGTATCACCAGACTGCCAAGGTAATAATTCCTTCCTACTCTCTAAGAAAATGAGTGCAGAGCCTTAGGGTCTCTTCTCCCTGGATGCCCCTTTCCCTCCTCTCTGCCACCTGGGATGATGCTGTAACATATCTAGATGGAGCATTCCAGTGTCATGAAGATAAGCCACTGTACCTGTGTGCTTAACCCTAGCCTGCAGCCGTTAGTCTTCGTGTTGCTGTGAGACACCATTCAAAGTCAAGGAGAAAGGGAGATTTATTCAGCTTATGGTTCCAGATGGGAGATACAATCTTTCACAGTGGAAATGGCATGGCTGGTGGCAGAAGCAGGAGGCAGCAGCTGGAGGAAGCCCAAATCACTGCAGACATCCTGGAGGCTGAGAGCTGCTGCTGCAAGCTCAAGAGCAGACCCACTCATTCCTAATCCACCTCAAGGCCCACTCCCTGTGGCTGCCCTCCTCCAGCAAGGCTTCAGCTCCAAAAAGGTGCCCTGACCTGTAGGTTTGAGTAAGTAGCAACAGAAGTAATATAGAAAATAGCTGATACCATATCACTTCTTTATCTGCATATCACTCTATCCCATGTTCTCTGAAGGTGATGCTTCACTGGACTGTTTCCTAATTCTTCATAATATTACATATTCTTCTTACTTGACTTTCTGAATTCCTACATCTTATGTATGTTTAGAAATACATTCCTACTTTAGTGACCTATTTTCAGTAAGAGAGAGAGAGACAGAAAAAAAAAAGAGGGGGTGGAGAGAAAACTATCCAACAGAAGAGCAAAACTTTAAGCCTAAAAAAAAAATCAAATTGAGCTGGGCATTAGAACTCATGCCTGTAATTCCAGCACTTCAGAGGCTGATGCAGGAGGATTAATGTGAGTTTTAAGCCACCCAAGTCTATATGAGTTTCAGGTCTGTCTGGATTACAATACCAGGCCCTGTCTCCAAAAACAAACAAACAAACAAACAAAAAACCAAGTAAGTATATCTGCTTTAGTTCCCAGTATGGTAGGGGTTGTACAGGTTACTGTTCTCTGTTGCTGTAAGATACTACTGAGGCTCAGACAACTTAAAGGGAGATTTTTATGTAGTTTATGGTTCCACAGGGGAGATACAGTTCTTCATGACAGAAAAGACATGGCAGATGGCAGAAGCTGAGAAGGTTTAAGTCACTGCAGACATCATGGAGGGCGAGAGCTGCTTCAAGCTCAAGAGAAGACTCATTCACTCAAGCAGGGTGGGGCTAACCAACCTCAAGGCCCACCCTTGTGACTGCCTTCCTCCAGCAAGGCTCCGCCTCCTAAAGGTGCCATGACCTTTTCAAACAACTAAAGATCTGAACACATCAACCTATGGGGGACAATTTATTTATTTATTTATTTATTTATTTATTTATTTATTTATTTATTTATTTATTTATTTATTTATAGATAGGGTCTTGAAACTCATAGTTGAGGTTGACCTTGAACTTCTGAACATCCTGCTTCCTGCCTCTACCTCAAAGGTATTGGGGTGATAGACATGTACCACCATATTTACTTTGTGAGGTACTGGAGATAGAAGTCAGGACATCATGCAAGCTAGGCACACACTGTGCCAACTGAGTGGCATCCCTTTGCTTAATGTCTTACTGCTTTTTCTTTCTTAGGGTCTGTGTCAGTAAACCATCTCTGTGGAAGAAGAGATTGAATTAGAAATTCATATCGTTTTATTCAGTATTGATGGTGGGATTGTTAGTGCCCTGCTGTAACTGTAATCTTTGGCTCCTTTGGGATTCTCTGAGCCAGAAGTTAAGAGCTAACATGGTTTTTATTCTAGGTTCATCAGAAACTGCAGGCCTCACTCTCAGTGGCTGTGAACTCCATCATGAGTGTGGTGACTGCAAGCACCTGCAGCAGCTTCCGAAAGACATGTCTGCAGGCCTTTCAGGTTAGATGGGGCCTTACCAATGCAGCACATTCTACTGTACACCTGTCTTAACAATGGGCACAATGCTTTATAAAAGCATTTCATTTACTTCTGTTGCAATCCACTGAGTACCTAGTCAAAGTGGTTTTTTAAAATATATTTTATTGGGGCTGGAGAGGTGGATCAGGGCTTGCAGGCGGGAGGTCCTGAGTTCGGATCCTAGATCCCACGTATAGACGCCAGGTGGAAGTGGGGGTAGCCTGCGTTTCTGGTCCTGGTAGGGTGGAGCCTGTGAATCCCAGGGCAGAGTAAACAAGGAGGAGGTGGAGGCGTCCATGGTGGTTCCCGAATTCGTCCATGGTTCTATACACATACACATACATACACACGCACAATTGAATAATAAATAAATAAATAAATAAATTTAAAAAATATATATTTTATTTATTTATTATGTGTGTGTTGTGTACATGTATCCCTGTAGAGGACCAAGGGTGACTTCTGGAATCATCCTGGATTGTTTCTACCTCCTTCTTGCTTTGCTCTGGGATTTCCCAGGCTTCACCCACCAGAGCCAAAAGTATAGACCACTGACATTTCTGCCTGGCATTTTTTCATGGAACCTGGGATCCAAACTCAGGACCTTCTGCTTGTGAGACAGAGTCTTAACTTCTGAGCCATCTTTCCAGCCCCCAACATATATATTTCCTCTAGGTCACATAACTAATTAAGAGAGAATTAGGGTTAGATCCTTGATTCCCAATTCCTTATTGACGAATGATTGCATTACGTAGTATTTATGGAATGATATGGAGAGTTTGGGGATCACAACCATCAAATTCTGACTCATATACTTCCTATGTGGACTTAAGCCTATATTTAACTTTTCTAAGCCTTGACTGAAAATTTGAAAAGTGGGCTAGAAAGATGGCTCAAGGATTAAAAAAAAAAATTCTTTGCCTTGTAAGCAAGCAAAAAAGACCTTGATTTTGGATCCCTGAACCCATGTAAAAAATGCAAGGTAGAGCAATCCAGGATTATTTCTGAAGTCACCTTTGGACCTTTGCAGGTACACACAGTGCCTTTTTCCACACACACACACACACACATACACACACACATACATAAAAAAATTGAAAAGAGAGGCTGGAGAGGTGGCTCAGGGGTTAAGCCTCTGCCTTGCAGGCAGAAGGTCCTGAGTTCAGATCCTAGACCCCACGTATAGATTCCAGGCGGAAGCGGGGGCGGCCTGCGTTTCTGGTCCTGGTAGGGCGGAGCCTGTGAATCCTGGGGCAGAGTAAACAAGGAGGAGGCGGTCCATGGTGGTTCCCAAATTCGTCCGTGATTCTACACACACATACATGCATACACGCGCACACACACACACACATACACGCGCACAATTGAATAAATAATAATAATAAAAATGATTCTTTAAAAAAATTGAAAAGAGACTATTATAGTTGAGGGCTAAATGCATGATATAGTCAGATGCATGAATCTCCTCACAGTTCCCATTTTGAATTTGAACTCCTGACCCCAGAAGGTGATCTTAAGCTACCATACCAAACTCAATCTAATTTTTTAAAATTTTAATTTTTTGGGAGGGGAGATGTTCTAATTTCTGAAAGGGAAGGGGCATATAGGGGGGATTAGTCCTCCTAATAAAAGCGGCCCCAGAGAAGCCTTTGCCTCTTCTGAAAAGTGACAACATAGGGAGAAGTAGGCAGTTTACCAGCTTGGAGAAAGCCCTCACCAGAACCTTGATCTGGGACTTCCAGAACTGTGAGAACTAAGCTTCTAATGTTTATAAGTCCTTTAGTCTATGATTATTTGCTAGTGGTCCAAGAAACCGAGACAGTGTGAAAACACATAACACATCATAGTAGGTTCTCAGTAAATGTTAGTTTCTTTCTTTCCTTGTAGAAATAAATAAATTTTTTATTATTATTATTTATTCAACTGTGCGCATGTGCGTGTATATGTGCACGCGCACGTGTGTGTGTGTGTGTGTGTGTGTGTGTGTCTGTGTGTGTGTGTGTGTGTCTGTGTATGTGTAGAACCACGGGCAAATTCGCGAACCACCATGGACACCTCCACCTCCTTCTGCCCTGGGATTCACAGGCTCCGCCCTACCAGGACCAGAAGCGCAGGCCGCCCCCACTTCTGCCTGGCGTCTATATGTGGGATCTGGGATCCGAACTCAGGACCTTCCGCCTGCAAGGTGGAAGCTTAACCCCTGAGCCACCTCTCCAGCCCCTCCTTGTAGAAATAAATAAATAAATATATATGGTAGTCAATTGATACTACCAGTGGAAAACAAAGTCAATGTTCATCATTTCATTTTTATGTATTTTTTGAGAAAATGGTGTAACACACAGAAAAATTAAATACTAGGGTTTGGGTTTGTGTGTGTGTATGTGTGCATGTGCGCGTGTGTGTGTGTGTGTGTGTGTGTGTGTGTGCGCGCGTGTGCACATGCCCTTGTTTGTGTTTATGAGTGTGGGTACCATTACAGAGGCATGCTCTTGTGTGTCTGTCCATGCCTCTCCATCTTGTTTGAGACCCTGTCTCTTCACCAGTGAGTAAATCAGGCTAGCTGCTTGTGAGCTTCAAGAGACTTCTTGTTTCCCACTTCTATACATGCAAGGAGAATTATAGATGCTTGTACTACTGCATCGACTTTTATGTGGATTCTGGGGATCCAGGTAGGTCAGGCTTGTCTAACAAGTGCTTTTTGCCCACTGAGCCATCCCCAGCTCTACTAATAATTTTTTATTACTATAACTTTAATTTTTATATATTATCTCATGTATTAAATAGTCTTAAAAGTGCCTTATATTTTAATAAATAAATTAGTATTTTCCCTGTTTCAACAATATTAGCATTTTGCTTTGGTTAATCAACATTCTGATGTATTTTTTTTAAATAAAGGTCTATACTATCAGCACCACAAGGTGTGTGTGTGGTGTGTGACTGTTGTGTATCAGAGGGCACTGTGTGTGCCAGTGGTGGCAAGGGTGACTTTGGGAATCACTCTAGAATGTATTACCTCCTCTTTGCTTTGCTCTGGAGTTTCCCAGGCTTTGTCTTCCAGGGCTGGAAGTGCAAGTTACCACCATTTCCGCCTGGTATTTTTACATGGGATGTGGGATTCAAACTCAGGACCTTGTGCTTTCGAGGCAGAGGTTTAACCCTCTTGCCATCTCTCTGGCCCCTCTGTATTATTTAATCTAATAAAACTATTTTTCTAATATGGGCATTTAGGTTGACATTTATTTCTGATATATGAAAAGTGTTTCAGCTAACTTACATGATATATTGACTTTTAAATTATTTCCTAGAATAAATTTCTTTAGTATCAGTGGGTTCAGGATGTATAATATCTTTATAAGCAAGTGTTTTTTAATCAAAGCTTCACCTTTCTAGGAAGTGAGGCGGCCTGATTTTTTTTTTTTTATCTCAGGTGGCTCACTTCTCATCCAGAATTAGTGTGAAATGTCAGGTTATCCTTCTTGCCTCTTAGCTCAAGTACCCTACAATTCTGTATCACAGTGTTTAAGACCGTCACTCATTCCCATGGGTACATAACGCTGTCCATAAAGGTTTTCTAGACCACAGGCTTCCTTACTGAAAGGCTAGCCACAGATTATGCAGTCTCCTCTCCAAAAGGCTTGACTGGGGAAGTACTTGTTTCCAGGTGTCTTACTCTATTTTATGTAACCCCTTCATGCACAGATAGTTCTCTGGGATATTTGTTTGCTGTAGACACAGGAAAACAAAGACCTTGGTTGGAGATCTTACCTGGTGACAGAAATGGGAAGACATTATTGAGCCATAACTACTAAGTATCACAGTCCCTTTTCTGCCTCCCATTCTCCCATAGAGACAAAGGAATCAGTAACTACAAAGTAAGAAATACGTCTCTCCTGTCTTCCTCATCTTATCCATTTAGACTTTCTAGGAGTACTTCCCCTTGGTTCCCAGGAGTGAACTCACTTCTTTCTGTTTCTTACCCTTTTAGGCAGCTGACACACAGGAGTTTGGGACTAAACTACACAAAATATTTCATCATAGTATTCAGCACCGATTTCCTCGCTATTGCTCATGTGATGTAGGGCAGGTAAGTGAGAAGTAACTATCGCTATTTTAGTGGAAATCTTTGACTTTAATGTGTAGAAATCCTAAATTCAGGGTGGTTGATAAAAATGTTTTAGACTGCATAATCTGTGGCTAGCCTTCAGCAAGGAAGCCTGTGGTCTAGAAAAATCTGTATACATAGTGTTGTGTACAAGCTGAGAGCATGCTTAAGCACTAGCTCTGTAATACCAAGTATTGTTGGCATTATTGGAAGTGATTTAACTTTCCCAAGCTTTAATTTCTTCATTAGTAGAATCAGAATAATGCTTATCCAAAATTATTGTTGTGAGATTTGAGTAAGATACGTGGATAAAGTGCATATAGAAGTCTGCACAGGGCTGATTACTCAGCAGTTAAGGTACCTGCTTGCAAATCTGGAGACCTGAGGCTCTCTCTCTCTCTCTCTCTGTGTCTTTTTCTTTCAAATAAGCAATTAAACTCTATAAAAAAAGTTTTACAGTGATGATTATATGAGGGGTACTTATTTAACTTTTCATAAAACATATTTTTAATCTGTTCACCTAGAGTTGCGTTAGTTGCAGTCTGTCAAGGAGGTGGAATAGCTTCAGCAGTCTACTGTTGTAGTCTACAAGAATTCCAGCTTAACTGGACACTCCTCTGGCCCCAGGGTCTGTTCCAAGGTGCATGGGGAGAATCTCACTTTAAGTATAAAGACAGAAAAAAAGTTTAAAAGTAAAATGACGGGGGGTGGGAGGTGGTTCAGTGGGTGGTGTGCTTGCCGTGACAGCATGAGGACCCAGTTTGGACCCAGTACCTCTGGGAAAGCTGAGTACAGCAGTGCAGGACCTAACCCAATATGGGGGTAGGGGGGGAGATTGGGGAGACAGACAGCTCCTGAGGTTTGCTAGCCCACCAGTCTACCTTGAAATGGTGGTCTTCAGTTTAGTGAGAGACCCGGTTTCAAAAAAAAGGTGGAGCACAATAGAGTAAGACACCCGATGTTAACATTTGTCTAAATGTGTATACAAACACACATATACACCCACAGCAAAAGGACAGAAAAAGATACATCACACTAACACAGATAAAAATGAGCTAGAGAGTCTATATTAACAGACAAAACAGAATTCAGAGCAAAAGTATTATCCAGGATAAAGAGGGTCATGTCATACTGATGAAAACGGTTCATCATGAAGATGCTATAGATGTCCTTCAAATTACATGGGATCGCATTACAATACCCAATCATAAGTTAAAAACTTAGTAAGTAAACTGCAATGAGACTTGTCCTTACCAGACCTGCATAATGACTGAAATACCAACATGCCCCCATAGACTGCGAGAAACTGAAGGGAGATAAGAACACACAGTGGAAACCTTGGGAACTAGAGCTGTATGAGTGAAGAGAAATGCCCCTATCAGTGGGGTGGCCTGAGGAGGGGCAACTTGGTATGCATAGAGGCCTGAACCCCCACAAGAGTTGATAAGCCAGAGGGAACCCTGGGCCTATAGAAGCGGCCAGGCAGGAGAGTGGGAAGGAGTGGAATGGATTAAAGAGGGGAAGGGAGGAAGATGGGAGGGAAGCAGGAATTAGTACTCAATATGCTTGTAAAACTAAAATAAATTAATTAATTTTTAAAAAGGCAAAAAAGTATTTTTAACCCTCAAAAAAAAAAAAACCCTCATTTAATATACCTGGCCTACAACTTAGTACAGCCTACTTTAAATGTGTTCTGGACACTTACAATAGCTTTCACCTAGGTAAAATTGTTTAACACAATTTCACACAATACTGTATGTAATGTATTCACCACAGAATTAAAAATGAAAAACAGAAAGACTGTTAGATGTGCTGCCCCACATCAGAATGTAAAACATGAACAAACTCAGTAACTGTCCATAGCCCCAAACATTCATGTATCTTTTAAAGAGGGCTTTAAAATACATGAAGCAAATCTAATAGAACTGTATGGAGAAAGAAGCAGAGCCCAACTTGTGGGTAGAGATTTCAACATACTTCTCTCCATAACTGAGAGAATGGGTGAATAGGAAATCAACAAGTCTACAGAGGTACTAAAAAATGCTCTCAGTCAGTTGAACCTAACTGATGTTTACAAAAATATTCAGCACAACTATAGAAGAACATAAAGTCTTTTTAAGAGTACAGGAAACATTTAGCAGAATACACCATATTTGGAGCCCTCCATATATCTCAATATTTTGAAGTTTATTTAGTCATGTGAAGAATGTTTATGACCACAATAAAATTACTAAAATCAGTAACAGAAAGACATCTAGAAGATTCCAAAGAATTTAGAAATTAAGTCACATCCTTATAAATAACGCATGAGGTAAAACATGAAGTTAAAAGAGAAATTAGAGCTATTTTAATTAAGTAGAAATGCAAATGATCAAAATTTGTAGGATATAGCAATGTAGTGCTCACAGAAAGAAAAATTTCAGATCAGTGACCTTCCTTCCAGTTCTACTAAACTAGGTTGAGAAGAGAAAATTAAACACAAAGTAAACAGAAGAAATGAAATAATAAAGATCAGAGTAGCCATTAATAAAAACAAAAGATAGAGTAAAAATATTATTGGAAATGAAAGGTAGTTCACCAAGAAGATTATTAATAATTATTTAGCCATACGAACCATAATGAGAAGGCCTGGGTATGGTAGTGTGCACCTATAATCCCAGCCCATAGAAGGATGAAGAGTTTGGGGGCAGCCTGAGCTGCCTAATGAGTTCAAGGTCAGATTTGGCTGCATAACAAGATTGCTTTGTCCCCAAAAAAAAAAAAAAAGTGCCCTAAGATGCTTTTATCAGAAATTAGAGATGTGGTATCAGATATTTTAACTTATTTATCACAATGTAGTATGGACAACTTTTGACAGTACTTTGACTATTTAGACACAATGGTCAAATGCCTTGAAAGACACGAACTACCAAAGTTTCCTAAGAAGAGGACAAAACCTCCACGGTATAGAACAGCCTTGTACATGGAAGAAATCAATTTTTTAGTTAAAAGCTTCATCATAGAATCCAGAATATATAAAGAACTCTCAAAGGTAAATAAAACGTAAATGGGTAAAACATTTGAACGCACTTCATGAAAGAGGATATACACAAAGCTGCAAATAAATATACAAAATACATGCTCAGTATCATTATAAAGATTAAAATGAACACTAGACTGTGTTGCTGGGCGTGGTGGCAGTGCCTATAGACCCTGCTCAGGAGTACTGATTCATGCAGCATGGATGAACCTCTAAACAGCACGCTAAGTGAAAAGAAATCCAGAAACATAAGTGTTGCTGTGTGCTCACACTTGTGAAATCCTAGGGCCAGCACATCTATAGCTGTATCAAGGGCAGCTTAGTGATGGAAGTGGGTGCAGTAGGGAAATTTGGATGGAGGATTTGTTCTTTTTTTTAAAGTTTTTTTTCTTTATTATTTATTCAATTGTGCGTGTGCGTGTGTGTGTGCACGCGCTTGTGTGCGTGTGTGAATGTGTGTGTGTGTGTAGAACCATGGGCGAATTCGGGAACCACCATGGACCACCTCCACCTCCTCGTTTACTCTGCCCGGGAATTCACAGGTTTCGCCCTACCAGGACCAGAAAGGCAGGCCGCCCCCGCCCCCCCCCCCCCCCGCGTCTATACGTGGGGTCCAGGATCCGAACTCAGGACCTTCTGCCTGCAAGGCAGAGGCTTAACCCCTGAGCCACCTCTCCAGCCCCGGAGAATTTGTTCTTTAGTCTTGATATTTCATAGGTCAAGATGTATCAACTTTATATTTTAAAATATTGCGTGTGCGCACCTGTAGTGTGAATGTGTATGTGTGTGTGTGTGTGTGTGTGTGTGTGTGTGTGTGTGTGTGTATATGTGTATGTCAGAGGGCACCGTGTGTACATTTGGAGGTCCAATGGTGACTTTGGGAATCATCCTGGATTGCTCTACCTCCTTTTTGTTTTGCTCTGTAATTTCCCAGGCTCCACCTTCCAGAGCTGGAAGTGCAGGCTGCTACCATTTCCACTTGGCATTTTTATGTAGGATCTTGGATCTGAACTCAGGTCCTTCTGCTTGTGAGGCAATTTTAACCCTTGAACCATCTCTCCAGCCCTCAATTTTATCTAGTCTTTCCCTATCCATTTCTCAAATCTCTCTGCTTTTCTTTTTATTTTTTTAATTTTTAATATAAATATATTTATTTTTTGTTACATGGTGTTTGTGTGGACCAGAGGGCATTTGAGCGTGTGCCTGTGGTGCCTCAAGGTGACATCAGGAATCACCTTGTTTCTTCTGGGATTTCCCAGGCTCCACCTTCCAGGGCCAGAAATACAGGCCGCTGCCATTTCCCATCCGGTGTTTTCACATCACCTGAGGAGACTAGAACTCAGGTCGTTTTGCTTTTGTGGCAGAGGCTGTAACCCCTGAGCCATCTCCCCAGCCCTGCCTTTCTTTTACATGGACATCCATCACTGGGGCCTACTATAAGCCCAGCATGCGATGATTCCTTCTGTAAATCCTTAATTATTCTACAAAGACCCTTTTTCCAAATAAACTCACATTCCCAGGCTCTTGGGATTAGGATTTGGGCATTTTTGGGAGGGGGCAAAATTCAATTCCCTGTAACTGCACATCTTGAGAACAAGATAGGAGCCACGTCAGGCCCTGGGACAGAATGGCAGAACCGACTCCTTTGTATTAGGATTGTTTCAGTCTGTGAAGCTCTTTTGTCTGAACCTTTGTGACATCCCAGGGAGATCTGAAAAGAAATCATCTGACCTCTTTGCCCTATTCTTGGCTACAGTAATGGCTCATAGCCTCAAGGCTGTTTATAACCCAATTATCTTGGCAGATGGGTAGAGAACTCAAGGTCTTGCCAGAATCATAAGTCTTGAAAGAAAGGTGTGTTTACTGAATCTCTAATTTGTGCCAAGATTTCCACCTCAGTTTTCACAAGGGTATTGTGTTAGGTATTTGTTTTCTAGCTTACAGATAGAGAAGCTGGTTAGAGGTTTGCCATTTGCCACAGTCACACAGCTAGTAACTGGCAAGGCTGGAACTTATTATAAGCCTGATAATATTGTGCCTAAGTAAGAGTGCGTGGCAAGCCGAGAGATCGTGGACTACAGAGCCCACACTTCAGTCATTATCATTATTGCTTTCTTCTTTCGGCAGTCACCACTTAGAGATAACTTGTTAGTGGCACAAGAGTGGCACCCAGTGGCCTCAATTCCAAACTACATGTCAGGGTGACAGGAACAGTCACTTAATTTTAGCTTCTAGAATAAAAACAGAATAGTTGGCCCTTGTGTGTAATGTAGAATAAAACCGTTTATAGTTTATAGAAAAATGGAAGAAATGTGGGAATATATATATTTAAAGTGTCATAGGGAAAAATTATGCACAATAGTGGGTCAGAGAGAAATAGGCAGGACAGCACCTCAGCCCAGGGCAAAGGTGTCTGTGGGAACCAAGAACCCAGACTTAGAATAAGCAGGAGGGACAGCGGGTTATGGGAGAGCAGTTCTGTATGGGAAGACATTGTTTTCGAGGTTACATACGGGAATGAAATGTTCCACAGTTCCAAATAAATTCAAGAAACTAGATCTTGGGGACCAGGATGATGAAGGAAAGCTGTGCACAGAAGTGACCTGGGCCATGTAGACAGTTTCTTGGTAAGACCATTTCACAAAGGAACACAAGAGTATTTATCTCACGAGATGTTCCAGGCTAGAATGAATTGAAGGTATGTTGGAGGGAGTTTTAAGGGGACATCCCTCAAAGAAGGGAAAAAAATATTTGGAAGTTTTTCAAGTGCTGTTTCCTTACCTTAGGCCCCCAAATACTGTTTTTTTTTTTTTCACCTTCAGGACATCTTTGTCACTTACATTCCTTGGAATATAATTATTGAAATTAGAGCTTTGTTTACTAAATAATATATTACAGAGTGCATTTTATTGGGACATAATCTCACCATGTACATTTTGGGTTGCAGTTTCCCCAGCTTTTCTCTCTCTTCAACCCAGGAAACAATTAATTTACTTTTCCAACTCTATAGATTTACCTATTATGTAAATAGATCATAAAATATGTGGCTTCTTTCATCTAATATTTCAAAAGTTCCATGTTGTAGCATATAATCCATTTGAAGTTTTTATTAAGATAGAGAACAGGTGCATGTGTCCCATGGTGCATGTATGGGAGATCAGAAGACAACTTCCAGAAATTGTTTTTCTCCTTACATCATGTGGGTGCCAGAAACCAAATTCAGGTCACCAGGTTTGCTTGCTGGTGCCTTCATCTGCTGATCCAGTTCACTGACCCTTTTAAAAATATTTTATAGACAGGACCTAATGTATTCCAGGCCTACCTCAGACTCCTATGCAGCTGAGGATAAGCTTGAACTTCTAATCCTCCTGTCTCTATGTCTTGAGGATACTGTCTCCAGAAGAAAAATGAGGAGCTAGGAGGATGGGCTCTAGTTTAGTCAGCACCCGATCGGACCATCTAGTGCAACAATGTTCCAGAAAGCTTGACTGTATAATGTTCCCTATAGCTTCCTAGTTTTGACTCAGTGAGTCCTTTTTTGAGCACTTATTCTAAGAAACTCTGTGAGCTCTCTAAAGAGACAGAGGCATGGTGAACCTTATCTTCCAAGAGACTTAGGTGTAGAAAATGGAGGATGCACACACATAAAAATGACAAACAGTGCCGTGCAAGGCATATGTGAGCGCCGGAGGAATGCAGCAGATAGGAGGCGAGTGTCTGGAGTTCAGGGATGCATGGATAGGCTGGGGATGGGGCAGTGCACTGCACAAGCATCCACAGAAGGATGCCTTGGAGGCTGGAGGCCGGGCCAGCAGTTACAAGCCAGAGAGAGGAGTTTAAAGACTGTGACATCACTGGCCACCAGCTGTGAGTGGTGCCGCTAAGGCTCACTCATGCTTTTGTACAACTCAGCTGACTTTCTAATTATTTTAAGCAGCTGATCCCGGAGGAAAAGGATCCATGCCAGAGCACTGAGCGCGCGCATGAGGACAGCAGCCCCAGGCTGCTCTCAGGTAAGGCGTTAGTGTCTCACGTGAGTCTGGGCTGAAACCGAGATGCGAGACACATGGCTTCAAGTTTTCACTGTTCCCACTGTTCCTCTGCTTGGCATCTACTGCTACTAGATGGGAGTCTTGGAGAACGATAGCAAGCATTTCCTCTCCAAAGCTCTAGAAATCTCTAAGTTTGTGTAGTTACTGAGAGCTGTTCATGTTAGGACAGAGGAAAAGATGAGCTAGCAAACCAAGAGCCTGGAGTTCTGTCAGTCCTCTGCATCTTTTTTGTTGGTGGTGTTGATGCTGTAGCTCTCATGTAGGCTGGTCACTGCCCTGGCTGTGGGCTATGGAGGATGCCCCTGGATGTAGACATTGCTGCAGCCTTGGGCTAAGATGCCCATGTATGTGCTGGGATGGTGATTAGACCAATTTATTTTTATTTTTTCACATTTGCTCCAAGCCTAACACTTAATAATTTCAGGGCCAGAAGCAGGAGGAATTACAGTAGGCTTAGTGACATGTAGTCACTAGCAGGTGCCAGGTAGTATTCTGGAAGCTGTCCTCTAGATATAGACACTATTAGTATCTCAGTTTATGGATGAGGAAGTGAGGACGCTTAGGCTCACAGATGTAAATAAATTTACTCAAGGCCACACAGCTAGTAAATTACAACCAGAATCAAATGAAGGCAGTGTAACTTGTCCATCTCTGCACGTGCCCAGTTAACAGCAACACCCTACTGGAAGTCTTGAGTCCTTTGGGTCAAACAGTGTCTGGACTTGTGGAAACTTGGGGGCCATGATTTCAGCTCTAGGGTTTCATGGGAAACTTTCTAATGTTCACAGTTCACTTGTGCTTAGGCCTCAGATCTATTCCTGATTCATCATCCTCTTATTTAAGTTGTGTTTTAAATTGTAGGGATCATTGAGGCCGAATTCTGTAGGGAAGACATATACAAAACAATGGTTTCATAAATTTAGATTTGGGGTTTTTTTAATGGAAGCATGCATTCAGTATTTTTGTAATGAAAGGCAAACAACTATATTGTTAGAAAAAAAAATTAACATTTAGTCAGTGCTTTCTGTGGACCTGGGGAAATCCTGGCCTTTCTTCTGCAGACCTGTATCTTTGCAGTGACCTTGTGGGTGGTCATGCTCCCCTCCTGATGAGAGGCCCAGTCTGTAGATGGCGCAGCAGGAAGAGGCTCTTTCAGCCGCTGCTTCCACAGATCACACTTTCTCCACCGTGCATCATAAGCCTTAGCAGGACACACTCCTCAGAGCTTGACTTGTTCTGCCCACAAGCTTCCAGCTCTCGGTGGCACACATTCTTGCCCTCCATGGGAGTTCTGCTGAAGAAATCACTGGGCCACTGTTGATGCCTCTTACATCTGCAGTCTGCCCACTGCACATCGTGTTCTGTCCACTCAGGAGCCAAGGGTTTCCTAGGCTTCTCTGGCCCCTTCAGTAGCTATCCCACTCTGCCTCCTGTTTGTACCTACTGGTGTCTTTGGTTGGTAGTCCCACCAACCTTGTATTTCTCCCACTGTAGAACCCTCTGGGGACCTATCTTCTCTGGGTTCAGGATGGTTTCACCCTTCCTGCTCGCAAAGGGACAACTCGTATCAGTATGTCCGCACCTCCAACTTTCCTGAGTTTCTTCTCTTAGCAGTTCGGTCTCTCATCCTCCAAAAGGAATTCTCCAAGTATTTTGCTTCCCTGCTGTCTCCAGCCCAGTCAAGGTCCTCAGCAAGCCGCGTGCAGGGCCTTTCCATCCTTCTTCCCTGCAGCCTCCTAACCAGCAAGGCTTCCTAGGCCTCACAGCCAGCGCTGCCTTTGTCAGGCCAGAAGTACTGAGACCACCACTCACCAGTCTCCCCTTGCTCAGCCTTTCTTCATCCCACCTTCCTGTAGTCGCCATTACTGTTCAGTTTGCACTTTCTTGCTGCGGCTTCCATTCCAGCTGTTGACAAGACTCAGGCGGGACGTCCACCCTCTCGAGTCCCCAAGGAAGTGTTTCGTGCTTCCTGAGCAGCTCCTCATGCTGGTCCTGTTTCTTCTCGATGCCTCCATACTGCACCCAGCTGAGCGCCTCTTGTTCTAGCCGTCACTAAAGCCCCACTATTTCATGTGTGAAAGCCTAGCTCAGTGGATGCTTGTCACCCACTCCTGGTGACAGATCTCAAGAGATCCCGGCCTCTAGCTTTGCACGACGGCCACGCGTCTCTGAAGGCCTCCTCTGCGGCCTCCTGTTTGCTCGCTGCAGACACAGGTTTGTTCTGGGCCCTATGCTCCTCTCTCCAGCTCGTCCCCTGCCGCACGCAGCACGTCACACTGGACGCACATTCACCTGGGCGACTGGCCCCGGAATCCCTTCTCTCCGCGACTCTGCCGTCGCTCTTTACCTTCAAGCCGGCTCGGCGCTCTTCACATTTACTCGTCTGCGGGCTTCGCGCTCTTCTGGGTCAACCTGTTGCTTCTGCCAGGAAAACTTGCGGACGCGTAGCCCCGGGGGCGCTCCGAAGACCAGCCAGTGCAGCCCACGCAGAGGAACTGGAGGTGTCGGTGGAGACCCCTGGCTGAGTCAAGGCCAGTGTGGCTTATCTTGCCCACCCACCTCTTTACGAAAACCAGAGAATGCACTAGGGGGCAGGAGGATGTGTCCCGGCAGCCTCAGCTGCACAAGTGTCAGGAAAACCAAGAGAGAAAAGAAAAAAGAAAAAGCGCCGTGCAGCGCAGCCTGAGACGGGTCGGATTTTGCGGGGCGATCGGACCAGCGGGGGGGGGGGGCGCAGCTGGTGGAAAGTCCGGCCGGCTAGAGACGGGGTGGGAGGGTCCCCGTGTTACTGAAACGGGCTTCTTCTCTCCAGGAACCACCGGGCACGCAGGAAACAAGAGACTCAAGAAGGGCGGCAGCCCCAGCCCGGGCCGCTCCAGACGCCCCCTGCAGCCCCCCGCCGCCTCCCTCCCTCCGAGAGGGGGGCGAGCTCGTGGGGTGCACAGTGGCGCGCTGGTGCCCGGAGGCGAGGATCCGGCGCGGCGCGGGGGGGGCGAGGCCGGGGGCGCCGCGGCAGGGCCTCACCCCGGCCCTCTGCCCCAAGACGCGCGGTGGCTGCAAGAGGTTTCCAACCTGGCCGAGTGGCTGTGCCTCCCGCCCTGAGCGCCACGCGGGACTCGGGAGCAAGGAGCTGCCTGGATCAATAAAGCCGCTGCACACGCTCCGCGTCTGCTGTCGTGCCGGGGCAGGGCGCGGGCGACGGACGGGCGGACGGGCGGGCGGGCGGCGGGCGGCGGGCGGCGGGCGGACCCTGGCGGCGGGCGGGCGGGCGGGCCCGCGGATTCACGACGCATGACGTCATCCGCGCGTCCGCGTCACTGGTGCGCGCCGCGGGTGCGGGCGCGATGGCGGCGCTGGGCGGGGACGGGCTGCGCTTACTGTCTGTATCGCGGCCGGAGCGGCAGCCCGAGGCCGCGGCGCTGGGCGGCCCGGGCCCCGGGCTGTGCTGCTGGGTGTCCGTGTTCTCCTGCCTCAGCCTCGCTTGCTCCTACGTGGGCAGCCTCTACGTCTGGAAGAGCGAGCTGCCCAGGTGCGGGGGCTGCGCGCGGCCGCACCTGCGAGGCGGGGCCGCGGGAGGACTTGAGCCCACGGGGGCGGGGCTGCGCTGACAGGTGGCGGTTACAGGCCCCTGAACTTACAGTCTTCTTCCCAGGGACCACCCGGCTGTCATCAAACGGCGTTTCACCAGTGTCCTGGTGGTATCCAGTCTGTCGCCTCTCTGCGTGCTGCTCTGGAGGGAACTCACTGGCATCCAGGTGCAAAGGAGGCGGAGCAAGGGTAACCAGGGGGTACTTGAGGATTTTTGTGGGATGGAACAATACTGATGCCCCCTTTCCTGTGGCTCAGCCAGGCACATCCCTGCTCACCTTGATGGGCTTGAGGTTGGAGGGAATATTTCCAGCAGCTCTGCTGCCTCTGCTGTTGACCATGGTGAGTTCTGCCTTCTCTCTCCTCTCTTCTCTATCACTAGCATAACACACCCTTCATGTCCATTAATTTCGTGTCAAGCTTTTGGTTGATGCAGACAGGAATTGTGATAATGGCCCTCGGGCTGTCTAGTGTGCACGGATGGGAAATCTCAGGACTCAGTGATCCTGAAGTCTCACAAAGCTGACCAAGAGCAAAGTTCTGGACAAGGTCAGCGGACTACAGTGAAAGCCTTTCCCTTGACCTCTGTGGTTTTTCTGCCTCCAGATCCTTTTCCTGGGCCCTCTAATTCAGCTCTCCATGGACTGCCCCTGTGACCTGACAGATGGGCTGAAGGTTGTCCTGGGTGAGTCTTCAAGACTTAAGAAAATGTAGAACACAGTCCAGGATGTTAAGGAGAGGAGTCAGTGAGATGAAGGACAGAGGAGGGGAGAGGCTGTCACTCTGCGTGTCTCTTTATCAATAAGACGGAATGATACCGCCCTGTAGTTTTTTTGTTCATGATGTTTAAGGAGGCCCCTCAGAACCCATAGTAGTATTTGGTGTGGAGAACATCATTTCCTGCTTCTCTAGCCTTTGGCTTTTCCAAAGAACTAATCTTACAGTTTGGTGTGTCCAGAATTTACTCTTGGACTTACTATTAATGTCTTCCCTGTCAATCATCTCAAGACATTTTATGTTGTGTCCGATCAGCACAGTTTGCTTGCTTTCCTGCTCTTATTCTTAGAAATATTGATGCTTGACTTGAGTTCAGCCAGGGTAAGACTTGGAGAGAGGGGCCTGTAGTGCTCTGAGCTTTTCCTTGCCTCACTTTTTGAATGGTTATTTTCTGATTAAGACTCTTATTTTTTAAATAATCCTGTTAAGTCTTATTCCACATTCAAAGAGGTTGTCTTTCTCTCTCTTATTTTTTTGGTAACTAGGCACTCACTTGTTATGCTGAATCTTCATTCTAGCCCCCCGTTCCTGGGCTCGCTGCCTCACAGACATGCGTTGGCTTCGGAACCAAGTCATTGCCCCCTTGACAGAAGAGTTGGTGTTTCGAGCTTGTATGCTGCCCATGTTAGCGCCATGCACAGGCCTGGGCCCTGCGGTGTTCACCTGCCCGCTCTTTTTCGGAGTCGGTGAGTCTGTGGAGCCTGATCCTACTAAGATGTTCCCAGCATGGAGTTAAAAATGAGCCTCGGGGTAAGGGGTAGATGGAAGGCCAGGGGGTGTGATGTGGTTCTCATCTTCCTCCTAGCCCATTTTCACCACATTATTGAGCAGCTGCGTTTCCGCCAGAGCAGTGTGGGGAGCATCTTCTTGTCTGCAGGTGAGACCTGGAGAGCTTGCCTGGGACAGTCCTGGATTGGTTGTTAGGGTGCCCCTGACAGCCACCTGCAGAGGGGCCTGGGACAGAGGGCTGCAGTATTTGCAAGGGCACTTGCCCATGAGAGTCAGTGAAGAGACTAGTCAGGTGGAGGGCAACAGGCAGTCACTGCCACAGGGAAAGGCGTAGTCTCTGGCTGGTGGATGTGCAGTACTGGGGTGGGGTGGGCATGCAGGTGTGGTCACCCGAAACCTCCTGTCTCCAGCATTCCAGTTCTCCTACACAGCCGTCTTTGGTGCCTACACTGCTTTCCTCTTCATCCGCACAGGTTAGTCTTCGGTCTCTCGTGGGGATTTGGGGGCCCACAGGAGTGGGTGGGGTAAGGGGCATATACTTGTGTTTGTTCTAGTTCTTCCTCAGCCCTTGAAATAGGCTGAGCCAAGGGTCCAGTGTGGGAAGGTCTAAGAAGGAAAGCAGGGGTTGTGGTGTGTGGGTGGATGGATGTAGGGGATGGGTCATTGCCCCTGGAAGGGCTAGTGGAGATGGTGGGGCTGCTCCATGAGCCGCACTGTCTCCCCTCCTCAGGACACCTGATTGGACCAGTTCTATGCCACTCCTTCTGCAATTACATGGGCTTTCCTGCTGTGTGGGCAGCCCTGGAGCATCCACAGAGGTGGCTGCTGCTGGCAGGCTATGCCCTAGGTGTGGGACTCTTTCTGCTTTTGCTCCAGCCCCTCACGGACCCCAAGCTCTACGGAAGCCTTCCCCTCTGTGTGCTTTTGGAGCGAGCAGGGGATTCAGAGGCCCTTCTGTGCTCCTGACCTTCACTCCTGTGAGCGCTCCGGTGAACTGTCACAGGCTCCCCGCCCCTCCCCATCAAGGAGTACTGCAGGGGAGAGGTTGGCTGGGGTCCCCGAGATCTCAGGAATTTTTGTAGGGGATTGAAGCCAGAACTAGTTGAATCCCAGGGACCAAGAGAAAGGAGCAGATATCCAAAGGGTGCAGCCCTCTCAAAAGGGGGTGCAGGAGCAGCTGGAAGTGAGGGGATGAGGGACAAGCCTATGAGCTGTGCACTCCCTCACTTTGGACTGCTGCTGCTCTTAGCTCCTCTGCCCTCCTCTGCCTCTGAAAAGCTGCTTGGGGTGGGTTTCTTTATAAACCCCTCCCCTAAACTTCCCAGGGTTTTCTCATTGTCTTTTTGCATCAAGACTTTGTATTGGGATATTAAAGAGATTTAACTTGGGTAACATGGCCTTGGACCTTGGAGAATCAGTCTGTCTGGATCTGGGGAGAGAACTTCAGACAGTGTATCCACTCCCTCTCCTAGCTGCCTGGATCACTAACCTGGTAGACGTTTCCCGGCGGCAGAGGATGGGGGCTGTGCCAGGGCTGTGGCTACTCAGTCCTGAGCTGCTCCAAATCCTAGCACAGGCGGGTCTGAGACTGCAGCACAGAGGAAGTCCTGACTCATCACTGCAGTAGAGCCCCCAGCCTGTCCAGCGCTCAGGTGGAAGACTGGATGTAGGGGCCACTGCCAGGGCTTCAGTTTCCCAGCCTCACCAACAGGACTCCCCTCTTTCCAAAAGTAGGTGCTTCTGTCTCCCTGGACTGTGATCCTATGCCTCATCCATGCCCAAGAGCACCTGGGACAAAGACCACATCCCTAAGGACAGCAGGGACTCTGCTCTGAACACTACACAACAAAACGTTCTTCTAAAAACCTGTAGTGCTCTGAGCTCTTCGTTGCCTCACTTTTCGAATGGTTCTTATTTTCTGATTAACACCCTTCTATTTATTTTTTTAGAATAATCCTGTTAAGTCTTATTCCACATTCAAAGAGGTTGTCACAAAATCCCTCCAAGTCTGGTGGGTGAAGGGAAGGAAGGCATGTGCCATCATTCTCTGATCACATCCCAGGTTGGCTGTGGCTAAACACTTCCGCCCAGATTTACTTGTCTTCCTGGGAGCTGGGCGAGGGTGTAGAACAGGGTAAGCAGTGGCCTGCTGGAGAAGGTTCATTTGGGATTCTGGGGTGCAAAGAGAGCCTGGGCCCACCAAGATTTGCCTTCCCCCAAGGTCACATCCCACTACTCTGAGATCACAGTCTGGCAGTGTAATTTACTTTCTGCTGAGCTTCCTGGAGTCCAGGAAGTTTTAACTGCGCCTCTTCCCTTTCTCAGAACTCACCATTTCTTCAACCAGCCCCCTCCACCCCTAGTCATGAACTGCCCATCCACTATCACCCATGCTGGTGTGTAGGCAGGCAGGAAGTAGCCAGGAGGACATCCCTCGCTGCCCGAGTGAGGGGTCACTAAGACTCCAATTTCTGGAAATCTGGTTGTGGAAACAGGGAGGAGAGAATGTATACCCCTAAGTCTTACACCCAGAGTGCTAGCAGCAGTCCCTGGGGTCCCTCGCAGCACAAGCTGTACCTGTTTGCACTTAGCCTGAACCAACCAGAAGTCGGAGGTTGGCCTTGGAGTGTAGAAAGCAAAGAATCAGGCACAGTGGCCCACACCCGTAACCGACTATTTGGGAAGCTGACGGGAGGATAGCACATTCAATGGCAGCCTAGGTTACAGCAAGACCCTTGTCTATCTGTAGATAAGTTAATCATTGACATGAACTAATGTGGCTAGAAGGAGGTCTGCTGACAGCCTGGATTTGATTCCTGTCTCCTAGGTATGGAGGTCTACACAAGTCACCTTGCTGTGACCTGATTCCTGTCCACAGAGCGGGTGAAGGTTGGAGCCCCTGAATTAATACATTCGCATGCAGATCTTCTGTCTAAACAGGTGCTCAAGCAGTGTGTAAAGCAGGGCTATGATTATCATCCTTGCTTTTCTCCAACAGATCTGCCCCCAGAGAGCCCCTGTGGCACCCGAAAGCAAACTGTACCCTCTTAGCCATTGGGTTGGGGGCTGCACTAGAGGTGTGGTGGACTGTACACAGCTTGGTGGGGAGGCAGGGGAAAGCCAGTTTTATTGAGCAGATTTCCCAGATTCTGGGCTTAGGTCTTCCCTGTCCCCCCCCCCAGGAGGTAGTACCCCTACATCACCGACCCCAGGTCCAAGGCCACCTGCTCTACCACCTGGAGTCTCCCACGAGGAGAAGACCCATATTTGGCAAGAGATGAGTATGTGAGCAACTGTCCGCCAGTAGGAAAGGACAAATGGCTGAGGGGAGCAGGCCACTGCAGGCGGTGTAGCTACTGTCCTAGGAGACAGGACCTGAGGGACAGGCCTTCTGCCCTCAGGCACTGGCTGGCTTGGGCCTGCCCTGGCAGCGCAGCTTCTACTGAAGGCTTAGGGTCAGGCCAGTCTTGGGCAAGATCACTCGATCTCCAGGATGAGGTCATCGCCTTCCAGTGTCATGTCCTTTGTCACGTGAACTTTTCGGACAGTGCCTTCCATGGGCGAAGTCACCACAGTCTCCATCTTCATGGCGCTGAGCACGCAGAGGGGCTGGCCCTTGGTCACTCTGGCTCCTGCTGCCACCTTGATGTCGATCACCTTCCCTGGCATGGGTGCTCCAATCTGGCCCTTCACATCCTTCAGAGCCTTAGGGTGGAAGTGCATCTCCTACAGACAAGGCAGAGGAGCAGTAGTGACACACCAGGTCAGTCCCACCCCTCTCCGGCCAGCACTGCAGGAGCCGTACCTTCATAGCCTGGGTGTCCTTGACCAGGATGGACCGCAGCTGCCCGTTGAGCTCAAAGAAGACCTGCCTCTGGCCAGCCCGGTTCAGGTCACTCACAGCCAGGGCTTTGATGTGCAGTATCTTGCCCCGTTCCAGTTCCACCTGTGACAAGTGGAGGTGGAGGTTGGGAGGGAGGGAGAGTCGGGAAAGCAGGCCGCAGACCCTGGGCCCTCCTGCAGAGGAGTCTTCCTCTCTGGCCTGACTCACTGCATGCGTAAAAGCATAAAGCCTCGTGTCTGGTCTGGCAAAGACTCTGCTCTAAGCTCGTGAGGCTGGGTGAGAACCAAGCCATGGCACTCCAGGGCAAGGTCCTGAGTCCTCAGGACTAAGAAGGGGCTGTGGGCTCAGTGAACAAGTACCAGAACCACTGACCTCAAACTCCTCTGCAATTTTGGGTCCTTGCAGGAAGAGGCGGGTGTTGAGGCTGTCCAGCGGGCCAAAGGTGGATGTGAAGTCCTTGAACTGGGCAAAGACGTCAGGGTATATGGCTGCGGAAAGAACGTCCTCTGGGGTCACCTCCTCTCCATGCCGCTCTATCAGCTCCTTCTCCAATGCCTGCAGATTCAAGGGTGGGAGGGAGGCTCCAGGCCGCCCCTCTATTCTCGGCAGGTCCTTTAGCACCTGGGAAGCAATGCAGAGTCAGGCCTGGTTCTTGCCCCCAGGTCCCACCTCCCATCATGTGAGACCTTCCCTACCTTAGAGCAGAAGGGCTCGGGGAAACCCCCAGGAGGTATGCCAATGTAGCCCTGCAGGAACTCCACCACAGAGCGGGGGAAGGATAGTTCTTCCGCCTGAGCTTCAGCTTCTGCCCGGCTCAACCCATTCTGCACCATAAACTGGGCCAGGTCCCCCACAATCTTGGAGGAAGGTGTCACCTAAGGAGAAGTACCTATGGAGGTTGGGAGGCCAGGCCAGAGGCAGGGACACGAGGGGCTGCCGGGTGTGAGCCCTGGGCCTTGCTCACCTTGATCAGGTCGCCCAGCATCTGGTTGGCCTCCACATAGGCTTTTTTGACCTCCTTAAACTTGGAGCCCAGCCCCATGCTGTGAGCCTGGAAGTGTAGGTTGGTATACTGGCCGCCTGGGATTTCATTCTCATACACGTCTGAGTTGCCAGACTTCATGGTGGCTGTGCAGTCGAAGGCTGCGTACAGTCCCCGAGTCCCCTCCCAGTACTCACTGTAGTCGAACACGCGCTCCAGGGGCACCTCTTAGGGGAGAGAGAGACCACATGAGAGGAGCTTATCAGTGTGCCAAACTACCAGGGCTCTTCCCAGTCCAGGACAGGACTGATCCCATCTCAAACTTGAGTGGGAAAAGAAAGCCAAAGTGGCATCTGATTCCAGACGTGTCAGACTCTTCTGAGGCTGGAAGTGACTGGTTTTGAGGGGGAATGGCCCGCTCACCTGTGTCCAGGGGAGTCCCTTTGGTACAGGCCACCAGGGCCCCCATGCTGGGTTGCGAAGTCATCCCAGACATGGAGTCCGCCGCGACGTCCACTACATCGGCCCCAGCCTGAGCACAGGCCAACATGGTGGCCACACCTGCCCCGGCCGTGTCGTGGGTGTGGATGTGCAGGGGGAGGTCGGGGAAGCGGTCCCGGAGGGAGCTGACCAGCATGGTGCAGGCTGCTGGCTTCAGCAGCCCTGCCATGTCCTGAAGCGGTGGGGAGGAAAGAAAAGGTGGTTAGGAAGGGGTCTTAACGTTGGGCTGTATGGGTGAGGGATGAGAGGTGGGCTAGAGGCCCCGGCACCTTGATGCACAGGATGTGGGTGCCAGCTCGCACCAGCTCTTCAGCCAAGTCCATGTAGTACTGCAGTGAGTATTTGGTACGGCTGGGGTCAGCCACGTCTCCCGTGTAGGAGATGGCGGCTTCCACCACACCCCCAGCAGTGCCTGCTGCCTCCATGCCCAGGAGCATGTTTGGCAAGTAGTTGAGGGAATCGAAGATCCGGAAGACATCCATGCCGTTCTCTTTGGCCACCTCACAGAACCTGACAGGTGAGAAACCAGCGTGAGTCCTTACCCACTCCTTCCTGCACTTCTCTGGTTGTGGCCTATTCTATAGCCCCTCAAGAATGAAGTCTGGCCTGCCTGGGGAGTGGGGGGCCTCGAGAGCATGAAGGTCTTTTCCCAGGGCAGCCTGGTTGCCCAAGGGTACTGGTATCACAGGCCTACAGCTGATTCCTGATAGTCACATGCCCTGCTGCTTTGATCTGCCAGGCCAGACAATCAATGGGATTCTTTGCTTTGCTAAGGAGTGGGGAGCAGGAGGGGGGCTGAACCAAGAGCTTTCAGGTCTGGGTTCCAAGCCCCAGTCCATGTCTACTGGGACAAGTCGGCTCCTTCTCAAAATATGTATTGCCACGAATGATCTAGAACAATCTACCTATCCGGTTCTACTTAGGCTCACTTGAAGACCACGTTGTCAGGGTAATTGGTGTAGCCCACGGCATTGGCCCCCCGCAGCAGCATCTGGAACGGGATGTTGGGGATGAGTTCGCGGAGCTCCTGCAGCCGCCGCCAGGGGCACTCGTACAGGAAGCGCATGGCAACGTCGAACGTGGCTCCTGCAGGGACAGAGAGGGGTCATTCCAGGGCTCACCCCAGGGCTGCTGACTCTCAGCGCCGGCCTGCAGCTCCCTGTGCTGATCTCAGGAGGGTGCGCAGGCACCTTCCCCTGGACCTCCCTGGTGTGACTGGCTCCTCCCTGCTCCCCTCCCAGCACCCCAGGAATGGGCTGCAGTTAGTGTGTGCAGGGCAAGCGCACTGTGAGCCACACGGTTCCACTCTTGGGTTACTTCACAGCATGGCTAGTTCTGTGTCCCCTGTGGCCTCCTGGGCTGGGCGTCCAATCCTACCAGCAGTGACCATAACCCAGCCCTCTTTCAGCCTACCTCCCCAATTTTCTATGCTGAAGAGATTGTTGAAGTTGTGGGCAACAAAGGGTGAGATCTTTTTGAGATCGTGTGTGCGCACACGGGTGGCCAGCAGTGACTGGTGGGCATCTCGGAAAGTTGTGTCCATCAGCAGTAGCCCCTTATGGTTCCTCACAGCTCGAGCAAAGCCTTCTGGCCCTTCTCGCAGAAGGATGTCTCTGAAACCAGCTGGGGGAGGGCCTAGGACAGACACGTAGATGCATGAGTACCCATCGTGCAGCTAACTCTCCTGCTGCCCCTTGAGTGGGTAAAACACATCTCACCTACCTATGGGCACTGCAGGAACAACAGGGTCCACCGGGCTGGGGCTGGCTTTGACAGGGATTGGGGTGGTAGGACCGTTCACCATGACATGTCCTAGAGGGAGAGTGGACACTGTCAAGACAAGCTGGGCAAGGCAGAGTTGGGGCAGCAATGTGGGCAGGTGGGCTTGGGTGGGGACTGTCCTCCTGTTGGATCAGTGGAAACCTACTGAGAGTTACAAGGAGGATGGTCTCTAAGATCAGGAGCAAGAAGGGTACAGGCTACCTAGCAAGGGCAGGGCTATGATGGTGGGAGGAGCAAGGAGCGTAGAGGGGAGAACAGGGCAGTGTGGGCGGACCAAGATAGTGCAGCAATTTCTGGGCCCGGTTCTGTGCTGGCCGAAGCTGAAACAGTTCAGGATTCTCATCAATGAACTGGGTGTCCACAGTGCCCGAGAGGAACTGCTGGTTGTTGAGCACGTTCTGCAGGAAGGGGATGTTCGTCTGCAGGACAGAGATGAGACATGTCACTATGCAGCCTGGATGGGGACGCTGCTGGCAAGTGGCACCTCCCACCACATACAACGTTTTGACCCTCCCCTCAGCTACCAGGCCTGGGTGCACGCCATCCATCCCTGCTCACCCCAGAGCATGTGCCAACACCTCCCTCCTCCTGCTTCTAGAGCCCAGAAACCGGCACCTTCACTTTCTCCCCAGCCTCGAACCAGCCCCCTGGAAGGAAGTCCTTCGCTCAGCTTGTCCCGGCTCTCACTGGTCCCTCCTCCCTCCTGCTGCTCTGGCCTCTCTCTCCACGACTAGGTCCAGGACCACCTGTCTCCAGAGCCAAGACTCAGGGGTAGAACTGCCTCCTGGCCACTTGAACATCTTGGGGGGGGAGGGGTGATGAGCAAGTCCTACCCCCCACTGCCCGTCTGGTTGATGGATGCCCAAAATCGATACCCACAGGCAGGATAATTGTCCCATGGCCAACTCTGGACTTAATTCCTTCTACTCAGGCCACACCTTCCCATAGCTGCTGCTTCACAACTGTCTGTGGTCACATGTGGGGGCTGCCAAGGCTTTGACTCAAGGGAGTGGGCCTAGGCCTTGGTGCCCCCCACAGTCGCACTGACCAAACCTCCTGCTCCTGCAGTCTGTTCCTCTGCAAATATGACGGGTCCCTCTCTAGGGTCCCTAAATGGAACCAGCTTTTCCTTCTGCTCTTCTGCATCCCTTTGTGATCTCTAGGGAGAAGAGTAACTGGAAGCCGCTTGGCACCTGGGGAGCAGCACTAGGAGATCCTTGTCCATGGCTACATCAGGAGCACCTCTGCAGGGTACTTCTCAAGAGTTTCTGTTAAAACCTTCACAGGAACTCGAGGACAGAGGACTCCTGCAGGCCTGGACCCTGCTACCAATTTCTCACAATCATCCATGACTGCAGGGCAGGGGGGACATGGAGTCTCATGACTGCCTGTCTTCTAGAAACTAGCCTCTTGCCTAAAGACATTTCTACTAGACCCAACGTGACGCTTAGCCATGCTTGTCAAACCATCAGAACCCAGAGCTACCGAGAGAAGGATCCCCAGAGTCCCCTTCCCCTGCGGCACCTTTCTCTGCAGTTACAGGGCCACCACGGTTGCTTCTGTACCAGAAGCCCTGTGGTGCCAAGTACCATGTCCCACGACAGACGTTAGTGCCCACGAATGGGAACACCTTTGGTGGTGAGAACAAAGATGTGCCTGAGGCCACGTCCAGAGAGTTCAGCAGCCTAAAATCACTCCTCAAGGAGAACAGCCTCAGCAGAGATAATAACACTGCAGTGGCAACAGTCAGCCTGCTTCCAGCTGCAGGGAGTTAAGTCCTTCCAGCTGCAGTTTCCGCTCCGCCCTAGGAAGCCTGAAAGTACCTGCAATTAATATCCCTTGGTCTACTGAGGAAACCATTTCCGTGGTTAAGTAATTTGCCCAAGGCTGCACAGCTGTGCCGAGCAGAACTAGAATCCAGTCTCTGTTCCCCTAATTCTTGCTAAATTCTTGCCCCCTGCTCCACTCCCTTCCCGCGAATGATGTTTGGATGGAGGGGAGCAGGAAGGAGATACTCCTTGCGAGGTGGCGACTTTCCATGTTTTCCAACTGGGTAGACCACTCCTAAGAAGAGCGCAAACAAGGAACAGGGTACCAGTCTCCGGGCCCTCATTGCTCCCAGCCAAACCCCAGCTCGGAGCCCACCTTAGACCTAAGCTCACTTCAGCCACGCTTCTTGGGATGAGGCCCCCGCGGGGGCGGGGCTGCGCCGCGCTGCGGACCACTGACGCACAGCTTCAAACAGCGTGCCACCGACAGCCTGCTGGGAAACGGCGTAGCGCAGACCAATCGGGCCGAAGCCGGAGGCCGGTTGGCTCCCGAGCGCCGGGCAAACGGGGCGGGCGGGGGACCCGGAGGAGTGGAGGAGGGAGGGGCGCGGGGCGGGACGCGCCGCCAGCCCTGAGGCCGAGCCCTCTCAGCCCCACCCCGCAGCAGCCCAGCCGGGGGGCGCCGCCCCAGCCCCCCAAGGCCCGGGCCTGTTGGGGACCCTCCACGTGACCCGGTGATGCAGAACGGTTATGACCTTCAGCGTGTGTCTGTGATAGCGAGGGTCCCAGCCACAGCGCTGGTTTGTTGCACCCGGCCCTGCCCGTGGGTGCGGGGACGTGTGGGTGTGTGGGCTTGTGTGGGCGTGCTGGGGAGGGTGCCCAGCGACATGTGACTAAGACTCGTCTCTGGGAGATGGTAAAGGGGCCCGCGAGCTGGCGCTTTGTCTGGCTGTCTGCAGAGCCGCCGCGGCGGGCGCCGAAGCGGTGCAGGATGCCGGGGCGCCAGGGTGGCCGGGGGCGCGCGCGCCTGTGCCAGGGTGAGTGCGCTGCGGCAGCACCAGCGGGCAGCGCAGGGGTTCGGTCCGGGCCTCGGGCGTGACTGGGCGCCACCCGTGGGCGCTGCAGTGGCTGCGTGTCCCCGTGACCTCGGGAGTCGGCCTGAGGCCCGGGTGGGTCCCCGCGCCCCTCCTGGACCGCCCTCCACGTGCGTGTACGCGGCGCGCGTGCTCGCCGCCGTGCACCCGCCTGCCTGTCGCCACCGCCGCCGCCGCGAATCGGGCCGGGAAAGGTGCCGAGAACGGATACAGCTGGGGCCGTGGGCCCGAGAGCAATGGGCCGGAGGGCGCTCGGCTGGCGGGCCCGGCCTCGCCCCCGCGGGAGAGGGGCCTGGAGTCGGCAGGAGCCGGCGGGGCCCGCGGGGAGGCCGGCCCGCGTCCCGTGAGCGACGGACACCAGGTGAGGGGACCGCGGGGCCGCTCAGGGAGGGGGCCACAGTCCGCGTGAGAGATTTGGGGGAGGCCTTCCTCAGCTGCAGAGGGGAGGACGCCGACAAGGGAGAAGGGGGTGGCCATTCCAAGGGACACCAAGAAAGGGAAGTTCCGGGACCCTCCCTGCTGTTGCCCACCTCCGCTTCCTGCCTTATGCCTCACCTTGTCCCCAGCACCTGGACTCCCCTCAAGTACTTAGAAAATGTGACCTTTACTTTGAGGGGCCTGGGCCTGCAGCCCCAGCCGCCTTTTCTCCCTGGGGTCCTCCTTGAGCTACTGATCCAGCCCTTTCCCGGGCCAGGCTTGGGAACTGGCTTCCGGGACTGTGCCCTAGGCACAAGTGGGCACCTGCACCAGCCCCACCTGTGCCTGGGCTGCGGCCCTTCTCCACAGGGCGCCCACCATGGCACCACCGCTCCTGCTGCTGCTGCTGGCCAGTGGAGCAGCCGCTTGCCCGCTGCCCTGCGTCTGCCAGAACCTGTCGGAGTCGCTCAGCACCCTTTGTGCCCACCGAGGCCTCCTGTTTGTGCCACCCAACGTGGACCGCCGCACGGTAGAACTGCGTCTGGCTGACAACTTCATCCAGGCGCTGGGACCCCCTGACTTCCGGAACATGACGGGACTGGTGGACCTGACCCTGTCCCGCAACGCCATCACTCGAATTGGAGCCCGAGCCTTCGGGGACCTGGAAAGCCTGCGCTCCCTGCACCTGGATGGCAACAGGCTGGTGGAGCTGGGCAGTGGCAGTCTGCGGGGTCCCATCAACCTGCAGCACCTCATCCTGAGTGGGAACCAGCTGGGGCGCATCGCGCCGGGGGCCTTTGACGACTTCCTGGACAGCCTGGAGGACCTGGACCTGTCCTACAACAACCTCCGGCAGGCGCCCTGGGCTGGCATCGGTGCCATGCCTGCCCTGCACACCCTCAACCTGGACCACAATCTCATCGACGCACTGCCCCCAGGGGCGTTTGCCCAGCTTGGCCAGCTTTCTCGCCTTGACCTGACATCCAACCGCTTGGCCACACTGGCACCTGACCCACTCTTCTCCCGGGGACGTGATGCTGAGGCCTCCCCCTCCCCCCTGGTGCTGAGCTTCAGTGGCAACCCACTGCACTGCAACTGTGAGCTGCTGTGGCTGCGGCGGCTAGCCCGGCCTGACGACCTGGAGACCTGCGCCACCCCGGCCAACCTGGCAGGTCGATACTTCTGGGCAGTGCCTGAAGGCGAGTTCTCCTGTGAGCCGCCCCTCATTGCCCGCCACACACAGCGCCTGTGGGTGCTGGAGGGCCAGCGGGCCACCCTACGATGCCGGGCCCTTGGGGACCCTGTACCCACCATGCACTGGGTTGGCCCCGATGACCGGCTGGTTGGCAATTCTTCCCGAGCCTGGGCTTTCCCCAATGGAACCCTGGAAATTGGGGTGACAGGCGCTGGGGACGCAGGAGACTACACCTGCATTGCCACCAACCCTGCGGGTGAGGCTACAGCCAGAGTGGAGCTCCGGGTGCTGGCCTTGCCCCATGGCGGGAACGTCAGCGCTGAGGGGGGCCGTCCTGGGCCCTCGGACATTGCTGCCTCAGCTCGAACTGCTGCTGAAGGCGAGGGGACTCTGGAATCTGAGCCAGTCGTGCAGGTGACAGAAGTGACAGCCACCTCGGGGCTGGTGAGCTGGGGCCCAGGGCGGCCGGCTGACCCCGTGTGGATGTTCCAGATTCAATACAACAGCAGCGAAGACGAGACTCTCATCTACCGGTGAGGATGAGCCCTGCACCCTCCCCCTCCCCCTCCCCATGTGCCCCCATATCAAGCCTGTGCCTGCCCCTCTGCTTGGCATCGTGCACCAGCCTCTCTGCTTGTGCTCTCAGGGGCAGGTCGGGCCAGCTCCTGGATGGCGGAGTGTGTGGGGCGGGAGGGGCTGCTTGTGAGCGGCAGCACTGGCTGTGTGCCAACCCCACTGGGGGGGCAGCTGGTATCTGCGGTGTTTCTGCCTCCACTTGGTGTCCGTGCCCTGCTGTCCTGAATGTGGCTGTTCTCGGCCTTCCGAGGAAATGGGTCTGCGTGTCACAGGGCCTGGAGGGACTGCTGGGCACAAACCTGGGAGCACAGGTGGCAGCAGCGAGGTCCTGCCACAGGGATGGGAGAAGCCTGACCACAGCCCTGGCCCCTGACCCACTGTCCTTGCTTGCAGGATCGTCCCGGCCTCCAGCCACCACTTCCTGCTGAAGCACCTGGTCCCTGGTGCCGACTACGACCTCTGTCTCCTAGCCCTGTCGCCCGCCACGGGGCCCTCCGACCTCACATCCACCAGGCTGCTGGGCTGTGCCCACTTTTCCACGCTGCCAGCCACACCCTTGTGCCACGCCCTGCAGGCCCATGTGCTGGGCGGGACCCTGACTGTGGCTGTGGGAGGAGTCCTGGTGGCTGCCTTACTGGTCTTCACTGTGGCCTTGCTGGTTCGGGGCCGGGGAGCTGGGAATGGCCGTCTCCCGCTCAAGCTCAGCCACGTCCAATCCCAGACCAACGGTGGCACCAGCCCCATGCCCAAGAGTCACCCACCACGAAGCCCCCCGCCCCGCCCCCAGCGCAGCTGCTCCCTGGACCTGGGAGACGCTGGTGGGTGCTACGGGTATGCCCGGCGCCTGGGGGGAGCCTGGGCTCGGCGGAGTCACTCTGTGCATGGGGGGCTGCTGGGGGCCGGGTGTCGACGTGTGGGGGGCAGTGCAGAGCGGCTGGAGGAGAGTGTGGTGTGAGAGGAGGGCCCGCTGTTTCTGTGCTCCGAGGAAGGAGCCACAGAGGCCCAGGGGGCGGCACCCAGCCTGGGGGGCAGCACGTCCCTGGGCCCCACCCTGCTTTTTATCCTCTGTACCTCAGGCTCCCATGTCCTTGGTGGACGGCAAGCCCCATCCTTGTTCTGGCCTCCAGCTCAAGGGACCGGTCCCACCAACAGGTGCTCAGAGCCACCAAGGCAGGGGCTGCGGCCACCAAGAGGGAGTCTTGTTCTATTTATAATAAAACTGTTGGGGTCACCTCAGTTCAGGTCTTGGTCTCATGCTGCTCCATTTCAGGGGAGAGGGGGCAGACAGGAAAGCTGAGAGGCACACAGACTGGCATGGGTGTCAAGGCTGGAGGGATTGCCAGGCTTGGTTCTCTTGGCCTGTCCGAGCTCTCCAGGCTTGAGGGCACAGGACCCAGTGTGCCAAGCTTAGGCACAAGGAACTGACTGCGAGCAGCTTCCCCAGCAAACACTTGGGGCATTTAGTATCAGCACATGTCACCAGAGTTCACGGCAGTGCACTTCAAACAAGGACTGGAATGGGGTCATTGCCCTGAGACCCACCCACAGGTCCCCATGGCTCCTGGAGGGGACAGGCCTGCCCACCATCTCCTGGAGCATCTTTTCGCTTTTTAGGATGCCATCCAGAAGTGCCACTGGCAGCCATCAGCCTGGGGCCCCCCCGGATGGCCCTGTGGCTCCCCCGTCTGAGAAGGAAGGCTCTTCCCAGCTCTTCTCCCAAAACCCTGTGGGATTGTTCTGAAAAGATGTCTTCGGCCTGCCCTTGTGGCATAACCTCTGCCTGCTCTGGTCCTGGCTGGCCAGGCCCCCGCTTCCTGTGCTGTGATGCCCAACCAGGCCCTCCCTGCAGCCTCTGACCTGTGCGCCTCAGCCTCCCCCTTCCCACCCATGGATCCACCTGTGGGTGGATGGGGGGCCTGCGGGTGGATGGGGCCCTGTAGAGCACTGAAGGGACAGCACTAGCATGACGGCCCCGTAAGCCTTGACAAGAGGCAGGAAGCAGAAGAGGCTAAACGAAACAGGACCAGCATTGTCCGTGGGCCCTGTTGTGGACGGGGCATCCCGTGAGAGGAAGAATGGACGCCTGCAGGGGCTGGAGGCCCAAGCCCATCCCCAGGCTGATGCACCCACGGCTACGTGGGCAGGTGCTGGCTTCAAAGGACAAGACGGTATTTCTTGGCTGTGAATGCATCTCTGGCTACAGACACCAGTAATGAACAAAGCCCGGCAAGGAGGCAAGGGGCACCTCGAACCCTTGCTGGCAGGCAGCCACCACGGCCAGACCTGGCCCCTACCACAGCCATGCCCCCCCAGCTGCCCCTCACCACAGCTGCCCCTCACCACAGCTGCCCTCCTCGTCTGTCCCTGAAGCATCAGCTACCCAGATGCAGCTCAGGAGGGCTTGTTTGGAGTGACAGATCTGACTATACATGGGCCTCATCTCTCTCCCAGGGGGCTCACACTTTCTTGGAATTTACAATTTCCAGCACAGATAGTAGGACCTCTATTGAAATTACAGGGCTGGAAACAGCTGGGCCCCCAGTTCAGTAACCAAATCCATACCTGGCACCAGAGCAGGAAGGCAGGGCCTGACAGGCCAGTACACTGAGGTCAGATGGGACCTGGACACCAACCAGAACAGCCGAGACTGGCTCAGGAGGAGGACTGTATGAATGAAGGCCAGGCGGGGGAGCGGGGGGGGGGGGGGGGCGCAGGGGCCACGCCCACCCTCAGCAAGGCTGAGCGCAGACCAGAGGTGGCTCAAACACACAGGGTGTGGCTCTCACCTTCACACCTCGCACTCGGAACTCTGCCAGGGCTCGGCTCATCTTAGTGGCAGCTGTGGGGTGGTCTTTGCCATGGGCGATGACTTTGACCAGCAGGGAATCGTAGTGGGGCGAGATGACAGCCCCCTGGAAGGCTGAGGCGTTGTCGAGGCGGATGCCCATGCCCTCGCCGCTGCGGAACACCTGTGGCAGAGGGAAGCCCAGTCAGCAGCTGGGGACGGACTGTGGGCAAATGGGGTTCCCAGAGACGACCCCATCTGTGGGGCCTCAGGGTGCTGAGATTGAGCTTGAGGATGCTGCTGGAGAACCCCAATTCTGGCCAGTCAAGGGGGTCTGTCCCCTTCCTGCCCCTCAGTCATGTGCAGCCAGCCAATGTGTTGGGTGAGCAGATGCCTGAGCCTCCCAGTCACCTACCCTCCACCTGTCTGACCACCCTTCTGCTTTGCAGTCCTTTTCTATGTTCCAGAAGTGGCATGTGGGGCCCGACACCAGCATAGAGGCAGGATGCAAGAAAAGGAGACAGGCAGCACAGGAGGTCTCCTCCCTCCCTCCCCCTCCCCCTCCCTCCCCCTTCCTTTCTCTTTCTTTCCTTCCTCCCTCCCTCCCTCCCTCCCCCTTTCTCCTACCCCCTACTAGGTAGCCCAGGCTGTCCCTGAACTAAGTGATCCTGAGACTGGGATTACAAAGGGCACCATTGAGCCCAACTTGGTTTGTTTTTAATGGGTAGGGGGTGCAGTCACTAGCTCCCTCCCTGGGGGAGAGGGCGCAGGAGGGGAGACATGGGAAGTGTCGGGTGGCTGGCACATTGGCACGTACAGGGGTGAGTGCTCCCAACAGGTGGGACCCCATGTGCACAGGAGGAAGAAGGGGAGGGAAGAAGCCAGGGGGTTGGGGACACCCTCGGCATCACCCCTGTGCTTCCGAGGGGCACGGGCTATGCTCAATAGAGAGGAACCTAATGAAATATTTAAGGATGGACACTCAGCTGTGTGCAGGAACTGCCAGCTAAAAATACTCTGTGGTGGCCGGCTCTGAAGCCTGCCGCGGAGGTGGGGGTGGGCGGTGGTCCACGCGGCTGAAGCTGAACCCCAGTTGCCTAGTGGCCTCATCCCTGCCAAGGATGGAGGAGCCAGGCCCATGGACGGTGCCAGCCTGAGAGACCCGCATAGGGGTGGGAAGGGAATGTGGGAGGTCAGCTCCCCACAGAGGCCCCTGGCCCTCAAGGTCACCAGCGCCCATCCTTGCTCCTGCAAGGTCTCGGCTCACGTGCGTCTCTGCTGCCCCTGCCCCGGGCCCTCTACTCTGAGCCACACCTGGGTGTCTCAGATGTCCTGGGTCCTCTGACCAGGAGGCACAGCACTGTCCTCACCAGGGCCACAGGATGAGGGAGCAGGCCTGGGCCTGGGAGACTGAGAGGAGCTGCGGCCCTAAACTTGGCTGCACCTCACAACGTTGCAAAGGCCTCATTCACTCCTAACCCTCTGGCCCACCTCTCCACAGGGACCCCAGTCTTGTCACTCCCACCCCAGAGTTCTCACAAGCTACTCCCCGACGCAGACAGAAGGCAGAATAGAGGCTGGCAGCTCTGACTGCCACCATGAGACTTGGGGCCCCACAGCTGGTCTGTGCGGTGCAAGCGAGCCGCTCGCGGGCTGGCTACTGGAATGGCCTTCTGTGGAATGTCGTCTCCCTACTCCAGGGCCTGCTGGCTCCCAGGTGCTCTCAGCCAGCTCGCATGGACCCCTGTGGAATGGTGCTGACTTCTGGGTGCCCTACAGCGGCAGGAGCATCTGAGCCGAGCCCTGTCCGTCACCCAGGAAGCACTGCCTACCTACCTCAATGCGACCTGTGTCTGGCTGGAAGCTGCGTGCAGGATCCTCAGTGGTGACTCGGCATTGGATGGCACAGCCGTTGATGCGAATGTTCTCCTGTTGCAGGCCCAGGTCAGGCAGGCTCCTGCCCTCTGCCACGTGGATCTGAGCGTGGACCAGGTCCACGCTGCGGGGGGAGACACAGGGAGGATGAGGTGAGGCTCAGAGAAGGAGCCCAACAGCGCTCAAGGAGCGTCCTGGCTATGACACTGCTCCTCAGCCTGGGCTGAGGCGCAGCAGCCGCCAGTGACAGAAGCTTCCAGAAGACAGCCCACCTGCCCTTCACCCTCCTGTTGCCTGTCCTCTGCCGGCCCCTGTCCCAAGGCTACAAACTCTTCCCTCTTGACCACAAGAGGGAAGTCTAGGCAGTACTCAAAGTCCCGGGCTCTTGGAGCTACGCTGTGTTAGAAGGGTAGGTGGACACTGAGGCCCAGCATGGTGCTCACGCCCATCACCCCAACACTAAGGAAGAGGGGGCAGGAGAACCAGGAGTTCAAGGTCGTCCTTGGACTCCCCCTGTTCACATGGTTTCTAAGGCTGGGGCCTGAGCAACTGGTACCCTAAGGATGGTGAAGAATGTGGCAGAACAGCTGGCAAGGGGACCCTGAAGTTTACAGTGGCCAGCAGCTCCCCATGCTCGGTGCACCTCCCAAGCAACTAAGATGGTGATGATGGTCACCAGGTACCAGCCCGTCTCCAAGCTACTGGCCAGGTGCTGTTGGTCCAAGCTAGATCTCAGCTCTCAGATCTGCCACTTCAAGGAAAAGCTTGAGGGTCAGAGAGGATGAGCCTACCCCAGGCCCCACACGCTCAGGTCCCAGGCAACTGTCAGGAATGTTCCATGGTGAGGGGACCAGCCCAAAGTCAAGGTTTAATAGTTAAATGGCTAAAAGAAAAAAAGTACCTATTGTAACAGTTTGTAGAATAGTTTTTTTTTTTTTTTTTAAATCTGCGGCCAAAGCTTGAGGGAGAACACAGCAGTACAGTGTTCTAGAAAAGCTGGTGTAGTGCAGGTTTAGACTCAGGTGTTAATGGGCACACCTTGGCCATGAAGGCCAGAGCAACGTAACTGGAAGAGAGGATGTTGACGTGCAGCCGGAGGCACAATGTGCAGCCGCGGACAGAGCTCGCCAGGAGTCACAGCCTGGGGATGCCTTCAGCAAGCAGCAAATTTTAAAGCAGAACAAAAATTCTTTGTGCAGCTATATACCGACTAAAACAGGGAGAAACATATCCAAAGGCTGAGCACCGCGGGGTGCACAGAGCCGAGGGAGGGCTGAAGAGAGACTGGGGCTCTAGCTCACTGTGGAGACTCTGGAAACTCTCGCAACCTCTCTGAGGCTGGGTTTCCCAGTCTGAGAAATGGGGCAATGGGCGTTCCTCCCAGGGCCAGGCTGTGGGCACCCGAGCAGCACCTGGCATCCGGCTGGGAGCACTAGGCTCTGGGTCATTTTACTTGTTCCCTTGTATCTGCTGAAGTGGAAGCAAGTGAGCCGTGCTGAATGAAGCCCCAGAAGCCATGGGGCCATGGAACCCCCCAGACCGCCTCCTGCCCGCGCCCTGGGCTCACCCCCCAGAAGCCACAGGGCCACGGAACCCCCCCAGCCCCTTCCTGCCGCGCCCTGGGCTCACTCTGTGATCTCCTCGGTGACCGTGTGCTCCACCTGCAGGCGGGAGTTGACCTCGATGAAGTAGTGCTTGCCGCGTTTGTCCACCAGGAACTCCACTGTGCCTGCGTTCTCATAGCCCACCTGTGGGGGCCACAGTAAGCAAGGGGGGGCACAGAGAAAGGGGTACACCAGGGGAGCCCACCACCACCAAGACTCTGGAGCAGATCGGCCTCTGGTAACCCTGCTGGATGGAGGGACGCAGTCACCAGCACCCAGGACGGAGCACAGACTTCCGCCAACTCTGCAGACCTCAAGGCTTCACACGCAGCTCCTGCCCTCAGGAGACGTCCTCCTGCCCCGCCCTTTCCAGCAGCTGCTCGGGCCCGCTGCCCGGCCTCCTGCCACTTCTTCCCCATGGAGGGGAAGTTCCCTCCTGCTCTGTCATCATCTGCCCGCGTCCCCACTCAGGGTGTCACCTCAAGAGAGGCATCCGACAGGAACCCACAAGGTCCCGGCTCTAACTAGGTTGCAACCCCCCCACCTCCTCTCCCCTCACCCCCCCTTCACCTTAGGTCCCTCTGGATCCACATCCCACATTGCCCCTCCCTGGAATCTGGGTGTTAAGAGTGTCACTGACAGGTCAGAACAAGGCCAGGGTGAGACCCCTCCTCTGAGACAACCCCAACCCTGGCCCCTGTGCCCTCCAGGGCCCCTACCCACTGCCAGTCTCATCAGCACGTGCTCTATTCCACTGGGGGGGTCCAGGATTGTCCCCCATTTCTACTTTCTGGGCCCGGGCGGCCTGCTCTGGAGGCCGTGGGGCGGGGCCTGGGCCATAGGTGCAACTGAGCTGGGAAGACTGAGGGAGGCTAGGACCACCAGGGGTCTGCGCTGCCGGCAAGTGCTCCAGGCCTGGGCAGGTCACTGCCGACAGGCACAGCCCCCCTTCCTCCACCACACCCCCAGATCTACTCCACCAGCGCTCCCAGGGAAGCAGAGCCAGGCAGAAGCCTCACCAAGGGGACGGATTGTGACAACCGGGATGCAGGGAAGGGTGAGAGCCAGCAAGGGGACACGGCTTCACTGACTGTTCACAAAAACCAGGATGAGCTGGGGCCACAGAAAGGCTGGAGGCGCAGAGGGTGTGGGAGGGGCTCCTCCCCTGCCTTCTCCTGACCACCCTGACTGGAAGTCTGTCCTTTGGGGCAGACACTTCTGCCATCATAGAAGACAGCGCGCGTCCAGCTTTTTCCAGCCCAGGAGACTTGCACGCCTCCCTTCTCTCCTCCCTAGCCGCTGTCCACAGTGTCACCCCACTACCCGGCCATGAAACTCTCCTGGGCAGAAGCACCAGTGAGTTTGCAAGAACTATCTGTTCCTCATGTCCCCACGAGTATGCCCTCACCTGTTTGGCAAGTTTGACAGAGTCGCTGGTGAGGCGTGAGCGGATTTGGGGGTCCAGGTGGGTGGCGGGGGCGATCTCCACCACTTTCTGGTGGCGCCGCTGGATGGAGCAGTCCCGCTCATACAGGTGCAAGACGTTCCCGTACTGGTCCCCTGGGCACATGGGAAACCAGCTCAACCTCCCCTGCATCCAAGGCCTCCTACGCACTGCACCGTGTGCGCCAGACCAGGCCCTAGGGAGGCCGCCGAGACCTCTGCTGCCACTGTACTCACCCAGGATCTGCACCTCGATGTGGCGTGGCTTTTCGATGAACTTCTCCACAAACAGCGCCCCATTCCCAAAGGCCGCCAGGGCCTCAGAATAGGCCCGGGTATAATTCTCCTCCAGCTCCTGAGGACGGGCGAGGTTAGGAGACAAGGGGCCCGGCTGTGCCGTCTGCTGCACCCCCAGTCCAGAGCAGCAGCTGCTCCACACCCGACCTTCGGTGTCTAAACCTGCCTTGCTTACCTCATAGCTGTGCACAACCCTCATGCCTCGGCCCCCGCCCCCGTAGGCAGCCTTGAAGATAATGGGGAAGCCGTAGGTGTTGGAGAACTCGTGAGCCTCGTGCAGGGACGTGATGGGAGAATCGGTACCAGGCACCACTGGGATGCCTGTTGGGGGACAGTGTGGGGTCTCCGTAATGAGCCCGTCAGGGAAACAGTACCAGCCCCTACTTGCCAGCCCCTGGGAGGAGCCATGTGTCACCTGCGGCGATGGCAATGGCCCGGGCCTCCACCTTGTCTCCCATCTTGCGGACCACCTCTGGGCTCGGCCCAATAAACCGGACCCCAGCATCCTGACAGGCCTGGGCAAAGTCTGCTCGCTCCGAGAGGAACCCGTAGCCAGGGTGCACCGCGTCCACACCATTCTCCTGCAAGGCGCCAGGAAGGCAGGAGCCCCTCAGTGTCCTCTTCCCCCTCCTCCCTTGCCGGCAGCGCCCCCCTGTTCTCTAGCGAGTACAGGCACAGGCTCACCTTGGCCACCTTGATGATGTCCGGGATGTGCAGGTAGGCCTGCACAGGGGCTAGGCCTCGGCCGATGAGGTAGGCTTCGTCGGCTTTCTGACGGTGCATCTGGCCCGTGTCCTGCTCCGAGTAGACGGCCACCGTGCGGATGCCCAGCTCCGTGCACGCACGGAACACACGGATGGCGATCTCACCTGGGGCAACAGGCGAGAAGGTAGAACCCTCCCCACGCACTCCTGAGACACACAGAGAGGGCTCTGGTGGGGCAGCGAGGAGAGGCCACTGCTCACGTGGCAGCATTTACCTCTGTTGGCCACCATGACTTTCTTGATGGGCTTGTACTCCAGGCGCCGGACATTTGGGGAGGCGGCGTGCGCAGTGGAGGAGCGGCGGACACCCAGGAGCCTCAGGCCCCCTCGGACTATTTGGAACTTCAGCATCTGTGGAGGGGGGTCAAAGCCCAGTGAGAGCAGGATGGCACTGGTTCCCTGAGAGGAGACAGGACCTCACCCTAGCAGGCCACAGGGAAGCCAAGAGCCTGCTCTGCCTCCACTGTGGATGAACCGTGCGAGTGCATTTAAACCTAGGGGAACTTGGCCCTACTCAACGTCCCAACACTCAGAACAGCGTCAAAACTGCAACTTTCGGGCCACAGACAACGGTGTGCATCTCACTGGCATGTGCCTGGCTCAACACCCTCATCTCCCCAACACCTGGCCTGGGGCCCCCCCAGGTCCAGCTGGCCAATTTTAAATGGGCTTCTTTTGCTGTCCGCTGTCCCAGCTCTCTTGGGAGCAGCTTCTCTCCCCGCAGAGGCTGGAACCTTCCTTCTACCAAGGGCGACTAGGTAAATTATTCATCACAATCATGGGGGACAAGTGGAAGAGGCGGGGCATAGGGAGACAAATCCTCTTAGAGGAGGCCCCCAGGTTAGCTGACCTGGGGGTGGGGGGACAGAGAGCGAGTGCGTGAGCTACACAGATACAGCCTGGACCAGGGGCTGGCCACCGGGACTAGGGCTGACCACCAGGGCCAGGGCTGACTACTGGGACTAGGAGCTGGCCACCGGGGCTAGAGCTGACCACCAGGGCCAGAGCTGACCATCAGGGCCAGGGCTGACCACCGGGGCCAGAGCTGACTACCGGGGTTAAAGCTGACCACCGGGGCTAGGGGCTGACCACCGGGGCTAGGGGCTGACCACCGGGGCCAGAGCTGACCATCGGGGCCAGAGCTGACCATCGGGGCCAGGACTGACCACCGGGGTTAGGGGCTGGCCACCGGGGCCAGGGGCTGACCACCGGGGCCAGGGGCTGACCACCGGGGCCAGGGGCTGGCCACCGGGGCTAGGGGCTGACCACCGGGGCTAGGGCTGACCACCGGGGCTAGGGCTGACCACCGGGGCTAGGGGCTGACCACCGGGGCTAGGGGATGGCCACCGGGGCTAGGGCTGACCACCGGGGCTAGGGCTGACCACCAGGGCTAAGGGCTGACCACCGGGGCTAGGGGCTGACCACCGGGGTTAGGGGCTGGCCACCGGGGCTAGGGGCTGGCCACCGGGGCTAGGGCTGACTACCGGGGCTAGGGCTGACCACCGGGGCTAGGGCTGACCACCGGGGCTAGGGCTGACCACCGGGGCTAGGGCTGGCCACTTTGCTTACAGGTCGGAGTTTCAGTTCTGTAAGGTGAAGGGGGCCTGGTTGGGCAGCTGCACAGCAACGGGAACAAACCCAATGAAATGTGCACTGAGCAGCAGCTGAAAGGGGTCAACATCACATCATACTATACCAACACCTTGCCAATCAACTGAAGACAACTTATATCCTACAACGCAGAGGTTTCAGAGCACTCATTTTGTGAGCAAAAAATACAGTGGGGTATGGTGGTTCACTTGAATACCAGCATTCAGAAAGCCTGAGGCAGACCAGCCTTGGGTACATAGTGCGTTCCAGGACAAAGCTGAAAATGTTCGACTTAGCCACTGTGTTTTCAGAACATAAAAGCAAACTCAATAAATAAAACAAACATTGCAAAACCCTAGTGTCACGGGATGGCCATCAAGATGGTGTGTGTGTGTGTGTGTGTGTGTGTGTGTGTGTGTGTGTGTGTGTGTGTGTGTGTGTATGTGTGTAGCCAAAGCAAGAGAAGACAAGACATACAAGGACTAAATCTTAGAGAAGAGGAAGAGGGTAGTCAGCACCCACTCACCCACTGGGCACAGTTTGTGACCTCAGGAAAATAAGGGGTCCACTCTCCTGTGAGGGTGCACCAGAAAAAGAGACAGGAAGAGAAAAGAGACATGAGATCACCTGATCAGTCAGTGATTGACGGATGCCTTGAGGCACAGCAGGGATGTGCTGTTCTAAGAGGGCGCACAGAAGCTGGGACCTGGCCAGTGAGAAAGAGGTGGTCACGTGAGCTTAGACTGGTGAAGGCCAGCAGCTGCCAAGGGCATCAGCTTTGTGTGCTGCCCTGGGGCTGCCAGTGTAGTTGGGGCTGACAGGTAAGGGCAGGTCTAAAAGACAGGAGTTGGGAAAGCCCTTTGGACAGGAAGTGATGGGGTCCCTCGAGTGGTTCCCATCTGATGACGTGGACACTAAAGAGAGGCGCAGAGCTTCTGGCCAGGGTGGGGACCATAGGGGCCAGCTGGGGTAAGACATGGGCGGGTACTTAGCAGGCAATATTCATTAGGCCCACAAAGGCAAGAAACACGTGTGATGGGCAAGGTGGGCTTTTCTACAATGGCCTGATTACAGAGAAAAAGGCAAGAATGAAAGCGAGCACAGCTCACGGGCAAGAGAGGAAAACCTGGCACTGTGATATGTAAAGCCAGGGAGAGAATGTTCCGGAAAAGAAATGGTCCTAGCCCATACTCCCAGGCCCACCAACAATGAAAAGTCTACCAGGAGGAAGAGCCAGCAAAGAGACTGGAGCCCTCAAGAGTCAGGAGGAGGCTGGAAGTACAGGACCAGAGTACACAGAGGGAGCTCTCCATGTGGTCCCCAGCAGGGGGCAGCGCCTAAAACATGGGTGGGGCCACCTGCTGGATCCCGGGCTCTCATCTTTCTATGAGGACTTGGAACATGTCCTATCAGTAGGGGTCTCACTTAGGGTTGAGAGTACACTGTCCTCCATGAGGCCTGAGGGTGACACTGGGGTTCCTGGATGGCTCCATCTCCCTGCCTTGCTCTGAGGTTTCCCAGGCTCCACTTTCTAGGGCTAGAAGTACAGGCCGCCACCATTTCCTCTGAACTCAGCTCTTTTTTCTTTTGAGGCAAAAGCTTTTTTAACCCCTGAGCCACATCCCCAGTCTTTTCCTTCTGCTTCTGTTTTTTTGAGACTCAAGGAGCCCAGACTGATCTTGAACTTGACATGTAATTAAAGATGACCGAGAACTCCTGATTCTTCTGTCTCTGTCTACAAAGTGCTGAGACGACAGTGTGTGCCGCCATGCCCAGCTGCAACTGGTAACACATGTGAGCTAGCATTACATGTGCTGAGTTCATAAATTAAAAGCTGTAAGGAAACAGAACAATTATGTGAATACTGTAAGTTGTGTGCTTGTGATCTCTCTCTCTCTCTCTCTCTCTCTCTCTCTCATATCTTGGTGCAGATCTTACAAGCTCAGCATGTTTTTTTCTCAGTAACTCTAAGAACTCTCACTTTTTTGCTTGAAGAAAGTGTTCACAGCCTCCCCATGGACCACCGGCTTTGGTGATCTTGTGCTTGGGGCTACTGAGGTGAAATCCAGGCTATGTGAACAAGTACACAGAACAATTGCAGTCCCTCCTCATTAGCAAGCAGGTAGCAAGCAAGCACAGGGCGGATACCCTGGACAAAGACATGACTCTCACTTTGGGTGGGAGAAAGTGGAATGGTGCCAGAGTTCATGTCACTAACCAGAACAGCACACAACCTGATAGTTAGAACTTATTTCTGGAATTTTTCATTTAGTATTTTTGAACCAAGACTGGTGGCCAGGGGTAATTGAAACTGAGGAAACAGGGTCAGTGAGTGGAAGACCACTAATTACCGCATGGAGAAACTGCACTAGAGTGGAGGCAGGCCTCCCGATGTGACCATCTCAGAGCCCAGCCAAAAGCCCAAATTAACTCTTCCAGCATATCGAAGGTTCAAGTACAAGAAAGTCAGAGAAGTCAATGGCGTAGGAGCTGCTCTGCACCCTGAACTGCTGCTGCTATCCAGGACACGAAGGGACCACAGGCAAAGTTTAAACTAACTGAACAGCACCACGTGGATGTTGTCTGTTTGATGGTGGTTGTGGGACAACATCCTCTTTAACTGATGGGTTCAGGGCTTAGGAAACATCACATTTGTCATTTGCATTCAAGCAGCTCAAGGAAAATCCGAGAAAAACAAAGTCCTTGCATTTGAGGGCTCTGGGCAGGGGCAGGGAAGGAGCATGTTCTGCTTTATGTTAGGTCTGAGGTCACTTCAGAATAACTCATGAAACTCATGCCTTTCACGGATGGTGCTGGAGGGGCTGGGAGTGCGCAGCCCAGTCTCAACACAGGAAAGCCCAGCGACCTGCCGGGAGCCCCATGACCCGCTCAGAGTGGAGTGACAGCTTCCGACAGTGCCCCCTCAGACCTGCGCAAGCTCGGGTCCTCTGCTACTCTGAGCGGATCATGGAAGCTGCGAGCTAGGAGAGGCACTGCTTCCTCCTTGGGAGAAGGCAGCAGTGGCCATCTAAGTCACACTTCACACAGCAGGCACGGGCATAGATCTCTCCTCTGGACGCTGAAGGCGCACGCTGCCCGGGGCCTGGAGGGAGCATGCTGGCGAGCCCAGGTGACTGTGCAGGTAAAAACAGAAGTTTCAGGACACACTGGGACAAGCCTGGCAGCAAACAGTCAACACACGAGGCTCCACCACAGCGGACACCTGACATCGCCGCGCAAGGACATGGTGCGCTGGTCTGGGAAGCAAATCACCACTATGAAGGATAAAGCCAGCACTGATGAACCCCCCGGCTGGTTCACCAGAAGCCCTGTGCCAGTCTCTCCAGAGCTGTGTGCTGGCACAGTGTATGTGCCCAGAACCCCAGCACTCCAGAGGCAGAGGCAAGAAAATTAAGAGCTCAAGACCAGGCGGGGCTACAAAGCGAAGTCCCTGTTGTCTGTGAAACTAAGTCTCGCAGCTACATAGCCCAGGCTGGTCTTGAACTCACTGAGCAGCCCAAGCTACCTTGGACTGGCCGCAAGCCCCTGCACCAGCCTTCCAAGTGCTGGATGATGGGTGAGTGTACCATGCCTAGCAAAGAAAGGAAGAAGTGAAAGGAAGGGGGAAAAACTCCTCAAATATTTAGGCCTCATCCACCTTAGCTGCGTCATTACTAGTCTAGGAATCCATGCAGAAATATTCTGAGATGAGAACCAAGATATGTGTATGAAGATGTTCAAAATGGCATTATTGGCCACACTGAATGATGACATGCAATTTAAAAGCCTCCACTGGGCCCTGCAGGGACCCACTTAGGTTTTGATGACATAGGAAATAGGAAAAGATAAACGGAACGGTCTCCCTGCTGAAGCAAGGGTGACAACTGGTAAGACCACCTGGGTGGGCCACCCCACTCACCCCATGTGCTTGGGCAGGTGCGAGGCTCTTTCCACAGGAAAGATACCATCATTTTATCCATTTTTGGGAGCACATCACTTATAACTAGAAGCAAACTGTTGCAGTCAGCCTGCATGGTTGCTGATAAATCACCATCAAACTGCTTAAGGGAACAAGGGGTTTATTTCCTTATGACAGTCTGGTTACAGTTCACAGTCCAGCTTGATGGGAGAGCTCACACCAACACCAGGGCCAAGAGAACTGGCTACACCATCTCTATATAACAGCTGAAAGAGAGACAATCCTCACTTGCCAGACCAGCATGTCTGGCCAAATGCACACAAGGATGCTGACTCTCTCAGCTCTGTGTGTTTTATTCCAGAGCCTAGTCCCACCCACCTGGGCCTTCCCCATCAGCCAGACAATCTCCTGCAGGTTTAACCCAGCCACTAATTCTCCACAAATGTGCCCAGAGCTTAAAACCCTCAACTGTCAACTTGAAACCTGTGCGTACTATGACACAAACTAAATGAACACAGGCCAGACTGACATCCCAGCTCTTGGAGGCTGAAGCGGGAGAATGAGCTTGACCCCAACCAGGTCACACAACAAGACCCTATCTCAATACATGCCCTGCTCTCTTGGTGGAATGGGGGCCGAGAAGAAAGGAAGACCACTGCAGAGAAAGGCCAAGGGGAACTCCTAAGACTCCCTCTTGGCAAGAGTATATGCTGGTGGGTCCCCAGGAGCTGGACACCCCCCTCACTTTGCTACTGACTGCCCCCATTGAGCCTGTCCTGTCTACAGAGTGGCCTCGCAGCTGGACCCAGGTTCTCAGACCTCTTGGGCCTTTCCAGGGACACCCGTCTGTTCCCCACCTGGGGAAGTCTGCTCTTGCCCCCACTCAGGAACCTCACCCTGCGTGTGCTGCCTTGCTCCCTGTCACTTCCTTTTCAGATAAGAGATTCCTGGGAAGTCATGTCAAAAGGTCAGTCACCCCAGGAGCCTCTGAGGAAGTGGTGGAAGGCTAAGCCTGCCCCACAACACGACCTGAGCCGAGGGAAGGCTGCAGTGTCCACTGGGGCCACACACACACATAGACACACACACACGTATACATACGTGCACACACACAGCACAGAGACACACGTGCACACACAGAGGCACTCACACACGCGCATGCACGCGCGCACACACACACACACACACACACACACAGAAGGCTGCAGTGTCCATCGGGTCCACACACACACGCACATGCACATTCTTGAAGGGCTCCCTACAAATGATCATGGGGGAAACTCCCTGGCAATCCCTGGGCCCAGGGCATCAGGATGGCTGCCCCCCTAACCCTTGTGTCCCCAAGTGTGGCAAAGGCCTGGAACTGAGACCTGAGCAACCAGCAGTGGGTCGGGGAGTTCAGGCTGGCAACAAGCCTGGCAGATGTTTACAGACTGGAAACAGTGAGGCCCCTCGGCTAGGAAAAGTGCGGCAGGGAGCAGCCTTGCCCTGCAGACTAGTTGGTGGGTAGGGGGCCCAGCACAAGCTGGTGGTCAGCTGGCCTGAGCCCAGCCCAGCTCTCTGTCCCCAGTTCTGTGGTTTAGCACCACAGAAGCTCAGTTTCCTCATCTGTAAACTTGGGTACCACCAGCTTCCAACCTCAACAGGTCATTCTGGGATGGACCGAGACAGCAAGCACCCTAGGAACCAGGCCTTGGGTGGCCACTCTTCCCCTGTCCTTTCCTCTTCCCAGATAAATTCAGGGATAGAGAAACACCCCCCCACACTCTCCAATCAGCACCCCCTTTCACTCCTCATCCTCTCTCTCTCTCTCTCTCTCTCTCTCTCTCTCTCTCACACACACACACAAATGCATGCTTACATGCACACAGCCCTCCTGCATCCGACCCTCAGCCCTCCATCAGGGCCTTCCTGGGCATGGAAGCAGCATACTGCCTGCTGTGTGCCAAGCACCCAGCAGACTACTGAGTCGGGCGCCGGTAGGAATCACCAGCACACTCAGAGCCAAGTGACAGGTCCACTTGCACACGGCTCACTTTTGACTCACGTAAAAACTTACCCCAGGGTCAGCAAGATAGTCCAGCACCCAAGTTCTATCCCGGAAGTCCACAGGGTGAAAGGAGAGAACCAACTTCTGAAAGCTATCCTCTGCCCTCCACACAAGTGTTTGGCCTGTGTTGAGTTTGCTCCCTCCCTCTCTCTCTCTCTCTAATAAATCTTAAAAAATTAAAAACCTACCCCAGCAGCTGAGTTGGGTACGTGGGGCTGTACCTGTCCTCGAGCAGTCACCCAGCAGTAGACAAGCACCTTGGCCTTCAGCACACAGCGGACGTGTGGAATCCACAGCCAGTAGCTGCTCCACCCGAGGTCACTGGCCCCAGAATACAAAGTTCTCCAGTACCAGCAGTTGGAGGCCTGGGCTGCAGCCAAGACTGAAATCAGGGGAAGGGGCGCCGCCTCCTGAGGCCCATAGCTGGCGGCCTGGGAGGCACAGGGAGGCGGGGCAGTGGGTCCTGCACAGAGTAGATGAGAGACTGCCCAGAGCCTGCTCCCTGGGCCCTTGGGATGGGCAGGATTACCAGGGAGGTGGTCAGAGGCTGGAAAGCAGCCGAAGACTCCGGTGATGGATTTAGGGGTTTTGTTTTGTTTTGTTGAAGTTAGGGGCATAAAAAAAAGTCAGTTGGCAAGTAGAATGGGGGGGATTGCTCAGGAAGGGGGGCTAAGCTGAGCAGGGAGGGGGAAAGTCTAACCACCTTGAAGGTCAACTCTGCCACAGTCACACAGGCCCCCACTGCCACCTGCCTCCCCTATTCCAACTCATGGACATGGTCCTGGCAGGCCAATGTGACAGCTAAACTGGGGTGCAGGACTTGAAGGTCTGGGGTGATCCACAAGGAGCAGTGGACAGTGCAGACTTCTGAGCCTTACTGCATGCCTCGAAGCTGAAGGGACGGCGCTGTGGGGTGGGAACGCTGAGCAGATAGCCCGAGCACCTGAGGTGGGCAGAAGCTAGCAGAAGGGCCTTCCACACCTCCAGCCCCGCCCCACTAGAAACTCTGCCTTGGGCATTAGAGGAGACTCTCTAGCCCGTCTTTTGGAAGGAGGTCACAGTCAGGGCCCAATCCTGCCTATGTGGGAGACACTGGTAGGCACAGGCAACTGGCTCAGGATGTCCTCGGGAACATCACACTGCTTGCTTGCTGCTGGTGACAGACACAAGGAACCTCTTCCTGCTCGTAGGGATGAGGGAGGTAGCAAGAGAACAGTAACACTAAGTTCCGACGATCCTAAGGATCTCTCCAAGGAGCTGACAGCCCAAGGGGCCCGCTTGCTATTTCTGCAAATGCCAACACAGATCACTTTCTTGGTCTTGGGCTGTGCATTGCAGACAAGACAGTGAGCTACTTCTGAGAGCAAGAGGAGCCCAGTGAAGAAGGAACTGTTTCACACCATTTCCCGCTTGCTGCCTCTCAGGGCAGCTCACGGGAGACTTTTCACCTCTGCTTGGGTTTTATTTTTCAGTTCCCCTCCTTCTATAGAAGTGAAGTTCACGGAGTTGAGAAGATGCCTACACACTACGAGACGGGCAGGGCAAAAGTCCTGACATCACAGCCACAGGCCTGCAGCGCTGCCCATGTGGTGCACGAGCTCAGGGCAATAGCCAAGCTCTGCCACGTGCCTGGCGCCGTGCCAACAGGTAGGGCGACAGTGATGATCCTGGAGGGGCTCTCCTCCTTAAGCGGCTCTACGCTTTACATAAGGTGCTTCAGCATCCTGATCATGCCACCTTCAGGGCCCTAACACCCGCTTTACAGATACGGAATCAGACTCTGTGATGAACTAATGCACCAAGGTCATCAGCTAGTCTGAACCCTACATTTAACACAGGAGTTCACATCTGCGAGGCATTAAGGAGTCTCCCCACAATTAAAGGACTAAGCTGCAACTTTCATCACAAGTACAGAGTGACAAGGCGTTTGAGTACCAAAAATACCCAAACCAGAAAACCTACCTCTTGTTTTAAATAAAAAAAAACTGCCGGGCACAGAGCTGCCTACAGTGCCAGCAGTCCTGTGTCCCAGATACTCAGGCGGTGTCGACTGCCCAATAAATCACCAGACATCCTGAGAAGTCTGTTCTTCCCCCAGGCTGCCTCTCGGAACTGAGGCAGCACAGAATCCCATGTCATGTCAGTTTGGGTCTAGACAGCTAGGGAGATGCTACCCCTGTGGAACAGGGTCATGTGGGGATCGGGACAGGGGACCCCCGTGTAACTACTGTAGCCAATGTGCAGGCCCTAGAATGTCCCTTGTAGATGCCGCATGCACACTCTTTTTACACATCTGTGCTTTTCCACAGCAGGGGAAGGTGAGGCTTGCCTGGGTGCTAGCTGGGCATGGCTTCTGAAGACCACCATCCAGCTGCCTCTGCTGCTCTCTGCAGGAGAGCAGTCAGCTGAGGAGGAGAAGGAGGAGAGGCTCAGAAACCAGTCCCTAACTTACCCTCCCCTCAATCCCTAGCACTAGAATACCCCTCCAGCCAGCGAGGGCACTGCCAGCAAGCGCAGGTTGGCAAATCAGAAAGTCTTGGCGGGGCCCTCCACCCCAGCTGCTGTGCCTCTGATGGATGGGCTGCTTCCCCAGGCTGCTCTGTAAATGTGTCCACTGGGGGCCCCAGAGCTAACAGCCAGCAGGGACAGATGAAAGAAGGGCATGCCTGGCTCTCGGGCTGCAGTGGCTGATAGAGAAACACCAGGAAAGGGCGATTGAGGCTGAGATCTACAGGTAGTGCGAATTTGGGTGGGAGGTACCAAGAACTATGCGGGTGACAGGGAAAAATAGAGCAGCATCAGTTCCTACTGTAAGGCTCTAAGGTGGCCTCTGTCACACGTAGCCACAAGGGGCCACAGTGCCCAGCACCCCTCTACTCAATACTGTAGCGGGGGGGGGGGGGGGGGGAGGCCTGTGGGAAGAGCAGCAGCAGAAGACAGGCGACAAGCAGGGGCACCGCTCCTGCAGAGGCAGCTGCCCCTCTGGGGACAGTGACAATCTCAGGGTCAATACTGCCCCCTGGTGCGAGGAGCTGCCAGTGCCAACCCATCGCTCACAACCCACCACCCCAACGGGAAAGACCCTCAGGGGATGGACAATTGTCCTGATTCCTCCACCTGCTTTAGGACTTTGAACAGGACCCCATTCTTGGGCCCGCCTTCCTAGCAGGCTCTGCCATTTCTCTTCAGGCAGCTGCCACACCCTCTAAGCACCTGCTTCCGGCTCTCCAGGAGGATGTGCTGCATCCTCAGCAAGGACCATTTCCTGTTACAACAGCTGGCTGATATGCTGTCTTCTTCACTGGACGCCCTGAGCACCTGAGGTGCAGATCCTTAGCTCACCATCTGTTCCCCTGCTGTGTCCTTACACTCTGCACAGTGCCTGATGCCAAAACTGAGTAACTGAATATTCAAATACGAGGAATGAATGAATGAGTGAATGAATATGTGTGAGGGGAATGAGGAATGAATGAATGAGTGAGTGGATACACATGAGGGAAACGAGGAATGAGTGAGTAAATATGCATGAGGGGAACGAGGAATGAATGAATGAGTGAATGAATACGCGTGAGGGGAATGAGGAATGAATGAATGAGTGAGTGAGTGATGCACCAGGCATTGAGTCTGCACAGCAGTGTGTGGCTGTGGAGACTGATGCAGAAATATTATAGAGCTCAGCCAAAATTAATAAGGCGATGCCCCTCCTGGGAACGGCACACAAGTGTCCTCTCCGTACAGATCAGAGCCCAAAGTACTGCTGACGAAAACGTGGGAAGGTCAAAGAGCAAGGCAGAAGTGAATACCTGGCAGGCTGAATGTTTGTCTCTCCCCCACTCACATGACTAGACCTTGACCACAGACTTCCCGGCCTTCGGATTCGGAGAAATAACCTGCTGCTGCTTCTACACCTCCTTCTCAGTCCACGAAATGTTGATAAAGTAGCCTAAATGGACACAGACACAGCCTGAGGAGGGGGTAGAAGGCTCAGGATCGAATGAGGTGCGCCCTACCACGCCAATGGAGGGAGCTGAAGCCAGAACCCAGGTCCTACCTCGACCCCTACCCCCTCCTGGCTGCAGTCAACCAGGGCTGCCACCCACACATACTCGCCTCTCTCTTGGGCCGTAGCTGGATGAGAATGGGACTCTCAGAAGCCTTGGAGCTTGGAGGGCCTGCCAAGCTCAGGATAGTGGGGCTTACTCGGTGTTGTGGGCTGAATCCTGCAGAAGTCCTAGCCTCAGTAATTCATAATCTGACAGCATTTGCAATCATCTTCACCAAGTACCAAGTACAAGAGACGTCACCAGGGTGGGCTTAACCAATATGCTGGTGCCCTTAGACAGGCGGACACAGTGACAGATACAGACAGATGAAGACACGGAGATAAACTGGGATGAACACCTATGAGCCTAGACGTCAAGGGTCGCTGGGAAGCATCAGAAACTGCAAGAAGTCAAGAGGATCGCAGTCAGGGCCTGACCCTGCAATCATGGATCTTAACCTCCAAATCTGAGAAACAAAAATCTTGGTTCTTTTAGGGTTCCTAGTGTCCGTCCTTTGTTCTGCTAACTCTGGAAAGCAACCAGTCACGTTCCCCACAGGCAGCCAGACCGTGCAGTCTTTAATCCTGGGCTGGAAACAGTCGTGCTGCGATGTGGTCCCCAGCTCATCGGCAATGGTTTCAGAACGTGCAGCTATTTAGGCCTGCGCTCAGCTGGGGAAGGGAGTGGGAGGCAGCAAAAGAAGCTAACGGTAGCAGCGCAGGGCACTGGGCTGCATCGGCATAAAGGCCTCCCAGAGCAGGGACACGAGGGGTCAGGCCTAGCGGAGAAGGAGAGGAAGAAGGAGAAAGAGGAGGATGTCCACGGAAGGAGACCAGGCAGGGGAGGGGAAGTGGCAGCAGGGCAGCCTGGCCAGTGGCCCACACAGCAGGAAGCAGTGGCTCCGGACTAGCCTGCGGGCAGACACCTGGTCTCTATCTAGGTCGAAAACTGTATGCCATCAGGGAGCATGCTGGCACCTCAGAGGACACTGTGCAGAACCAGCTAGGAAAAACAGATGTGCTGTTGGCACAGACCACTCAAGAGGGTTTGAGGAAGAGGGAGTGAAGGAAGAGGAAGGTAAGTCAGGATGGTCTTCAGAGACCCTCAAGAGTAATAAGCTAGGATAACAGAGGCAGCATTGACAAGAAGTACAAGGTAAGATCAACAGCACCTTTTGATGCGAGGCACAGGGGCCGCAGACAACAGGGGGCGGGGCAGGAGCTGGTGAGCTCGGCAACAACCCAGAGCACCGGCGTTAACTGAAAAACAGGCTCAGAGCTGAAGCTAGAGAGGGACAGTGTCCCCAATGAGATGACGTGGAAACAGACGGGGACCCAGCAAAGGGAGGATGGCACATCAGGAAGGCAACCAGGGAGCAGTTGGGGGGCTGCTATGAGAAACGGGCTCCAAAGAAGTGGGGGAGCAGTAGAGCTCTGAGCAGAGACAAGTGGTGCACGGCTCCAGACACGGGGCTCCCTGGGGCCTAAGCAGTCTGTCTTGCTGGGGCGACATTTCAGAGACAGAAATGAGTTGAAAGGTGACGAAGACTCTGCCTCAAACTCCCCAAAGTTTGGCCAGGAACTTTCAGAAAGTTTAGGAAAGAGCAGATGAGCCACAGCACTCTGGGCGAAGCACTAAGCAGAGGAGGAAAATGCAGTGGGTGGCTGATGAGGGGCTGCTCTGTCCCCTTCTATCCCCACGAAGTGCCAGTTCCGGGTTTCCTAATGCTTTTTTTTTCTTTTCTTTTTTTTTGAGACAGGATTTTACTCTGTATTCCAGGCTGACCTAGGACTCAATATGCAGCTGAGACTGGCCTAAAACTCACGACAATCCTCCTGTCTCAGACTCCAGAGTGCTGATTTACCAATGTGAGCCACCATGCCCAACCGGAGATTTCCTTTTTTTAATTTTTTTTATTATTTATTCAATTGTGTGTGTGTGTGTGTGTGTGTGCCACCTCTCTAGCCCCCCAACCTGAGATTTCCTTTTTGAGGAACGTGGTCACAAGAACAAAGTGGACAAGGAAGTCACACTTGAGAACTTTTAGTCACGAAGGAGGCTGTGAAGAATAGATGTAGGGGGCTGGAGAGGTGGCTCAGGGGTTAAACCTCTGCCTTGCAGGCAGAAGGTCCTGAGTTCGGATCCTAGACCCCATGTATAGATGCCGGGCAGAAGTGGGTGGCCTGCGTTTCTGGTCCTGGTAGGGCAGAGCCTATGAATCCGGGGCAGAGTAAACAAGGAGGAGATGGAGGCAGTCCATGGTGGTTCCCGAATTTGTCAGTGGTTCTACGCACACACACATACATACACACACGCGCATGCACACATACACGCACAATTGAATACATAATAAAAAAAAAATAGATGTAGCAAGTCCCACCCAGCAAGACTCCTCAGACCCTTGGGAAGTCCAGAAAGTACAACTGTGGTGTCTCAGAAGGTGGGAGCAAGGGCTGGGTCTGCAAACAGCGAGAACTGGAGCTGGGGAGATGGCTCAGCGGTTAAAGCCTTTGCCTGAGTTCAGATCCCCAGAGCCCAATTAAAAAAATAACAGTAGTGGCCTGCACTTCCGGCCCTGGAAGGCAGAGCCTAGGAAACCCTAGAACAAAGGAATAAAAAGGAAGAGCAATCCAGGATGATTCCGACGTCACAAGCACACACACTCAAAGTACCCTTTGTATGAACATGTATAAATAAAAAAAAGTGAAAAAAATTGAATTGTTGCCCAAATGTCCCTCCCCACACCTAGCTCCAACTTCCAGTGGAAGGACAGCAAAAGCAGCTCTCCAGATGTGCCTGTGCAGTCAAGTACCTTCTATGTTCACTCACTGACCCCTCGGAACACCCAGGCGAGAAGTCACCTGCTGCCCCCAGGTCTATAGACATGAAGCAGACCCTCTCTCAGTGCAGAAGGAGTCGCATCAAGGCAGCTCCCAGGACGTCAGGCTCCAGGTTACTAAATACACAACCTGTTCTTGACAGCTGTGCAAAGCACTCTTTGAACTCAGGAGACTCGGTCTTGGGGAGAGGTGACAGCCCGACCACCAGGGAATGAGATGGAGATAGAACTCTTCAGCTCAGTAGAGTGTTGACCACCCCCAGGCATGAACTCCAAAAGCGCATTGCTAAAGGTTTGATCTCCAGAGTGGGGATCTAGAGAAGGTCTTTGGGTCATGAAGCATGGGGATTCTCCAAGAGCATCATGGGACCTGGTCTCCTTCTCTACTTCCTTTCCGGGCTAGAAGATGGGCCGTTTGCTGTGCCATACATTGCCAATACCACCTGCTGCCTCTCACAGGCCCAGCCAATTGCTAAGTATACCTTCTGAAAGTATAAGCAAAAATAAAACTCATCTCTTAGTAAGCTGATAATCTCAGGGATCTGCTATAGTGACAGAACGATCATCAACATAGAATCCAAACAACTCCTTTAGCTGTAGAAAAGCCCACTCATAACCTCCTCTTTCAGCAGGAAGACCGCCGCCTGCATCTTCCATCTTCTCCAACCTCTGCCTGCCCACATTTCCCAGTGGGCTTTGCAGCAACTTTCTATGTGAAAGGATAATTGAACAATTGAACACTAGAGAGCCAAGGAAATCACCAAAACAAATTGAAACTTTTTTTAAAAAAATGGAGATTCTGAAGAGAAAAATAATACAGAGAGCAGACACTCAGAAAAACTATAATTAATCTCTTCAGAGCAACAAGAAAAGCCACTGCATCATTAGGAGGCGGCAGTTATTTTTGAAAAGGCAACAGGAGAGCTCTAGGAAATTAAAAATAGAGGCGCAGAAATTTTTAAATGTAACAATAGAGGAACTATACAAGGGTTCAGGGCATCACCCCAAAAGGCGAACCTGGGGACAACAGGAGCTGCATGCCCCCTGAAAACAGGATCAAGAGGAACCCCACATGCCTCCCCCAGGACATTCCCACAGTGACATAAGAAACTGCTGCACACCAGAGTCCCAGGACAATAGGCGTGCTGGAATCCACGTGTGGGCGGGGCTTTGCTCCCTCTGGAGGCGCTGGGGGAACCCATTGCTTGTGCTCCAGCTTCTGAGACAGCTGGGACTGCCTGGCTTGCGGCCACATGGCTTCCATGTCTGCCTAGCCCCATCTTCTCAGCCCCGGTCTTTCTCCTAAGGACGCGAGTGACGGCATGTAGGATGCCTCCTCATTAGGATCCTTAACCGCATATGCAGAGGCCCCTTTTCTTATCAGGAAGCACTGAGGTCAGGACCTGGTCCCTGGGTGTTTCTGACACCTCTGAGCAGGGAGCAAAGAGGTGACATTCAACAGAGTTCGACGGGGACACTGCGCAGGAGGATTCGCAGCCACCTCCAGACTTCTGCGGCAAGCGCTTTCCAACCTGGACGTCTCTGCCCGGTGAGACCATCACGCCAGGGTGCGGGGCCCAGGCCTCTGTGCAGCCATCCAGCCTGAGCAGCTCTCCAGCTGCTGGGTGAAGCTGGACTCTTTGAGGACAAGGCATGTGGAGTGGCTGCTGTCGCAGGTTTCACAGACACAAGCATGGGGACAGACAGGAAGGGACATACAAGCCCTAGTATGGGGTGGACAGGTGCACCTATCTTAACAACAGCCACACATACTACTTGAGTGGCTCCCAAAGCTACTTTTCAAAAGGTTTCTTTCTTTAATATTTTATTTATTGGGTTGGAGAGAATCTGCCTCACAAGCAGAAGAACCTGAGTTCTGATCCTGAATCCCATGTAAAAACACTAGGCAGAAATGGTGACAGCCTGTACTTCGGGCTCTGTAAGATGGAGCCTGGGAAATCCCAGAGTGAAGAAAGAAGTTAGAAATAATCCATGACGACTCCTGAAGTCATCCTTGGTTCTACACAGGTACACACAGTGCCCTGATACACACACACACACACACACACACACACACACACACACACACACACACACGCATAGGCATACAAGCATAAGTACACATGCATACGCACACACACAAATAAAATAATATTTCATTTATTAGAAAGAGAGAGAGAGGGGCTGGAGAGGTGGCTCAGGGGTTGAGCCTCCGCCTTGCAGGCGGAGGGTCCTGAGTTCGAATCCCAGATCCCACGTATAGACGCCAGGCAGAAGCAGGGGTGGCCTGCGCTTCTGGTCCTGGTAGGGCGGAACCTGTGAATCCCGGGGCAGAAGGAGGTGGAGGAGTCCATGGTGGTTCGCAAATTCATCCGTGCTTCTACACATACACAGACACACACAGACACACACACACACGCACATGCACACAGTTGAATAAATAATAATAAAAAAATTAAAAAAAAAGAGTAACCATTACACATGATGTCACTTTAAAAAAAAAAAAAGAAAGAGAGAGAGAGAAGGCGGAAGAGAGACAGGAAACAAGCACATGCATGCGTTTGCAAACTGGTGGTGATCAGAAGACAGAAGCTTTCGGGCTGGAGAGGTGGCTCAGGGGTTAAGCCTCTGCCTTGCAGGTAGAAGGTCCTGAGTTCGGATCCCAGATCCCACGTATGTCAGATGCCAGGCGGAAGCGGGGCTTCCGCCTGGCGGCCTGCACTTCTGGTCCTGGTAGGGTGGAGCCTGTGAATCCCGGGGCAGAGTAGAGGAGGAGGAGGAGGAGGCGGTCCATGGTGGTTCCCAAATTCACCTGTGGTTCTACACACACACACACACACACACACACAATTGAATAAATAAAAAAAAAAAAAAAAAAAAAAAAAAAAGAAGACAGAAGCTTTCTCTTTCCATCATGTGGACTGCTAGGGACTGTGAGGGGGGCATCTTGCTCACCCCCCTTCAAAACCTCCTCTTTTTTTGGTAAATGAGCTCATAAAGTGGGTCCTGAGGTGGGTGGAGGGATGGCTCAGGGGTTAAGACTCTGCCTCCTAAGCAGGAGGTCCTGAGTTCTAATCCCAGGTCCCATATAAAAACACCAGGCAGAAATGGCAGACAACTGCACTTCCGGCTGGTGGGCAGAGTCTGAGAAATCCTGGAGCGAAATATGGAGATAGAAGAGATCCAAGATGTTCCCGAAGTCATCCTTGGCCCTCCACAGGGACTACAGTGCCCTCTGATACATGCACAATAAAAAAAAAAAAAAGTGGGTCCTGAGGTGTCTTGAATAGAATTACATCTGAAACCCTGGGACATCGATTGCGCAAGTGGTTAAGACATGTGTTCTACAGTAAATGGAATGTGTAACCCCCTGACTGTGAGATGCTCAGAAGACTTTAGGTTTACCCTGGGAAAGGAGAAAAGCTACACCTGCTCAAACTCACTTTGGTGTTAGGAATGGTTTGTTGCTATTTTCATATTCATCTGCAATCTCTACATATACCAGGAATATTAGTTCTAGGTAAGCAACATCCACAAAAAATGTTACTAATTACTTAGAGAAGATTCAATCCGATTCTGGAGGGAGGGGCTACTGTCCCTTCCCATGTCTGTTAATTTTCCTTGTCTTTGTATCTTTTTATTCATTCATTCATTCATTCAGTGTGTGTGTATGGAGGCTCAAGGGTGACTTTGGGAATCATCCTGGATTCATTCTACCTCCTTTTTTGCTTTGTTCTGAGATTTCCCAGGCTCCGCCCACCAGGACCTGACATTCAGAGCACCTTTTTTTTTTTTTTTTTTAATGTGTTACCTGGGATCTTAACTCAGGACTTTCTGCTTGCAAGGTAGAGTCTTAACCTCTGAGCCATCTCTCCAGGGCCTCTGTCTTTCTATTTGCCTCAATGAATCGGTCAACCAAGAAAAATACAGAGTTTCTAGACATACCAAGCTTCAGCAAGTCAACCTACTATGGCTAGATGCCCAGGAAAGTCAGGAGAGTCAAAACAAAAGAGCCAAGAAGACAAGGATGAGAAAGACTTGGCCAGCATCCCCAGCAGCTGGCAGAAGGGGTGAAGGGAGCCTCAGGAGGCTCCCCAGTAAGCTTTCAGGCTTCCAGGGAATCGTCACAGTAGGGGGAAGGGGGGAGTTAAACAACAAAAGGTAGATTAGCCAATGGGGAAAGAAAACACACGGCACACGCCAGCTCCAGGAAACTGAGACTGAAATACCATTCCAGTACACAGATTCCCTGTTTTCAGATGTGACTATTGGGCTTGAATAACCAACGTGTGCATAACTAGGCTGGAAGGTTAGAGGGAGGTAAGAGGGTATATACCTGGGGCTGAGGGGCAGAAGAAAATGAAAAACATTCACAGAAAAATCAGTAAGTTTGGGACTGGGAAGATGGCTCAGTTGTGAAATCCTTGCTATCCCAGCACGAGGACCAGAGTGTAATCCCAGCACCTACCTAAAGAGATGGCGGGACACTCGTGTGCAGTGCCTAGGGATGGGGGCACGCGTGTGCAGTGCCTAGGGATGGGGGTACGTGTGTGCAGTGCTTAGGGATGGGGGGCATGTGTGGACATGTGGAGGCCAGGTGTCAGCTTCTAGCATCATCCTTCACAAGCTGTCCACCTTCATTTCTGAGACAGAATCTCTCACTGGGACTTGGGACTCTTCTAATTCCACTTCCCTGCTCCTTCCTCCATGGGCTCCCACAAGCCAGGTACCCTTCACTGATTCTAGATTCAGTACACATGGGTTTTAATTTTTTTCATGAACCACACAGACATTAATTAATTCATGTTTTTAAAACCCAAAAATTGGGCTTCCTTGATCCTTATGGGTTCCGTCTGGAGTCCATGAGTTCTTTTCCTGCTTCCTTTCCCCTCAGAGACTCCAGTAAGTCTGTTCTTTCTCTCCTCTAATAAACTCTGCATTAATCCTCAAAAAAATTTAAATCTACCCACATTCTGGTACATATCAATAATTTATCAATATTCTTTTTCTTTTTTGTTAGCTTTTAAAAGTTGTATGTCTTTATTTCCATTACATGCATTTGTTTCATGCAGATGATCAAACCCAGAGTCTCGAGAGTGCCTGACTGAGCTATATTCCAGCTTTCTTTTCCTTTTTCTTTCTTAAATTTTTATTTATTATTGGCAGGCGTGTGCGCAGATGCATGCCTGACATGTAAGTGTGTGGCAGCCACAGGACAACTTGGAGTTGGTTCTCTTCATCCACCTTCAGCTGAATTCCAAGGACTGGACTCAGGTCTCAGGCTTATGCACAGACACCTTCCCCATGAGCCATTTCCTTAGTCCTTGTTTCATTTGTTTTCATAGGGGGTTTCATTCTGGAGTCCAGGATGCCTCAAACCTCATAATCCTCCTGTCTCTGCCTCCCAAGTGCTGGAGTTGTAAACGTGCATCAACACCACATCCAGTTTCACTTTTGGATCAATTTTAATGGTTGTATAGTATTCTATATATCAAGACTCTGGCCAGGGAAGGACTGCCACAGGTTGACTGAATGTTTCTGTCTCTCCTCCCACACTCACCAGGGAAGATTCTACACTCCAACACAATGATGTCAAGAGCTGTGACCTTCAGGGGGTGACAAGGTCACAAGAGGTGATGGGGTGCAACTCCTGAATGAAAATGAACTGTGACCTACGAAACAGGAATTGGGCCTTTATTGGACATCTTACTGATCTCATTAGATTTTCCAATTTCTAGAAAAGTAAGAACAGATTTCTACTGCATGTAAACCACTCGGTCTATGGTATTTTTTTAAAAAATATTTCAATGACTCATTTGAGAGAAAGAGAGTATGCATGCCATGGTGCATGGGTGGAGGTCAGAGGACAGCCTTCGAAGTTGGCTCTCTCCTTCCACTACATAGGCTTCCAGGTATTGAACTTAGGTTGTCAGGTTTGCAAGTAGGTGCTTACCCATGGAGCCATCTCGCTGGCCCCTGGTTTATGGTATTAATATGTTCTAGTAGCTCAATGGACAAGACAGTACTACTAATAGACCATTTCCTCTTTTTTTAAAGCTACAAAGAACTACACTGGACGACTGATAGAAATGCAACTGTTGAAGGTGGGCAACAGGTATATAGAACTCATTGTACTAGCTGTTCCATACTTGTCAATTAAAATGTTAAAAACGGCTATCAGTGGTGCACACCTATCAAACAGCACTTGGAAAGTAGATTCAGGAAGCCTAGAAGTTTAAAGTTACTCAGCAACTTTGAGGTTAGCGTGGGTTATATAAGACCCTGTCTCAAAAAAACAAAATGTTAAAAATGAATTATCTGGACCCCATATCAAAGATGTGTAAGAACTTCTCTAGGAAACAGACCTAAGGCTGGAACTGCTGTATATAAAATAAACAGTGTAATATCAACACTTCGAGTCTCTCCGAAGCCATGGATGGCCCTTACCACAGCACAGCACAGCACAGCGGCACCTCCACCCCCTCCCCCTCCCTATGCCGTTAGTAGCTCCTACTGTCTGACTTTGATTTTCTCACCTCAGAAGGTATGAGATGGTACTTTGTTTTCGTTTTCAGCTTTATGATTTTCCGAGAAGTTGGGTGTTCTTTCAAAACTGTGGGCACAATTCCAAGGAATCTCTTTGGTGGCCCATTCATGCCACTTGCCCGCTTTTCTGCTCACCTGGTCATCCATATCTTTCTGAATGCTGGACATGAGTTCTTCCCCATGACCTTCCTGAACGGAGGATGACTAGCCAGTATCAGGAAAGAAGGAGCGGCAAAGAGGTGGGGGCAGAGAGGGTGGGGGCAGCAAGTCTGGGAAGGAGACTCTGGGAAAAGGTTTTCTGGGGTAGCCCCAACTGTAAAACACCCTAGAACCTGGCTGGGGCAAATGCCGGGTCTGGAAAAGCCACCAGCTTTCTACTCTGGCAGGCCGTCACCCTCTAGGAGCACGGCCAGCAGCCGGCGCTGACCCACGTGTAGGCTGCATGGCTTCCACTGACATCCAAGCCGCTGCTGCCACAGCTGCTCCAGGAGCTCAGAGGAATGAGGTCAACGCACCGGAGACCTGGCCATGGTCAGCAGCAGATTAGGACTAGAGAGTCAGGGGTATTTCCCTCCCAGGGAGTTTAAAGAACTTACTTCTCTCAACAAGAGGGTTTAGGTCAAGTGGCTCTTCTGGCACTTTCCGCTGACTGCAGAAGCCACGTCTGCTGTGCCTGTCGTCTGGCCTCGGAGGAGCTCAGCGCACTTTCCCAGCCCGTGCGCATTTCCACAGAATGCCGTTCATCTTGCTATTTTGAGACACAGCCTCGCTCTGGAGCCCTGGCTGGCCTGGAACTTGCTGACCCGGAAATGGCAGCACTCCTCCTGCCTCTGCCTCCCAAGGGTCGGGATTCTAGGTGTGAGCCGAGACCTCCGCCCTGAGGCTTTCTTTAAAGGGAAAAGCAAAAACTGGGAACGGGGCACTGAGTGTGCTCTGGTTGAAAACGCACCAGGATTCAGGCACCGTACACCCCAGAGATACTGGCCATGGCTCCCACTCCTCCCTGTCCTGATTCTTCCCAACAAGACACAGCTGCTGCACTGTGGCACCACCTGCCATCCTAGCACATGGGAGGTGAGAGGAGGAGGAGTTCAAGACTACTTAGTTCCACATATATGCAAAGCTGTCAGGTTGACAGCTGCCAGAAGGAGCAAGGTAACATGCACAGACATTGGTTAAAATATGAATCCTTTTTTTAAATTTTTTTAAAATTTTATTCAATTGTCCACGTGCACGTGTGTATGTATGTATGTGTGTGTGTAGAACCACGGGCGAATTCGGGAACCACCATGGACCGCCTCCACCTCCTCCTTGTTTACTCTGCCCAGGATTCACAGGCTCCGCCCTACCAGCCCCCGCTTCCTTCCGGCGTCTATACGTGGGGTCTAGGATCTGAACTCAGGACCTTCTGCCTGCAAGGCAGAGGCTTAACCCCTGAGCCACCTCTCCAGCCCCTAAAATATGAATCTTAAGGGTGGTGGCAGAGTTCAAAGACAGAGGACTTGCCTGGGGTGTGCAGAGCCCTGGTCTACCTCTCCCACTACTGCCAAAGCAAAAAGATCTAAAACCTAAATATCAAACAAACAACAAAACAGTTAAATATAAGTATACCCTTTATAACAATAACATTTGGGGCCTACTCATTCTATAAAGTTATTTGCTGCTTATTCAAAAATGAAACTTATCTGGGTGCCTTTTATCTGGCCACTCTAATGAGCCAGCAGAGCTGAGACCCTGCAGGGGCCTAACAAGACAAGGACTATTGAAGAGAGTTGCCAGGAGCTGGAGCGATGGCTCATAGGTGAAAGTGCACAAAGACTGGAGTTCAGATCCCAAGATCCCAAGTCAGGTGTATTGCATGTGCTGGATCACCTGATTCCAGGCGTAGAAGGTAGAGCAAGCTGGACAGCGGACTAGCTCCATCTGTGAGCTGTAAGTTTAGAAACCAAGCCACAAAACACTAAGGTAGACAAACAATCAAAGATGATTTCGGACATCAAATACAACATACCACCTACATATAAACAAGTATTGCATGCACATATGTGCATACCCTATGCACATATATACATGAGAATGGAAGAGAAGGAGGGAGGGAAGAAAGAAAGGAAGAGAGAAGACAGAGACAAAGGAAAGAGGGGTGAGAGAGAGAGAGGGAGGGAGAGAGAGAGTTCCAATTGTTGCCACAACAGTGCTTGAGCACAGAACCAAGCTGCCTGGGTTCGGATCACCTCCCAGGCTCTGGGAAGCTGCTTCACCTCTTAGCCTCCATTTCTTTACCTATAAAACCCGGGACGAGCACAGTAATTGCCTCGAGGGTTGATATAGAGATCAGATGAGCTGGGGCATGCCAAGGGCTGGAGCCTTCGCCCAGCACACAGTCAGCCTTCACTTGGGTGGGGTGCACCCACTGCTTTCTAGCTCCAAGTTCAATGGCATCATTTCGTCACTGGAAACTGGCCACAGTGAGTGTATCATTCCCTAGAGAGTGGCAGACCCTCTGATTAGGGCCCTTTCGTCGTCTTCCCATGTCACCGCTGACAGAATGCCCCTCTGAGGGCAGATGACAGGGTCTGGAGACAGGAACTCGGGCACACGCTCCTTCCCGCCTTTCCCTTCAGCTACAGAAACCAGACAGAGAAGCTCCTTTCTCTTTAAGGACTCTGAGCGCAGAGGGGCTAATTCAGTCAAAGCACAAGGAAGAAGAAAAGGAAACAGGCCCTCTGCCGATGTCTTACAGCACCTCAGACGCCACTGGCAGCACTAATTAGCCTGTGAGAATCACAAATAAAAATGCTTTTGATAATCGCTTTTAACAATGTGAAAATTGTTCTCTTGCTTTCTGGGGGACTGAATTCCTTGTACCAAACTTTAATAACTCTGTTTTTTCCACCCTTCCAATCAAGTTGAAGCATGCCAAACAGAACCTTACCTCCTTTGTCACATCCCAGCGCAATAACACTTGGCACAGACTAACATGCAAAACCAGGTTGAATACTTCCTCCTGTCTTCATCACCACCTCCCCAGGGACCAAGTTTTAGGGTTATTTTTTGAGCTTTTCCCTCCTCAGCATCGTCTACTTAGAAATCCTATTAGGGGCTGGGGATATGGCCCAGAGGGTAAGAATGCTTGCTAGGCAAGCTTGAAGACCTGAGTTCAAATTCCTGGTTCCCACAGATTAAAAACAAAACAAAACAATCAGGGTGTGGCTGCAGGGAACTCCCACTGCAGGCACCCAGGGAGAGGCTTGTGCTGGTGCCTGAGGTTTGTTTGTTTTTAGACAAGGTCTCACTACATATGCAGGGGTAGTTTTGAATTTGACATCTTCCTTTCTCTGAATTCCCAGTGCTGAGATTACGGGCATGACCATTGTGACTAACAGATTAAAAAAAAAATTTTAAGAGAGAGAGAGAGAACATAAGAACAAGCAAAGGTGGAGGTCAGAGGACAACTTTCAGAAGTTGGTTCTCTTTCCACCATGCGGGCTTCCAGGAACTGAACTCAGCTGACCAGGTTCTGTACAAGCATTTTACCCACTGAGCCACCTCGCTGGCTCCAGATTTTCTTGAAGATAAAAACTCCCAAGGACAGGGTCAACAGGAGGGGGGACACAGCAACAGAACCAGGGGAGCTGGAACACAGCTCAGTTAACTGACTGACCTCAGGGCCCAGAAGACAGATGATCCACCAGCTTCATCCCTACCTATACCCTGATCTGCTGAACCCTAACTGACTAGAGAAAGGGACTTGGGTCCCCCAACAGGGACAAGTTGGACTGATGTGTACAATGAGGTGAAAGCTTATGAAAAGTAGTTAGACTTCTGCATCCCCACTTCACCTCTGTATCCCTTCCACTCCAGCAAGAACTGAAATTTAGTCTCTGAAGAGGTGAAACAGGGTCTGTGGATTCAGCAGTGCAAGTGACTCTATGCATCCTGCTCCATCCCAGAACACCAGCAAGGGAGAAAGGAAGACTGGACACAGACGCTGTGGTTCCCGAAGAAACAGCCACTGGCTGGCTGCAGGGAGACAGAGCCCCACATGATTTGCACTCGGGGCTCTTGAAGTCAACCACTAAGTGCCCACCACACAGAACACTGGGCTAATTCATTCAAAGACACTGATGGAAAGAAAACTGCAGAAAAAGACAGTTTGCAGCAGTAGACTGAAGAACTGAGGAGAAAACACGGCACGGATACCCTCAAAGATAGAGAGTCATTTCTCTGAAATAGTAAGATACCAGATATGTATTTTTAAACAACTACTACAAAAAGAAAGGCGTTTGGAAATTTAAAATACCATAGGAAAAACAGAAGGATCAATAGAAGGGTTGGAAATTCAGATGAAAGGAAATCCGGAAACTGAAGCCAAAAAGACAGTGAAGGGAACATAGGCCAGGAAGACAAAAAGTCAAAATGTCAGTTGGGGATCCAAAGGCTACGAAACACCAGTTCCAGAAAAGAGAGCTGTGTAAAACAAAACGGGGACAAGGTGGAGGGGGAGAAAATTCAGGAACTCCCCAGATAGACAAGGAAGACAGCTTCCCAAGGCAGTTCTACTTCAAGATATGCTGTCAAATTTCACATCCTGTAATCTGTGTGTGGTATTGGGGGAGGGGGGAAAAGGGCTGATTCTTTGCAATTTGACAAGCTAGAAAACTACAAAGCGATTCTTTAAACTTGTCAAGGAAAAAAACGATTTCTAGCCTACCCCTATTCAGCCAACTACATGAAGGCAGAGCAAAGACACAGCAAGCTGGGCGCTACCCCGTCTGCAGGAGGTGGAGGCAGAATTGAGAGCTGAGGCTAGGCTGGGCTGCAAGGCTTAAATAAAACGAATAAATACAAAAGCACAGGGAATAACCATTCTTTCCCCTGGAACTGCTGTGGAAGGGAGCAAGGATAGGGGAGGGGACAGGAACTAGGTCAGGGAAAAGGCAAAGGACTCCAGGGAGCTGGCTGGAGTGATAACTGTGTCATCTGTGGGTGCACAGGGTCAAGGGTGCCATCCTCTTCCTGGGCATTCTTTCTCTGGGGGAACTGCAAAAGACCATGGCCATCGCCTCTGGCCAACCCTGACCAGAAGACAAGAAGGCAGCAGGGACGATCCGGAGTGCCCAGAGTGCCACGCCACACAACCTGCACCTAGGCAGGCAGCTTCTGACCCTCGAAGTCCATCAAGATCTACCCAAATGACACAACATGCTGCCCGTCACTTGGCTTGTGCACCTTTAGGGTGTTCTAGAATAAGACTTCAAGACCCGGCTGCCTTGTGAATTCTTTGGCTTTCTTGTAACCAGCTGTGGCCCAAAAGCAATTCTCAAGTTTTAAATTGTGTGCCATTCTGTGACCCATCCCAGGTCAGACTTGAATCAAATCCATGCTAAATGATCGGAGACGACCCCAGCGTCGCGGGGCCATGTCCAGACAACCCTCACTTCATTATGGATGATCCAGAGTGCAATAGCATGACAGGCGCCTTAATGTATTTCCTTAAGTGAAATTCTTGACTAAAAAGTCACATACTAGGATCAGTCCCTAAGATCTTTGGCAAGAAAAAAAAAATCTTCTATTTGTGAAACCATACGTAATGAAAGAGAATCCATGAGAGGCTGTCAGGCTATATAATAGGAGCCACCATGTGGGGGGGGGGATAAAGAGAAGGTAACATCTCTGCTCTGAGTAGCACTCAAGAATGGAGGCAGGAGGTTAGAGAATTCCAGGCCAACCTGGACTACGTAGTGAGCCTCTGCCCTCTCCCCCCAAAAAGAAGGCAAAACCAGGTTTTTTGAGAAGCGGCATTCACCTAACTTTCACTACAGAACTACTGTTACAACTATTCTATTACTGTTGCTAATCTATTACTTATACATTACCACTATATATACATGAAAAACATGGTAAATATATGAAAAGTTTGATATTGTTTACATCTCAGGCATGCTGATGGTCTTGGGAGGCATATGGAGACGTAGGGGGTGGGAGAGGGATAAGGGGTCCCTGAACATGCAACTGTGTGTCATGTAAATGTGGTGCACTAACTTGCTCCTGAGCTCAGCACGGGAGTTTTCATTTCCTACCCACTATATGCCAGGCACCTTTTAGCTCACTTAATTCTCCCACAATCCCATGGAGTATTATCAACCTTCATTTTACTGATAAAAAAAATGAGGCTCAGAGAACTCTCAGGAAGTAGCAAACTCTGGAATCATTATTCCTGTCCAATTTCTGAGCCCCTGTTTTTCATCAGACTAACCTAGCCTACTACCTACTCCGAGCAGGTTCCAAACGTGCTTAATGAAATCAAACAAAATCATACTGGAATGCAAATGCTCTCCTGGAGCTAGGTCTTTCCGAGTTCTGAGGTCCAAGAGGGTGGGCAGGACTTCCACTTGCCATGGTGAATCAGGACCAGGCTATATAGATGGCGAAGAGTCCTCACAGGATCAGTCGCTCACCCTACTGGCTGCCTTTGGTGGCCAGGTTTTGGTTTGCTCTTATTATCTCTACTGAGATATAATTTGTATTCCACATGGTTCCTATGGTGCAGGGCTGAGGATGTAGCTCGGTTGGCGGAGTGTTTGCCCAGCACTCAGGAGGCCCTGGGTCCAATCCTGGTACTACGTAAGCCTGGCATGGTGGTGCATATCTGCAACCCAGCATTCAGGAGGTAGAGGCAGGAGGATCAGAAGCCCAGGTCATCCTCAGCCACATAGTGAGTTCAATGGCATCTAAGATTCACAGTGTCCACCAACATGAATCAACCTTGGAACGTTTCCTGTCTCTGAGCCAGCCTCCAGTTCTTTCGACAGCCTCGGTCACTCTGGATTGGCCTGCACTGGACAGTTCATGTCAGTAAAACCTGAAGATGCGTGGGGTTTGGTGCCTGGCTTTTTTCACCTGACCTGCTGCTTTCAAGGTTCATCCATGCTGTGGCCTATGCCACCACGCATCATCCGATTTTACAGCTGAGTAATATCCTACTGAATGGGCCTATCGTGTTTTATGTATCTGTTCATTACTTGGCCGAATTTCAAGTTGCTTGTGCTTGTTAGCCATTATGAACAATCTGACCTTTGGGTGCAAGTGTTATGTGGACGAGTATTTTTATCTCTCTGTGAAGACACTAGGAGCAGAACTGCTGTCACAAGCTGTGAGTACTGCAGGAACCTCCGGTGTCTTCCCAAGCAGCTGGTCTACTAGGAGTTTGAGGGGGTCCTTGCCAACAATCATGAACATCTGTCTTTTGCATTAAAGTGAACATGAAGTGGGACCCCAGTGGAGGCTTACTGGTCATGTATATATCTTCTTTTGAGAAATGTCTAGTCAAATCTTTGTCTGCCTCTTAATCTTGCTCTTTTGCTGTTAATCTGTAAGAAATATTTACATATTCCAGAGGCAAATTCCTAATCACATCAGAAAGATTTTCAAAATTCTCTTTCATTCTCTGGGATATCTTTTCATTTCTATAGTGTCCTTTATAGCACCAACATTTTTCCTTAGAGCACTAAACAATGAGTCTCATTATGGCATTTTCATAAAAATATCACTATACTTGGCTCCTATTTGTCCCCTCAAGAAGAATAATTTCATTTCTGAGAGTTCATATTTTTCTTTTATTGCTTGTACTTTGGCATCCCTTCTAAAACTCACTGCTTAACCCAATTTACAAAGAATCGTGCCTACTTTTCTTCTAGTCTTTTGACATTGGGGTCTTCAATATGTGTTGAATGAGTGTCTGCAGGGTGGAGTCCAGCTCCACTCTTTGGTAGATGAAACTTAGTTATTTTAGCACTGCGCATGGAAAAGACTGTTCCTCCCTTGGCAAATCATCTCGGCTCTTTAGTTGAAAATCAGTTGATTACACCTGTGCGGGTTCGTTTCTGGAAGAAGTTCTGTTCCTGTTAGGCCAGTGCCATGTTCCGGATCACGTAGCTTTGTAATCACCTAAAACCAAGAAGAGCAAGTCCCAGGCTCTGTCAGCTCTTCCAGCCATTCAGATTCACCACGGCCATGCCAGCTGCAAGATTATTTGCCCGTGCCTGCAGAGTAAGTCATCTGGGGTAGTGATGGGGTCCAGCTCCATTGACATGGCTGATCCACGACTATGTGGTATCTTCGCATTTATTTAGGTCCTCTTCAATTTCTTCCAATAATGCTTTGCAGTTTTCAGAGTACAAGTCTTGTACCTCTTTTATTAAATTTATTCTGAAGTACTTTATCCTTTTTGGTGCTATTAAAATGGAATTTTCCTCATGTTTAGATTCTTCAGCACTCTTACATAGAAATGCTAGGATTTAATCAACTTCTATCAAGAATATCTTTTAATAATACATTCCACATTGTGCCTGATGTAGATTATATATATTAGGCCTGCACTGGTTCTGTCTGTGTGGAACATGTAGACTCTTCCCTTCTTATTATTCTCTGAATGATTCAGTATGACAATACATGAGTATTAGCTAGTCTGTTACATTGTGTATGGGAAGTAGCCTAGACATGAAAGTACACAGGGAGATGTGCATAATCTATACACAAATGCCACACTGTTTCCCGGAGCCAAGTCCCTGCAGATTCCAAGGAGGACTGACAATTGATTCTTGTGTGCTGATCTTGTGTACTGCTGGACGGGCTTATTAGTCCTAATGGATTTTTAGTGGATCTCTTAGGCTTCCTATACAAGATCACATCACCTGTAAATAAAGATACTTTACTTCTTCCTTTCCAATGTGAACTCCACTGTCTTTCCCAACTGCCCTTGAGGGCCTGTTTTTGTTTTGGTCTGGTTGGTTAGTCTTGTTTTGAGACAGGGCATGAGTTTACAATACAGGCTGACATCAAACCTTCGTTCTTCCTGGATGGTCAAATCACGAGCAGGTGGCTGGCTGTGACCTGGATCCACAGTGGAGCACTACGCCTGGTACCCCAGCCACTGCCTCTGTGCTCCTCCAAGATTTCCCCTTTCCCTGGTAATTCCCATTCACCTCTCCTGGACCCCATCTTTCTCTGCCTGCTCTATGTCCAGAGAAGCTGTCCCTTGTGGCCCTGAGCCATAGGCTCCCTTGCCATCTGGGTCCTATGCACTCAGCCAGTGGGAAGCAGAGGTCAGAGAGCAAAGGCAGACAAAGAACTCTGTTTGCCTCATCCCCACCAGCTTAGGTGCCATTGTCCTGGCCACGCTTACTCAGAGATGCTTGCAGGCTAAAAGTTGCACCGATGGCTTCCACTCTGCACGTCCCTGGGTGCCCCACCATCCTTGCTGGGTGCCTATCTCGCCTTGACTGATTAACTGGGTTTCTCCTCAACCACCCCTAGCTAGTGTTCGTGCTGTTCTACAGGACCTGTGGAGGACCGTGCTCTACAGCCCCTGAGAGAAAAGCACTGTGGAGTCTTGGTGATCTGAGCAAACCAGTCACCAACAGTGCCCAGTCCACAAGTGACCAGAGGGTCATGTGGGGACTTGATGACACAGAGCTCCCCTCCCGCTCCAGGAAGGAAGAACTGATAGCAAACTAGGTGCACAGTCTTGACTTCCCCCGCCCAGAGAATACACCTTTGCAGCCCCTTCCGTTCTATGCTTAAATTCAAGTGTGGGGGGAGAGACAGAGAGAGAGAGAGAACAAAGAGCAGAGCCAGAGGCCTCTCAGCCATGTCAGGCCATCCACTGCATGCTTCTCTCTTTGTCCCAAGGACCCCATGGCAAAAGCACAGAATCACTGAGCTCACCCCCCAGCTGCTGAGTGCCAGCACCATGTAAAATGAATTATCCCATCTAGCTGGGAGTGGTCTCACGCCTGACATCCCAGCACTTAGAGGAGAAGGCAGGATTAGCAGTTCCTGGCCAGACTTGGCTACAAAGCAAGTACAAGACCATCCTGAACTACAGGAGACCCACCAGAATCCTTGGATGACAGGTATTATAAGCAAGAGAATAAAAACACAAGACAAACATGCTAGAGACTTGGCCAGACTCCATCTCCTTAATTCGGCTTGGCCTGTCAATCACCTAGCCAGGAGTCTACTCCTACATTCCTGGGAATCTGAGCCACATGGGGGCATGCTAAAGAGATGTGGTGTGTGCTGGGGTTGTGCTTTTCCTTCTATCTCCTGGAGGTCTTTTCTCAACAGACAGAAGCAGGAATTACAGAGCTCTTGCATAGACCGAGCTGCCTGATCTCTGAGCTCTAAGCTCAGAAAGCAAAACCTTTCCTTTTCTCTCTTCTCTGTGCTTTGGTTTCTAAAGTCTAAATATGCTTTGCCCTGTTGTAGTTCTAGATTTCCTGCCTGTCCTGTTACTTTCCATGTCAAAATAAACATACACATTCTCAACCCTTTTCCCTGCCTTATAATTTGCTATTTGGCAGAGAAAACCCTAGACAATATCAACTAACTTGGCACGGTCTTGCCCAAAGCCCGGCTAAATGCCAGTCCATGTGGCTGGTCACTGCCCTGCTGCCCAGGAGCCACTTGCAGACTTCTCTGCATGGCCTGACCCTCCTTTCCATCATCTGTGTCCCAGCCACCTAGAGCCTGGTGATCAGTGTGTGAAGGGCCTCTTCCAGCTGTGTCACAGTCACCTACATCTGACTCCAGCTCTGACCATAGCCTTTCCCCGCAGGCTAAATGGATGGTAAGAGTCAGGCCACTTATCTGGTGGTGGCATTCCAACACAGCACTCAGCTGAGTGGCCGCACCGCCCTCTCTTGTAGAACTGACAAGGGACCTCAGGTTGCCATTGTCCTACAATGACACTGAGCCAACAGAGGGGCAGATGACAAGTACAACTCAGCAGGTGGCCACCCAGACCTGGGGTCGCAGCCTGCAGGCTACTTCGTGGACTCCCCCAGCTCTTGAGAGGCACAAGCACCTCCTGCCCTCAGCAGCAGACACCCTCCACATGTAACTTCTCTGGACGGACATTGGGAGGAACTGAGAAGAGTTTCAGCAGGGAACTTTTTTATTATTATTTATTCAATTGTGCGTGCGTGCGCACGCATGTGTGTGTAGAACCATGGGCGAATTCGGGAACCACCATGGACCGCCGCCGCCTCCTCCTTGTTTACTCTGCCCCGGGATTCACAGGCTCCGCCCTACCAGGACCAGAAAGCAGCCCCCCCCGCCCCCCCTCCCCGGCTTCCACCCCCACTTCCGTCTGGTGTCCATACGTGGGGTCTAGGATCCCAACTCAGGACCTTCCGCCTGCAAGGCAGAGGCCTAACCCATGAGCCACCTTTCCAGCCCCATCAGCAGGAAACTTTTTAAAAAGGATGGCTTTCTAACATTTTATTCATATGCATGTAGATGCATGTGAATTTTTTTTGTAAGTACACATGCATGAGTGTGCACATGGGTGTGGAGGCTACAGGGTGTCATTCCTCAGGTGCCATCCACTTTGTTTTGTGAGACAGGGTCAGTGAGAGAGCCTGAATTCACTGACCCAGAGTTCACCAAGTGAGCTAAGTCCCACCTCATCCTCCACGACACTGAAATCAAGTGTGCACCATCATGCCCAGCATTTTTTAAACTTTATTTATTTATTCATTCATTCAGTGTGTGTGTGTGTGTGGGCGTGTGTGCGTGCGTGGGCGTGTGTGCGTGCGTGCATGTGTGTGTGTGTGTCAGAGGGCACATGCATCCCTGTGGAGGAACAAGGGTGACTTCGGAAATCATCCTGGATTGCTTCTACCTCCTTCTTGCTCACTCTGGGATTTCCCAAGCTCTGCCCATCAGAACCAAAAGTGCAGGCTGCTGCCATTTCCAACTGGCATTTTTGTGTGGGACCTAGGATCCAAACTCAAGACCTTCTGCTTGCAAGGCAGAGTCTTAACCCCTGACCCATCTCTCCAGCCCCATGCCCAGCTTTGTGATGTGGATTCTAGGAACTGAACTCTGGTCCTCATGTTTGTACAACAAGCACCTTACTAACTAGGCCATTTGCCCAGGTCTTGATTTTTTTTTTAAATATTGCAAAATTTTAACAAATTTCAACATTGTGCCATATTGACTTCCAAACTTTAAAATTTATATTAATATTTAATATACTAAAACATAGTATTATACATAATGGGCCAGCAACGTAGCTTAGCAAGCTAGTAAGACACTGATGGCAAACTTGATGACTTGAGTTTGATCATGGAAGCGCACCCCTGAGCTATGGCCTGCATGTGCTCTCTCTATATAAATAAATAAGTAATCTAAAAATTTATACTTTTTGGGGGGTATTACATGATAGATATCTCAATACATGTATACACGGAGTAAATTTTTTTCTGGTGTTGAATCCAGAGCCTCACACTAAGCAGATATTTTACCACTGAGTATATACCTTATCTCTGTATAATATTTAAATCAAGTTAAACATCTCTTAAACACTTACCGTTTCTTTTTGGTGAAAAAAACCTCACAATTCCTTCCTCTAGCTTTTTGAGAAACAGTGTGCAGTAGTTAGTATTATCCTCCTGACACCTAGGAAACCCACCTGAAAGGTGTTTTCTAGGGTCAAGCTGGCCTGACTGATGATGCAGGCGAGGGACTGCCCCAACTGACCCAGCCCACTTGTCCATTCCTTAGGCAAGGCGTCTAGGGCTACATAAAGGTGGAGGGAGAAGGGCTGGAGAGATGGCTCAGGGGTTGTGACGCTGTCTCACAAGCAGAAGGTTCTGAGTTCGGATCCCAGGTCCCACGTTAAAAAAAAAAAAAAAAATCAAAAAAAAAAAAAAAAAAGGTGGAGGGAGAAGAGCTGAGCACAGCAAGTAAAAACACACATGCGTACTTCTGTCGCTCTTGCTGCGGATGTCATGTGACCAGTACCCGTGGTGCCTGCTGCTGTGACCCTATGCCATGATGGCTTCGTGACAACCTCCCCTAGACAGCTGAGATGCTCCGCATAAAGGCACCTGTGAGGAAACCAGGTGACTGCAGGGGCTGGAGCCCATGTGGTGGATGAGAGAACAGATGTCTGGACGTTGCCCTGTAAACTCCACATGTGCACCCTGGCACCTGTGCCCCTATGCCTGTTCATTCTCTCACTCTCCCCTCCCTCCCTTTCTCTCCCTTTCTTCCTCCTCCCTTCCTTCCTGCTAAGTTGCTTGGGTCAGGTATTTTGCTGCAACAATTCATAATGGAACTAAAACACAAACTAAATTGTTGTGCTACAGCCACCCATTGAGCATTAGAATTTCTTGTTCTAACTGATAAACATTTCTAGCCTTCCCTCCTCACTATTCTCTACAGTCTGTCAACTTTTTATATAAAAAATAAATATATGTAAGTATAAAACTTTCTTTTCATATTCCATTCAAGTGAGATCATGAAGTTCAGGTCTCTTTCTGTGCATAACTTGTTTCGTGTAACATAATGTCCCCAGCTTCAAATATGTTGTCACAAATGACAGGGCTTTGCTATTTTTCATGCCTGAATAGTATTTTATTATGTATATGTACCGCACATCGTTCTATTCATCAGCAGATAGACAACTGGGTTGTTTCCACATCTTAGCTGCTGTAAGTAGTGCTGTAATAAACATGGGCATTCAGGTCTTCACATACACTACTTCATGCCTTTTGGACATTCACACCCAGAAGTGAGATCGCTGGCTCATAGGAGAGTTCTCTTTTCAACTTTCTGAGCACCCTATGCTGTTTTCCGTAACGACTGTACTAACTTACATTCTTGCCAATGGTGTTCGAGGGTCCTTTTCTTCCACATCCTTTACTAGAAATTGTTATCTGTCTTTTTGCTTTGTATTTTTACTGTTTTGAAACAGAGAGTCATATAGTTCAAGTTGATCCTATCTGATCCTCCTGCTTCGGCCTCCCAAGTGCTGCGATTACCGGCTTCGCTTGTCTTTCTGTAGCTGCCCTTTTTACTAGAGTAAGATGACATCTCACTGTGGCTTTCATCGCATTTCCCTGGCCCAAGATGTTCAGGATTTTCTCACATACCTGCTGGTTGTTTGGTCATGTCTGGGGCCAAACCCAGGCCTTAGCACTCTACTACTAAGCTCAATCACCAGCCTCTTGCTAGCTACTTCGAGTCTCTTTTCAGTGACCACACCACCCAAGGATCCAGCTCATGGACTGTACAGTGTTCATTGGTCACTACTGCTAACAACACACGTGCGTGCACCACACTGTTTACTGATTACTACTGGTAACAACGCGCTTGCATGGACTGCGCCGAGTATTCACTGAGCACTACTGCTAACAACATGCTTACATGATGGAATTTCTATGTTTATGAAATGCCTAACTATGGGAAGGCACCGCTGTGAGCAGAGAGGGAGCTGAAGGAAGCTGTGATGCAGCAGATGAGAAAGGAAAGAAAGGATCACGGAGGAGAGGCCTGCTGTAGAGGGCTGGCGCAAGAACCTGTCATAATTAGGCACAGGTGTCATCTTGATGGTTGAGGGTTCGAGCTCTGAGCACATTTGTGGAGAATTAAGCCCAGAGCAAACCTGCAAGAGATTGTCTAGTCAATGAGAAAGGTGGGTGGAACTAGGCCCTGGACAGACAAATAAAATACAGAGAGCTGGTTGAGGAAGTGGGTATCCTTGTGTACAATTGGCCATGCTGGTCTGGCAAGTAAGGATCGTCTCTCTCAGCTGTTATATGGAGATGCTGTGGCCAGTTCCTTCGGCCCCTTAGTAATGGTATATGCTCTCCTGCTGAGCTGGACAAACAACTGTAACCAGGGATTGTAAGAAAATAAACCCCTTCTTCCCTTAAGCTGTTCAATGGTGATTTTATCAGCAACCATGCAAGTAACCACCACACACAGACAGCAACACCCACTCAGGGAGTACGCCAGGGCAAGGACAAGTCCTGCCCACAAATGCTTTCAGTTGGCCCTGCTTCAGGTCAGGGTCCAGCAAATCCTAATCCCCACCCCCTCAGTAGCACAATTCAAGGGACTGAAAAATAATAATTCAACCGTAAATATTCATGAAGAAATTAAACTGGAGAGTGAGAACCCGGCATGCGGCAGGAGGTAAGACGTGCTACCCACCACGAGCCATTCACCTTAAGCGAGGCCTGATGGCCAACCTGGGACCAGTTTGATGGAGGTGATCAGTGAGGGTGACGGGCAAAACTATGACAAGGAGCAGTGTCCTGGCGAGGTGGGGGGGGCGTCACAAGCCCTCAAGACCTGCCACAGGGCTCTCTGGCAGCAGTGCTGGGGTCTTGGAGAGTTTGGCCCAGCGCATGCCAGCTGTTCCTTCCCCTGCACAGCAGAAAGCCAAGATGCCATGCAGAAATGCAAGGAGGGAAAACAGACAGGACAGAACCATGGGGAGGGACTAAAGGAGGAACAAACACTCTGCTGCCACCTCCCCAGGCCGGAGTCCAAAAGAGAGGGTTAAGCCGGGACCTGGGGTCTCACGGGGCCAAGGAAAGGGCAGTTGAGGTAGAAGCAGTGGGAGAGGCTTGGCACCCACGGAGGGCGCAGGGCGTGCAGGGTGCGCAGGGCATGCGAGGTTAAGGAACAAGAGGCACCACAGAGGGGAAAGCACTGTCCTTCAGTCCTTTGTAAGACGCAGCACCACAGAGACTGAAGACAGCAGAGAGGAGGGCCTGGCCTCATGCAGCCGATGGACATTCTGCTCAGGATCATTCCAGACTGATCCAGATTAGTGAAGACCGGCAGAGTCCTTGCCTCACAGCCACTCTGGCAACAGGGTTCCAGGACAGAGCACATGCCACAAGGTGAGCCTGGTTCACACAGAGAAGACAGTCTTTGTTCATTGCCGACGTCAGGAGTCTTGAACACAGCAGAAGGAAATGACCGAAACACAACATGCATGTCACTTCCGCCCTGTTCCTCAATGCCCCCCCACGACAAACACACACATGCTGCGCCTGCCCCTTCTCCTTGAGCTGCTACCCAATGACTTGGCAGGTATCTGGGCTGTTTGCCGTTACAGATAAAGAGCCAGGAGTCGCTGGGCCTTATCGCCTCTCCTCCTACTCAGCTGAGGGAAAAGTTTCCTCCCAAGCAAAAGTGCGTGCTCTCCGCCTGCATGTGGGAGCAGCAAGTCCTAGCCAGGAGGCTGGGGGCTACCTCGCTGCGTCCACAAAGCCTCGTGCCTTGGGGAGCCGACCTTCGCCCTCCATTGTCAACATGCCTGTGGAAAACAGCCCTGGCTCTGGGCTTCCTGGACATGGCCTCACAGCCTGAGTGGCCCCTGCCTGAAGCAGAACTGACAATGGAGCCTTCCCTGACCTCTGGTAGTGACCCCAGGCATAGAGGACCTTCCCACACAACAGGCACATCACGAGGCATGTTAGCACTGCTCTGGGTCATAGCCATCGTCTTCACTATCAAGTAGGTTTTCACTGAACACCACGTTCCCCACAGGCCCCTATGTAACGGTCTAGTCCAACCCGCCACTGGATTGCCTAAGGACGTGTCCCCAGAACGCCTGTTCTTTCCTTTTCCTACTAGAAAGCTGCCAATTTTTAGAGGGACCAGTGACGATAGCCACAGTGGCCTCTAAGAAGTGCTCAGAAGGCCTTGAGCCAGAAGCAAGTGGCTTAAGGAGAGCTGGGAGAAGGACAATCAGAAGGCTGTGACGTGAGTTTCACAAAGGACTGGACACACAGGCCAGAGGGGAGGTGTGTGAGCCACAGGGACAAGAAACAGAGGCCAGAGCTTTCCCCTTCCTTTGAGCCTGGACGAGCTAGGCTGCCCACCGGTGACACATGACTTGGAGCCCTTCTCCCCAGCAGGTCGTCACCAGTTCTCTCTACGCTGGTGAGGGTTTGATTCTATCAGCAAGTAGCTGTTTAAGTTTGAACATACTACACAGACCTTGTGTGGTGTTAGCCTGAAGACCACCCAGCAAGGACAGGAAGAGCCCCTCCCACCAGGCAGCCAGCTGTGCTCCCACAAGGTCTCTTGGGAGGGTGCAGTCAATAGCCTACTATTCTGTCTTTTGCTTGACCTGAACTGGAGGGTCAGAACACTGTCCTGATTCAGGGCACTCTGTAAGATGGGGGTACACACAGAGAAACTGTTAAGGAAACACAGGTAGCCCTGAGCCAGGCCAGGGTCCCAGATGGACACAGTCTGAAGACAAGTCTCCTGGACCTAGAGCGTCCCTCAGGTCCAGGACCCCACCAGCCCACCAAGGGAGTTTTTCTGACCACCCCAGGCCAGCGTTCACACTAAGGAACCCTGGCAAAGCCAGGCAATGCTGACTCTTGAACAAAAGTTGTGCTCAGGAATGATGAGAGGAGGGAGCCCGTGAGAATCCCAGTGGGGAGCCACAGAAGGCTCCGGATGCTCCGTGTGGCTGGTGACCCCCAGCCTCACCCCATGGTCAGGACATGTGCCAGCGCCTCCCTCCACCCAGATCGTGAGCTTCCACGCCTGTCTTGACATTTGCCCCTCATAGTGAGAGGCTCAGCGGGTACAGAGTTGGACAGATTGTTGCACAGGGGCCTGGACATGACCCAAGCACAAGGCCAGGAGCCATACGTGGCTGAGGAGACGCTTCTACGGCAGATCAAGGCCATTCTCTTGAAGGTTCCTTGGTACATTAATTCAATCTCCCTACAGCACAAGGCAAAGGACAGGATGAGACATTGTGTCAGCTACAGAGGAGAGAACTGAGAGTGTCACAAGTCTGTCCAAGACACCCTCTCTGACATCTTAGTCTGAAGGGTCTGATAGGTTGATCTAGCTGGGAAAAGGCACAGCTCTGGGGTGAGTCTCACTGCGTCAGGAAAGAGCCTCACAGGGAGAGGCCATCCCTTCCCAGGGTGCTCTAGGTACGGTGGCAATGCTCGGGCTCATTCAGGTGACACTGGTTCCTACAGAGGGTGCCAGGCACAGAGAAAAGAGAGCAGCTGCAGAGTCAAGAGGCGCGGACAGGCCTGGACCCCAGCTCTGCTGAGACCAGGGCAAGTCATTCCTTTCACATCTACACTCCCCATCTATGAACTGGAGACTAATAGTATCTTCCTTCCAGGGTTGCCTGCTGGAACTAAATGGATTCATTATCAACACCAGCTCCTATTTCCAACTTCTCACAAAAGCAGGACCGTCTTGATGAGAGGGGTGGACAGACAAGAAAGAAAAATAGCTTTTAATATTCTGCTTCTGCAGCTCTTGTTAATCTCCAAAAACTGGAAAACTCAATGAAGATGGACCAGGACAAAGGGAAAGTGTGGAGGACAAACTCAGCAGATGGGGGGCACACACTCTCCTTCCCCTGGCCTTCTGTGTATACAGCAGATGGGGGGCACATACTCTCCTTCCCCTGGCCTTCTGTGTACCCAGCAGATAGGGGGGCACACACTCTCCTTCCCCTGGCCTTCTGTGTATACAGCAGATGGGGGGGGCACACACTCTCCTTCCCCTGGCCTTCTGTGTACCCAGCAGATAGGGGGGCACACACTCTCCTTCCCCTGGCCTTCTGTATACCCAGCAGATGGGGGGCACACACTCTCCTTCCCCTGACCTTCTGTGTACCCAGCAGATGGGGGGCACACACTCTCCTTCCCCTGGCCTTCTGTGTATACAGCAGATGGGGGGCACACACTCTCCTTCCCCTGGCCTTCTGTGTACACAGCAGATGGGGGGCACACACTCTCCTTCCCCTGGCCTTCTGTGTACACAGCAGATGGGGGGGCACACACTCTCCTTCCCCTGGCCTTCTGTGTATACAGCAGATGGGAGGCACACACTCTCCTTCCCCTGGCCTTCTGTATACCCAGCAGATGGGGGGCACACACTCTCCTTCCCCTGACCTTCTGTGTACCCAGCAGCCAGGGGCACTGTGAGCTGCTGCCTCCTCTCACGATGTCCTGGGCAGAACCACAATATAGTCCTGCATCCAGAGAGGGTTTGTGACAGGATGCAGGTCTTTGCTTGGCCTCTCTAATGCCCAAGAGGCCCCAGGACAATATCCAGTGGCTCTACTGTCACTCCTGGTGGGGCGTACGGCCTAGCCACCTCTACCCATCTCCTTCTCCCACACACAGCAGGAGAACCTTAGGAAGGGCTGGCCCAGATTAGAAGTCACGGGAGAGCTGGCACATGCTCATAGTGGGCATTTCACAGGCTATTGAACCAGACCAAAAGGCTGGCAAGAGACTCAGTGGGTGAAAGGGCTCACTGAGCAAGCCTGATGGTGACTGGAGTTTGATCCCTGGAACCCACATAAAGGAAGAATCAGCTCGACAAAGTTGTCCTCTGACCTCTACATGAGTGCAGTGGCACATATGGGCACACACACGCACGCACGCACACAATTAAAAAACAAAAACAGAAAGTCATCCCAGCCACATGTCCTGCCCAATGCAGGACAGGCAATCTGGGGTTCTATCAGCACTGAGGTCCTGGTGTCTCAGATATAGCCACTATCCTGCAGGAACCCACACATCTGGAACCAAAAGGGGAGAGCTAAGAGTGGGTGAGGGTCTAGAGAAGCAGGGGCTGTGCAAGCTGGAAGGGGCGCAGGGAATCAAGTGAGATGAGTGCAAAGTCGAGGAGGTTACTGAGACGGAGGGATGGGCAGGGAGGGAAGGAGAGGGGGGCTCTATGACCACAACACAATGTATCATGCTGTGTGGCTGCAGCACCAGACCAGGAAGGAGGGCAGTAGCCCAGCACTCACACACTAGAGAACCATGGCATCAACTGGGCTCTTTCCAACTTAGATGCAGAGAATCCACCATCAGAAAAAGGCGACAACCAACCCTCTGTGCAGGGGACACACATTGTTAAAGGCAGCAGCTAGTGTGAGGTCGCCTGAGCAGAACTGACTCCAAGACCTCCAAAGATACCCAAACCCATGGGTGCTCAAGCTCCTCTAGAAAATGGTGTCATGCTCCACACACTTGTATCTCTAGTGACTCACACTCCCTTCAAGTAAATGGTATGGAAGCCATTATCGGACTGTGCTGCTTAGAACACAACAACCAGATGCTCAGCACAGACATGACCACATGCTACATGGGGAAATGTTAGCATGATTGTCCCAATGTTTCTGATTCAGACCTTGTTGAATCCCTTGGATACAAAGGACAGTTTACAGGTGTTTGCTTCAGCTAAGAAAATACATGAAGAGAGGAAGTACTGGTTCTGTACATGGGGGGGCCAGATCATTTGCTGCTGTCTGACTGGTGGCTGCCCAGAGAGTTCTGCTACTGCTGGTGAACAACCACAGCTAGCCGGCTGGTGATTCCAAGTGGGGAAGAGCCTTTCCCAGCTCACACTGGTAGTGAGGGTGGACGGGCAGACAACAGGCAGACAGTGCAGCTGTCCAATCCCATCTGTCTTCACGCGTGATCCATCCTAAACATGCTGTTCACACTACCAGGCCAGCTGGGTCCTCTAAAGACCTCATTCCACCCCAACCCCAGCCACAGAGATACGGAGGCTGTGTGACTTCCGTATAGCACAGCAGCCAGAGAAGGTCTTTCTTTTACTCAAAACTTGTAAGACTCTATACAGCAGACATGATGTGAGGTGATACAGGGCAACAAGACCTCCACGCTGAGCACACCCACCATAAGAAGATGGAAACAAGAGTTAATGTACCAAGTAAGTGACCACCCCAGAGCCATCGCCACAGGGCCCCTCTACCCCAGAGCTGACCACTACAGGACCCTCTACCCCAGAGCTGACCACTACAGGACCCTCTATCCCAGAGCTGGCCACTACAGGACTCTCTACCCCAGAGCTGATCACTACAGGGTCTCTACTACAGAGCAGGCCATCGGGCTGAGGGATTCCCAGCTTCCCTTGTCCTGTCACCCTCAAAAAGATGCCACAAGCCCACTGCACTATGATAGTTCCAAGCCAGAAAGCAAATCCTTCTGGAATGATCTAACGTAATCAGCTTTGGTGGAGCTGCTGTCTCCAGAAAGTTCTTGTTCCCTCCTCCTGCACACAGCTTACACACTTCGCTTTCCCCATGAGCTTTGCAGTTGCTTTCATGGCAGCTCTAGTGATGAAGCTGCTCTTCAAGTTGCTGAGCCTAGTTTCTCACTCTGCAGAACAGGCAAATCGTCTTTAGGGTGCATCAAGAACGCACCGATAAAGGCACTTTTGGAACATCTGGGAGAGTCTGGCACTTTAGGAATGTCCAGCATAGTGTCTCTAGTGTCCAATCCTTGTGATGTCAACTGCAAAGCTTCTCTGCTCCGTCATACCCTGGGACTGAGATGTAGAATAGCCAGAGACCCAGACAGAGTCCCCAGAGGCTAAGACCAGAGCATCAGTCCTGTGTAGGATGGTGGCTGGAGGAAGCAGGGGGCTGACTCAGAAGTCCTATGCTTACCGTTGTCACCATTAGCCACAGCTGTGCCTCAAGGAAAGCCTGGCCTTCAGTTTCTCTCCCATCTTTTTCACAGGAGCAGGAAGGCCAAAAGTAAACAAACAAACAAACTACTGCTGGGCATCATACAAGATGCCAGGTCCTACCTCAGTCTAGTAGACATGTAGCAAGGAAGAACAGAACGCCAAAGTGGAATCAGCAAAGAGTAACAGGACCAGTGGAAAGAATAATCCTGGGGAACAGATTAAACAAGCGAAGGGCAAGTCTGACATACTGAAAATCATGAAATATGGGAAGAAATCAGAGTAGAGCCCAAGGAAAGACACTCCACTTACAGAGTGAAGGCCTAACACTGCGGTGATGGTGATACCCCTATGCAGGACTACTGACCAATGCAATCTCTGTCTTTTATTAGATTTATTTTATTTAGAGTGTGTGTATGTGCATGCCTGCGTGTGTACACACAGGTTGTATGTCTATACAGACCAAGTCAGAGGAAACAGTGGGAGTCCATTCTCTCCTTCCACTATGTGGATATGGGAAGAACTCGAATTGCCAGGGTTGTGCTGCCAGCGCCAACTCACAAGCTGTTACTTTGTTTTGAGACGGGGCCTCTTTTATTATTTCTGCCGCATATATGAGCACAAGCCTCTAGCCATTGTCTCTGCTCCATCTCACTACAGATGTGCTAGGTTCATACACGAGCTGCTCCACATGGCTTTCTTCCCCCAGGAATCAAACTTGTCAGGGATTCGCACTTTTACCCATCTCAGAGGCTACAATCCTTACCTTAATAGACACTTTTTTGAATAGCACACACAAATGGCCAATAAACATATAAAAAGATGCTCCATAGAACACTAGCCATAAAGGAAACATAAATCAAATCAGCAGGTCACTTTATACCCACAAAGATGTTATAAGAACAAGACACAATAATAGTGAGTGGTGCTAGAGAGATAGCTCAGGGGTTAAGCCTCTGCCTTAGGAGCAGAAGGACCTGAATTGGGTGGGATCCCTGGTCTTACATTAAAAAAAAAACCGGGCCACTTTAAGTTTCTGCCTAGAAGGTGGAGCCTTGGAAAACTCTAGAACAAAGCAAAAAGGAAGTAGAGAAATCTAGGGATTCCTGAAGTCACCATTAGGCCTCCACAGGCACATACAGTGTCTTCTGAGACACACACACACACACACACACACACACACACACACACACACACACACAGAATGAGTATTAGTGATGACAGGGAGAAATGGGACTTCTTGCACACTGCCAATAGGGAAATAGAATGCTGCTGCAGGTTGGTAGAGAGTCTGGTGGCGCCTCAACCAATCAGTTACCATACACTCCAGTCATTTCGCTCCTAGCTATATACACAGAACAACAGAAAACATCCATTCACCCAAATATTTGCACACAAAAACATGATTAACAACATGTAGGACATTCATATGTGAAATATTATTCACACACTTAGAAATGAAGCACAGCTACCTGCAACAGAGCGAAGGACCCTGAACACATCACATAAGAAACCACAAGCTTGGGGCTGGAGAGGTGGCTCAGGGGTTAAATCTCTGCCTTGCAGGGGCTGGAGAGGTGGCTCAGGGGTTAAGCCTCCGCCTTGCAGGCGGAAGGTCCTGAGTTCGGATCCCAGATCCCACGTATAGACGCCAGGCGGAAGCGGGGGCGACCTGCGATTCTGGTCCTGGTAGGGCGGAGCCTGTGAATCCCGGGGCTGAAGGAGTTGGAGGCGTCCATGGTGGTTCACGAATTCGTCCGTGGTTCTACACACACACACACACACACACACACACGCACGCACACACATACACACGCATATGCACACAGTTGAATAAATAATAATAATAATAAAAAAAAATTTAAATCTCTGCCTTGCAGGTGGAAGGTCCTGAGTTCGGATCCTAGTCCCCACATATAGACGTGGGGCGGAAGCGGCGGCCTGCGTTTCTGGTCCTGGTAGGGCGGAGCCTGTGAATCCTGGGGCAGAGTAAACAAGGAGGAGGTGGAGGCGTCCATGGTGGTTCCCGAATTCGTCCATGGTTCTACACACACACATTCATACACACACGCGCACACACACATACACGTACAATTGAATAAATAATAATAAAAAATAAAAAAAAAAAAGAAACCACAAGCCTATGCTTTCATCTGTGTGGATGTCCAGACCCCACAAGGCACAGACACAGGGCACATTCGTAACAGGGAGCGACTGCTGGTGGCACAGGGCTTCCTTCCAGGGTGATAAAAATGCTCTGGAATCAGACAGTGAATTAATTGCATAATTTTGTAGATATATGAGAAACTACTGGAATATACACTTTTAAAGGGGTGAATTTTGTTAGCCAGGCCTGTGACATCGACATCTGGAAGGCAGAAAATGGAAGACTGCCAAGTTTGAAGCAAACCTGGATTACACTGCAAGATCCTGTCTCAAAACAAAAGACCAGGGGTACATGCCTATAACCCCAGCTGCTAGTCCCAGCTGCTTGGGAGGCTGCAGTAGGAAGATCACTCAAACCCTTGAATTCAAGACCAATCTGAACAACACAGTGAGGCCCGAGTGTGATGCCTCGTGCCTGTAATGCCATACTCAGGAAGCTGGAAAAGGAGAATTGCTACAAATGTGAATGAGTTTCAGGGAAGCCTGGGCTATAGAGTGAGACCCTGTCTCAAAAGGGAGTGGTATAGACTAAAATTTTATTTCCTAGACAACACCAAAACTAGCTCTGTCTCAAAAAAAAAAAAAAGTAGCTCAGTGGGCAAAGGGCTTGCTCCCCAAGCATGAGGGCTGAATTCAGTTCCCAAGCACCATGCAGAAGAAGGGTCAGCAATACATGACCCCTGTAACCCAAAGGGAGGCAGAGACGGTAGGATCCATGGAGTTTGCTGGACAGTCAGTCTAGTCAAATCAGCGAGTTCCAAGTTCAGAGAACTTCTATCCAAACAGGACAAAGGGCAATTGAGGAAGACTAGCTGGTACCAAAGCCCTGGCCTCCACAGGCATGTGTATATACACAGACACAAACACACACACAGAGAATTTCACAGTATAAGAATTAGGTCTCAATAAAGCTGCCATAAAAGGAAATTTTGAGGGCTAAGGAAATGGCGTAGCAAGTAAAGGTGCTGTGCAAGCCTATGTGCATGCTCACTTTCTCTCTCAAAATAACTTTTTTAAAAAAAGAAAACAGGCTGGAGAGGTGGCTCAGGGGTTAAGCCTCTGCCTTCCAGGCGGAAGGTCCTGAGTTCGGATCCCAGATCCCACGTATAGATGCCAGGCGGAAGCGGGGGCGGCCTGCGCTTCTGGTCCTGGTAGGGCGGAGCCTGTGAATCCCGGGGCAGAAGGAGGTGGAGGTGTCCATGGTGGTTCGTGAATTCGTCCGTGGTTCTACACATACACGGGCACATACACACACAGACACACACACGCGTGGGCATATACACATGCACATGCTCACAGTTGAATAAATAATAATAAAAAAAATTAAAAAAAGAAAACACTATATTTTTTTAAAAGAAAGAAATTCTAAGGCCAACAATATGGTTCATCAGATAAAAGTATTTGTGCACAGCCTGAAAACCTGAATTCATTCCTGATCCCAAAAGGTAGAAGGAAAGAACCGACTCTCAAAAGTTGTTCTCTGATCTCCACATGTATGCCATGATACCCATGTGTCCTCACACACAAACATTTTAATTAAGAAAAAAATTAGGACTTGCTATTTGTTCTGTGGTAGAACACTTGCCCACACTCAGGATATGATGATATGATTCATCTGCCAGCACTACAAAAATCCACCAAACAATAATAAAAATTGGAGATGTAATTCAGAAATGTGTAAGACCCTGGGTTCAATCATGAGTTTAAAAAAAAGTCACTTATGTTTTTACTTGTATATTCAATTTACTGTGATGCTGCTGAAGAAAAAAAATCTGGACTTGCCCAGACATGTAGTTAGAAAAGGGAGAAATATTTTAATAACCTCTAGACCACTGTAGGCACTCCCTTGACATTACACCAAAACTCAACAGACTGAGCAGTTCTTCGTGACTTTTCCTACTCTGTGATATAAAAACCCACTGTCCTTTTCTCAAACTATGAATGAGGCTCTATGCCCAACGTGATTTTGCAACCCCATGCACTGGTCATCCGGAAAATACTGGCTCCCTGAGATATCCTGATTTTCAAGATGCTGGCACATTCTATAACAAAGTATCAAAATGCCATCTTTATCATGTCACTACCTATATGACTGTCCTCAGAAAAGCCTTTAGGTATGGCAAAGCAGTTCAGCAAGGGGAGAATTCTAATTTGTGCTTGGAAGCTCTAACATCTCCAGAGGCCACATTACCAACCGTTGTTTTCTTTAAAGCAACAGGCTTATAATTTCATCTTTAAAAAGTCTGTAAGACACTGAAATCAGTAACCACAGTTCTGCATCACCAATTTCTGAAAACCTGTCTAGGTCAGTGTGCAACTCACCCTGCAAGCACTTTTTGCCAGACAATTCCCACAGCAGGGTCAGTAGAATGCTTATGTCTCATTTCACCATGCAGAAGGCATGGTGGTAAGTACCGGAGCACCGGGAGTTAATATTAATAAAATGAATCCGCTTTGCTGCTTCATCAAGACTATTGTTAAATGAAGTGGAGGGGAAGGGTTCAGACGGTCAGGCAATCTGCCTGCAGCCTGGTTCTGCAATAGTCTAGCAGGTTTGCGTACTCTGACTTCTATACCACTCAGTGAAAGGAATAACTTGTCAGTATTGTTAAGAAAATCATTTTGTCTGCAGACTCTCCTGAAACGAGCTGGAGGACCACAGGGCCGGAGGAGAGCTTCAAGAATCGCTGGGCGAAGGCAGCACTGCCCGCTGGCCTGCAGTGTGACCTGTGAAGTGTACGGGTGGTGTGACTCGGGGCCAGGTATGGGCTGACCCACACCGGCAGGACAGATGGCCCAAAAGCCTGCTGAACACACTGACCTCGTGCTTGCCACCCCAACAGCAGGCCCCATGACCCTGCTTTCGTCCCGGCACCACCTTTTTTGTCCTTTGACCCCCATTCAGAACAGGCACCTCAGAATCATGCCCTGTGCCTAGAGGGCTGAGGCAACAATGCATGGCTAGGAATGGAGGGCGGGAGCCACACCACAGCTTTTCTGTCTATCCACCAGCACACATCACTCCCCCTGCAGTCTCCTGGTCTCTCAGTCCCATGGTAATGGGGTTTTACCCAGGAGTCACCAACACAAGACCCCCTAATTGACTCAAAGCCGTAACTTCACATAACATTCAGTGACTAGTGTGAGGTCTGGTGGGAACGGCTTCTCTTCAGCGCCCAGACTGTAACACCCGCAGTCGCAGCAAAGCCACTTGGCTGGAACCAAAGGCAGAGAACAAAGTGCTATTCAGGCCTTAGGGACAAACAATAGGCCCTTATCCTCCTCCCTGGTCCAGACCCAAGCTGCTGAGCACATCCTGAGGGTACAATAGGTAGCCAATGGGCAGGGCAACCCCTAGGATGTGTGTACCCCCAGGGAAACATTGTTTGGGGAACTGTATGAATGAAAAACTTGAGCTACTCGAAATTACTGTGCCAGCACTAGTCTGGGCAGCCCAGTGCCACAGGGTCCCACTGAGAAATGTCATAGTGGTCTCCTGGGACTGGGCTTGAACATGGGCCAGAGTAGCTCCAAGGGACCACTGGTTGTCCCTGCACAGGGTGGTAGAGTCAGAGCACCCCAAAGGTGCCAATGTGGGTGCCAGTCTGGGTCTGAAGCCTCACCGTAAGGGCACTAGGCAGAGATGTGAGCATCTGGAATAGGTACCCTAAAGGGCGCCCCAAGGAGTGACTTGGGTCAGGCCACACACCAGCCAAGGGTAATGCTTCTTCTGAAGAGTTGTGAGGATTGTCCTCAAAAACAGCAGCAAGGAGCCCAAAGCCTGGGTAATTCCTACTCCCCACTCTGTGGTATTATGAAGCCATCAGGGTAACCCCAAATCTCAGTGATTCCCTGGGCCTTTGCTGCTCATTCCCACTGGGTGACAGGATAAACCTCAGGCCATCCTCCTCAGCGAGGCCCCTTCCTTGCCAGGAAGCAAGCACACAGCAGGAATTTGCTGAAAGGTCTGGACCAGCCTGACTCAAGGAATATGAGGCAAGAACAAACCAGATGGACTATAGGTGACCTGCAGCCAGCCGGGCAGAAGCACTGAGCTCAACTTTAAATAGACCCTATCTCCTGGGAGTTTTGCTGCCACTAGCTCTACCAACACCTCCGAGGATTGGTTAAGACAGTTCCTAAGCTATGCCAACAGGAGGAGGCTCACCAGGCCATGACCGCAGCAGCAACGGACCCCAGGGCAACAGGAGGGGCTGTGCAGCTCCTCTCACTAACCACTCCGCCCCAGGGAAGGACAACCTCAGGTCTAAAAGGTGCCTAAGTTTGGGGCGTCCTGCCGAGATGCACACTGGGGCTGCCAGCTGCGGGAGGCAGATAGCTACAGGGAGGGGAGGCTCCCCTGGGGGCCCTGCGGGTATGAGGCGTGTTCATCGCCCACTGTGTCTTTTCTCCACAAATGATCACAGCAGGAGCTGCACAGGCACTGCCTACTCTCTGACAGGAGATGAGCCGGGCCTTCTTGTCCCTGCTGGGACCCCAGCAGGTAGCAGATCAGTCAGGAACACAGTGTAGAGAAATGAAAGTTTCCCTCAGCTACACAGTCATGCCTGACCCTGAGGGCTAGAGGCACAGTACTCTGTGCCAGGCAGTCACAAAGAGTCCAGGAGCCCAGGGTGATTCAGCCTACCCAAGGGAGACCATGCCAGTGGAGAGGGGCCAGAGCCTCTAGAGGCAGCATGCCAGGTTCCAAGGCTCCCACTACACATCTCAAAAGTCTCGTGCTAAGGAGTAGAGGGTAACCAGGCAGCAAGCCGAACACTGACAAGCATGCTTTAGTGAGGAAGGCCTGTTCCAGGCTTCCAGCCCTACTTGGGTTGTGTCTCCAGCTTTGTCTGGGTGCCAGCTATATAGCTCATACCTTACCCCATGTCAAGCCAACCCCTCAACTTTTCCCCTCAAAGCTCTTCACAGTCTTTCCTAAGTTTTAGTTCTTCTGCCCTACCACTCCCACAAACAAGTCCACCAACCTGCATTTCCTTTGGTCACCAATCTGCTGGCACACACACTACTACTGGCAGAGTTTGGCAAAAAACAAATGACCTTTGCGCAGGGGCTGGATCTCTTTCCTGGCTCTCCTGTCCATTCCAGCTGGGTAAATAGTTAAGGAAATAAAGCCTAAGGGGAGACTAATAGATGGCAGGGAGCACAGAGAGCACATGAGAGTCGGGGCAGAATTTCTGCATCCCAGCCCTGCTCCTTCCTGACCTCTGGTCCCTGTCATGCACCTGTGTGGAAACTATTAGGGAGAAGAGCCTCCAAAAATCTATGCAGTTTCCAGAATTGCTTCTCCTTTTCCTACCTGAGATAAAGGAGTTTAAGGGTGGGGGGGCTGATAAGCCAAGGAAAGAGATAGGTATGAAATTCTGGAACTGAGCTTCAAAGAAAACAAGAGCCTGGTTTACCGTGGGTGAGTTGCTATAGACTGCCCTCTGATCTTACCCCAGTGAGATTTTAGCATCAGAAAGCTAATATCTAAATCAGCATATGTCCACTGGCTTAGAGGACATGCAGCAGCCGTGGCAAGAGAAAAAGTACTCTACGCACTAAAGCAGAGTCTGTCTGAGCTTTACATGGGTTGAGAGTACCTCTGCCAAAGCAGGTGGTAGGGAAAGTTTTCCAGGTGCTGCCTACAGCCCAGGATAGTCAGTCCAGGGGGCATCCTGGAACAGGAAGGGGATGAACTGGAAGGTGATCAGCTCACTCCATCTGTCTTTCTCTCTCTCACAAATGAATGAATGAATGAATGTAGAAAAGAAGAATATTGCACAGTGAGGTCATTATGCTCTAACTGCCCCTATAGAAGGGAGTAAACAACTGCTGGGCTCCCTCTGGACTAATTCCACTATTAACTTTCCACTTCTGACAATTACTTTAAAGGACTTGTGTAGAGATGGATAGGGAGAAAAGAAGTAAAATCTAGAGACTTTCCAAGCCCCTGGGCCACGCTGAGGAGGTGACTTTAGACATCTTCCTCTTGTGGACCTTGGCAACACCTAGACCTTCTGCTTAGAGGAAGAGCACTTCTCCCAAAACCCATCAAGCAGCCCAGGTCCAAGAACAGGCAGACCAAGCTGGCGGGGAGGGGGAGGGGGTCCTGCACTCACAGTAACAAGAGGATGTTGGGAGAATTCCTGAAGCAAACTCACAATCCTGGCAACACGGACTCAGTGGGCTGTGAGGGGACAAATTTGGACATTTGGTCTCAGGACAATGAATGGAGAAAACTTGTGTGCCTGCAAATTCTCCCTTTAGAGAATGATCTGTAGGGCCCAAGCGGGGTTTGTGTCAATGCTACAGACTCTGAGATCACTGGAAAAGAAACAAGCTGAGAAGGGAAGGAAGCCATAGGCCAATGGGGAGGGGCTGGGAGAACAGGGCCAGCAGTGGGCTCCAGGCCAGAGGCGGTGAATGGACCAATCAGAGGATCTGTGCTAGGAATAGTAAGCAGGTAGCAAGGCAGGGGACAAAAGAATGAGGTACGGCAGTGAAGGGCCTAGTCCAGGGTTCCTTCTGTATGAGATCAGAATTCAAGGCCAGTCCTTAACTTTTTTGAAGAAATGATCCATTTTCAAGATGAAAACCTGTGTTTGAAAAAAAAAAAAAAAAAAAAGCGGAGGGGGATATCAAGTCAAAAGTACATCAGTGACATGTGATTCTGACATGGAGATGCCATTGGAGGCTTGAAGGTATCAGTCGCCATGCTGCCTGCACAAATACTTGTGGAATGAACGCGTGTGTGAACGGACTCCAAACAAGGCTGATTCTGTCTGAAATAATCTCACTGGTAAAGAGGAAAAAAGGTATGTGGAAGGGATGAAGGATAAACAGAATGTAAGATGCTTCCTGCTGGGCACAGAGAAAGGGCAGGTAGGATGGGACAGAACAAGGGTAATGGTGTTCTCAGACCCCAGCTGATTCAGAAGGTGCCAGCAGAAAGTGCCAGAGTATCACCCAAGATTTGGTCACCTCCTCTGTGTAACAGAAGGTCCTGCCTTCTTTCTCCTGCCACAAGCTGACCTATCGCTGGAAAGAAGGGAAAGCTCCAAACATAAACTTGATTTGGGAAGGAAGTAACACATTCAAGAATGTGAGCTGAACAAGAGTCGGAGCAGGGGAATGAGCAGACAGAGCGACAGTCCCTAGGAGGCCTGCCCTGGTGTGGGGGGTTCCATAACCCTGTCTCCTCACACCCTGTCTCCAAGCAGCCTTGCCCCTTTGGCTCCCTTCCTTCTGCTGGTTAGCAGAACTCTTACCTCCCCAGGGAAGAGAGCTGGGCCTGGATCCAAATTTAATTTGTTCAATACATAGAAACACAGGCATGCGATGTGTGGCTGAGGACAGGGTGCCTTCCTGGGCCCTTGGCTTGGCTGCCAACAACCTGTACCCACTTTCACCAAAGCAGGAGAGGTGTGCAAACAACCAGCTGAAGAAACTCACCACCAGCTAAGAAAACCTGTTCCTCTTCATTTCTTCTGATCCTTGAGCAGAATTGTCTTTATCTTTGTTAAAGCCCTAAAGAAAAGCATTCTAATGCCACCTGTGTAGCATAGGCCTGTAATCCCAGCACTGGAGAGGTGGAAGCAAGAGAGTCAGGAGTTCAAGACCAATCTCAGCTACACAGTAAATTTAAAGCCAGTCTGAGCTAAATGTGACTATTAAAAAAAAAAAGTTAGGGCAGTGACCCAGTGAGAGGGTGCATATATTGAACTCAAGGGGTCAACATTTGAATCTCTGGTGCTGCTAAATATAAATAAAAAACAAAAAGCAGCATTCTACAGAACCAATGAAAGCCAAAAGAGAGCAAAGAGCACTTAAGGATAATCACAAAACAAACAAGAACCATGTCTAAGCAAAGAATGCTGCTCCACTAGACCCCAGGCATATGTCAATACCTCAAGGTAATAAAAAGTAGAAAGAAGCTTCAGTTTTGCAAAAGACACAAACACAGAAAACACTGAGAAATCCTGATGCCAGACAGAGACTAGACCACAACACAGGCCTTCGGTGGGGTAGTGATGCTTAGTTTGGTCCTATGACAGGCAGGATAATGCACGGCTAGATGCTAGATGGACAGCTGCTGGGTACTGCCACAATGTTATAGAGTCTGAGTCTGAGTTCTGCTAAGTCCTATCAGGATAACTTTGGGCAAGAAGCTTTGCCCAGGAAGCCTCAATTTCTCCAACATGGCATCTATACCTCCAGGATGGGTGTAAGAAGTGGAGGGCTAGGACTGCAGCTCCATTACAGAGCACTTTTCCAGCATGTGAACAGGCTCTGGGTTTGAGACAGCTAGGCTTGGTGGAGCTTGCAGTCCTAGCACTGCTGGGCTGCACTCAAGGTCTGTGCCTGGGCACAGAGCTCCACACCAGCCTACCTGGACTAGCAGTGAGAACCTATCTCAAAAGAATAAACAAAATACAAAAAAAAAAAAAAAATGGAAAAGGAAGAGGTAGGAAAAAAAAAAGAGAGAGAAAGGGAACAAGAAAGGCAGGCAGACCTAACCAAGAGCAACACAGATGCCCTTGATATTATCACTTAGAGCTGCCTCAATTATATTTCAATCTTTTATATAAATTTAGTTGTAAGGAAAAAAACTAACCAGCAGATATTAAACTCACCAAAGGATTCTGATCTCATTTTCTTCACACTTTGGGACTATTCCTGAGAACTTCAGGTAACAGCCTCCATAGACAGAAGGCCACTGTTTACATCGGTCCCTGTGGGACTAGGCAGACGGCTCAGTGCTCACAAACCTGAGTTTGATACCTGGAAGCCCACATGATGGAAAGAGAAAATTGACTTTTAAATTTTTTTTTATTTTGAGACATGAAAAGATATACACATGCCTGAGAGACAGAAAAGTATGCATGTGCCTGAGAGACAGGAAGGTATGCACATGTCTGCCCTGGCACACAGGTGGAGGCCAAGAGGATAACATTTTCTTTTTTGCATGTATGTATGTAAGTGTGGATGTGTACATGGATATGTACAAGAGGGCACTGCATGTGTCTATGGAATCCCAAGGATGACTTTAGAAATCATCCTGGATTGCTATACTTCCTTATTGCTTTGCTCTGGGATCTTCCAGGCTCTGCCTTTTGGGGTCAGATGTACAGCCCACTAAAATTTTTACCTGGCATTTCTGTGTGGGATACAGGACCTGAACTTAGGTCCTTCTGCTTTCAAGGCAAAGGCTTAACCCTTAAGCCATCTCTCCAGCCCCAAGAGGACAACTTTTGAAAGTCAGTTCCCTCCTTTCAGGCCTTACAGGGGGATTAAGCAGATTCATGAGCAGGTACCTTGCTCACTGAGTTCTCTCCAGCCCAAGAACTGACTTCTGACCTTCCTTTCTATGCATGGCATGTATGAGTATTCTCTCTTTCTCTCTCTCTTATAAACATATAATTAAATTACTTTTTAAAAAAGAAAAAAGTAGAGAGCCTGAAAAAAAAAAAAAAACCACATCTCTCAATTTGTCCCCATTATTTGCAAAAGGACTAGACATGATCTTTGTACAAGAGGATAAGGCAGGGCATCTTGGGCCTCTCTAAAAGAAGGTGTCTAAGAAGCCAGTGGGAAGAGACCCATGGAAGTCAAACAAACGCCAAGACATAAAGACAACAGTAACGAGAATGATAGGGTGGGCAAATAAGTGAGATTCTCTGTGGATCTGTTTGTTTAAAGACCTCTAAAAGATAAAGACCAGTCCAGCAAGGCGAGATCAGAACATCTGCAGCGGGTACTGCCTTTGTGATGATCAAAACAGGCCAGCAAGCTGCTTTTGCCTAGAAAATACACACAGCTTAACCAGGCAGCTCTTACTTAAGGCACATTGTCAAAAGAATATCATCTTTTTTTGAGAATCTAGGTTTAGCGAGGCACTGCCCCAAAACAAACAAACAAACAAACGTGAGAAGCACTTCAGGAAGAAGACTGGCAGGGAAGAAGAGTTGTAGTGGGAAAAGGATGGAGGGATGAGATTGGGTATTTGCTATATTCATGTATAAAACACTATTTAAAAAATTATAAAAAGAGGGGACTGGAGAGATGGCTCAGGGGTTAAGAATGCCTCACAATCAGAAGGTACCATGTAAAATCACAGACCCTGGTGAGCAAAGCCTGGGAAAGCCCAGAGCAAAGAAAGAAGGAGGTAGAAGCCATCCAGGATGATTCCCAAAGTCACCCTTGGTCCTCCAAAAGGACACACAATGCCCTCTGATACACACACACACACACACACACACACACACACACACACACACAAATAAATAAAATATTAGAAAACAATAATCAAGCCAACATAAAAGTAACAGTCAGCCAGATAACTGAAAGTAGCAGAATAACAATGGGTTCCATACAGTCTATCCAGGAATTCAAAATATGCAGGAAATATCACGGGAATTTCAGAAATCAAAAAGTTAAGTATTGGAGCAGGGAGAAGTGTCATATAGAAAGTCCGTATGCGCAACTAGGGACAAGGGGCTAGGTTTGAAATGAGATGGTATCTCATTAAACCCGAGACACATTCTAATCACTGCTTGTGTGCTAGGCAGAATAAGCAGCGGCCCGTGTTGCTTGAGTTGGCCTAGCCTTCAGACCAGGCCAGACCAACATGGGCCAAATTAATCAACCACAAAGCTCTAAAACCAGAAGGGCAGATCTTAAAAACCATGAGTGAACCCCAAAGAGTCCAGCTCTCATTAAAAATTCACAGATGAGCAGCATGTAATGATGAGACTTCTGCTGTCCAAACAGCAAAGATTCTGGTGGAAAAAGGCAAACTGCTCCATCTTGCCCTGGGACGGAGTCATCCCACCGCTCAAGTATGAACTGGAGACCCTTGGAGACCTGAAGAATCACAGGACATCTCAACTGCTTCAAAGGGAAGCAAGCGGTTTTCCAGATGGAGCAGGTAACTATCTACCCTTCCTACTGAAAAGAACAAAAAATTATAAATAAAATACATGTATGCAGAGGGGAAGGGAATGCACCACACATACACACACTTCTTTTTTTTTTTTTTTTTTTTTTTAAATGTGGGACCTGGGATCCGAACTCAGAACCTTCTGCTTGTGAGACAGAGTCACAACCCCTGAGCCATCTCTCCAGCCCCAACATACACACACTTCTGAGAATATAAACAGGTTGGCAAAAAAACAGGGAACATGTCGACCAAAACTTCAGAGAAGGCAGAAGCCAGAGGCAGGCAGCAGCTGAAATTTCTATCCTGAGGTCATTCAAAGACTCAGGTAAAACCTGAGCTTTGGTTTCCAAAGCCTCAGAGGGCACAGAACACAGCCCATGCCCAGTTTACCCCAGTATAGTTCAGATTTCCAAAATATACCTCTCAGGGTGAGGCTCAATCAGAAATAAGCCTGTTCTGCCTTCTCGCTCCTGAGGCCAAGATGCTGGACAAAGAAAAAAGTTACTCACTCAAAATGTTGAGATCACAAGCCAGTGTTCCCCGGAGTCAGACTCCAGGACCCCCACACCTGGGCCATCAGAGAACACCCATGGCTTCAAGTGGAAACAAGTTCCACACAAGGAAGAATAGGTGGGGTCAGGAATCCCACTCCTAATTGACATGGCCTGGAGAGCCCTAGACAAGAATTCACACCAACAACAGTAGACAAGCCAGAGGGAACCCTGGGGCCCACAGAAGTGGACAGGCAGGGAAGAGTGGGATGGATTGATGAAGGGAGGAGAAAGGGGATAGAGATGAGGGGGAAGGAGGGAGACAGGTGTTAAGTACTCAGTATGCTTGTAAAACTAGGGAAAAGGAAAAAACAAGAATTCACCAGAGTGGCGCTCCTAAAAGAAAGGAGAAAAGAGAAAGCAGGGCCCTCATGAGAGAAGGATGACCACACCATGGCACATTCACGTGAGGAAAAGCCCACAGCAAGGAAAAGAGTGGGTAACACGTTTCCAGGTCCTGAATAGAGTGGATACAAGAGAAAAGATGTAGGAAGGAAAAAAGCTGTATTTCTACTTTGAATGGACATGGGGCCTCTCAAGGCTTGAGCAGATCACTCAACCAGAGCTAGCCTCTAGCGAGGACTGAGTATTCCCGAAAGAGAAAAGACTTTGAGTTGTCTGTTCTATACTCAAGTATTACTCAGCTAAAATAAATGACATTTTTTAAGTTAAACACTAACTCTTCAGGTCACTACTGATGACCTCTTACTAAACTGTCAGCTCAAGGTAGCATGTGCCTGGGTCGCCTTGGCACATTTCCCAGAGGGCAGAACGCTAGCCCATCCAAGCCAGAGCCCCTCAGAGAACCACTAAATGGATCCATGAATGGCAGGGCCTCTGGGCTTTGCCTAGTGGGCTGATCTGAGAACAGTTATAGGTGGGCACTAGCTGAATGTTCCCTGGGGTCCATACATCTAAGAAGAATGGCTGCTCTTTGCCCCAGAATGTCCTTATTCTGGCTGGGGCACGTGGAGGGGGACTATTTTAAGCTGTATGTTGTGTCCAGCTGGAGAAGCGAACTTCAGCTGTCAAACTGAGGCCAGACTCAGGGGACATAGCGTCTTGGAAGGGAAAGAATCCTGTGCAACTTCAAAGTGGCAGCTGATATCCCACCTAACTTTCCTACTGACTGAACCCTCTTCTCAAGTCATAGCACGGGACCTATGAAAACCAAGAAAAAATCGGGAGAACAGGAAAAAGGGATATAAATTCATGCTCTGATTATACTAGTGACTCAGGACAGAAAGACAAGAAACTTGAGAGGACATGGGAAAGAAAGAGCCCCTCGCACTCACCTACCAGACCTGCCTCACGCTCCTTGCTGACCCAGTCCAACCGCCACGAGCTGTGGGACTGTGCTACACAGAAGCGGTGCTCAGAAACTGCAGCCCAACAGCTAGGCCTGGTGAAGCAGCCTTAGTCTGCTGTAGGGCAGAAGTGGTAAGTTCACTGCCTGGCTGGGCTGCAGAGCGTTCAGGGCCACCCAGGGGACTCGGCAAGGCCTGTCGCAAAGTCCTGGCCTGGGGGCCGACGCCCTGCAGTGGGTGAAGTGAGTCAGCCTCTGCGTGTGACACCCGCACCGGGTGGGGGAGGAGGGGCCTCTCTCGATGAAGAAAATGAGCGGGGTCAGTAGACGGCTCGATGAACACAGGTTGACCTCCATCCACACCTGCTCACTTGAGTTGTTTCCCTAAACCACATGGTGGACAGAAAGACACTGTCCCCTGACCTCCACTCACACCTTAAATAAAACATAAAGACTTAAAAAAGAACACAAAATAAGTAGACCACAATTTCTTTTTCTTCTTCCCCCTCGGCCTTACAGATCACCCCTAAATCATCCAGCTCCCAAAGGCCCAGAATCACATTACTGCTGCTGCACGTGGGCGCAGTTCTCTCCTAACACACACCCACACCTGACTCCGCTCAAGGGCAGCTGCAGCGACTCCTAATCAATAAACTAACTTTGTTTTATTCTGACTCGGCCCAGAATCTCCTTCTCTTTGGTGAGAATCCCGACAGCAGAGCGGGGTGTACTGGCGCGTGACTGCTCCCAGCAGGATCGTGATTTTGAAGACAGTCTAAGAAAACACGGTGTACTCCTCTCAAAACAAGAGGGAGTGTAAGACCGGGTAGGTGGAGGGAAGAAGCTAGGGAGATGATTCGTGGGTGAGGTGCTTGCCACACAACCATTTGCATCCCCAGAACCCATGCAAAGTCAAACATGGTAGCGTACATCTGTAATCTCAAGAATCCTCCAGGAAAATGTGAGGAATCCTAGGATTCGCAGGGCCTGGTGTCTGCATCTTCAACCAGCAAAGCAACTGGTCTCCAATGCAGTGGAGGGTGAGGAGCATCACCTTTGGTGGTCCTGACACATCTTACCTCCACACTGGCAGTCTGAAGACTGTCAGCTGCCGCCCCTACTGCCCAGAAGCTCTGGGAAGGTCCAAGCACCAGAGGTTTCTCTTGCAAGTGACTCCCAAGCAGCAGGAGGCTCAACAGAGATCCCACTGTCTCCCCCGGAAACATACTTGCCACATGAGGAAGGGATGAGGTAAGAACTGGAGGCCTGGGCTGGGGAGATGGCTCAGTGATTAAGCCTTTGCTTCTCAAGCAAAAGATCTGAGTTCAGATCTCCAAATTCCACATAAAAATGCCAGGGTAGATGTGACAGTGGCCTGCAATTCTGGCCCTAAGAGTAGAGTCTGGAAATCCCCAGAGTAAAAAATAAGATGGAAGAGTAATCCAGGATGATTCCCAATGTCACTCTTAGGCCTTCACAAGCACACACTCTCAAAAGTGCCCTTTTGTGCACATGATCACACACACACACAAACACATACATGCTCACCCTCCCACATGTAAAACACACACACCCCACCACCACGCTCACCACCAACAACAACCCTGGAGGCTCTGAGCTCAAGATTCTGTGTTCTGGACCAGACCTCTCTGTCTCTTAAACATTCATCTCAGAAGTCCTTGGGGATTCTTCTCTGGTCCTGCTGCGAGGGCGATGGAGACCATCCCCAACATGATCCCCCAGTCCTGCTGCTGCTTTCTCTCTGCTCTCCTCCCCTTGGGTCCTGGGGCTGCTGCCTATGGTGGCGTGAGGTCACCTCCCAACACTTCAAGAAGAAGCGGGGTCACACATTGGAGGTTCTCAGCTCCCAGTCCACCTCCCCGCTGCTGACCTTTCTCCTGGCACCCTGTACTTGCTTCTCCCTTTCTGTGCAGACCTCCCCCATGCCCACACCCCGCTGTGCCATCCCTCTCCCTGCACACCTCCTGACACCACCATGCCAGTCAGCCTGCCCGCTTCTGGGGGAGAGGCTTCCAAACTCCGCTCGCCACACGGGGCATCCCAGGGGCTTCTCCTGCCTCAAGACCAACATGCAGCCAGGTTCACAGAATGATTCTTTGGACCTCACATCTGTTACCCTGAAACTGCACCAGCCTCCCCAGGTTTCCTGGAGCTCAGGCAGTGGTGAATGAAGCAGACCTCCTCTTTTCTGGGGTTTCCATCGCCATCCGACCTACCCTCTCATTATCACCATGTCTTCTCCCAGGGTGCCATTACCTGGGCTGTCCCCACCTCCTTCCCAACCCCAATGTGTCAACAGTTCAAAGACTTGCTCTTCTGAGAAGGCTTCCCTAAGCAGTCCCACCCGCCTCACCCAGTCCCCTGAGCCCACAAGTACCTGGACTCAAAATCTGCTCTCTGCAGGGCCCTCGAGCCTCACACAGCCACAGCACTGTGTCCACAAGGCACAACTCTTCCCCGCTGGACACGTAAACAAACACCTGCTTTCCTCAGGGCACCAACAGACCAAGTGAGCGTCAACCAAAGTCCAACTTGGGAAACTTGGGGAACCAGTGAGTTTACTGGGCTTACATAGCCAGGACTATTTACAGAGTGTGGGTTTCATCGCCCCAGCACAGATGGGTACACTCCATGTACTATGTACCCTTAGCACCTCCCAACACATCAAGGCCACATGACTAGGGCAGAATACATATGACTAGCCGGGAGGGGCAGGAGGAGCAGCTGGACTCTTGGGTGAGAGTCCAGTGATGCTCCCGGACTATTGCTATGAGGACTCTCGGGCCAGGGTCCAGTGAGCTCCTGGCCTCCTGCTTTGAGGGAAAGCACACAGATGACAGCCTTGGCACCTTTTGCCAGGGGTCACAACTGCTGTGATGAAGACAACACTGTTACGCTCAGAGGTAGCACAATGCGCTGTGCTACAACTTGAGGTATCAGCAGTAGCATCGTGCTTGTCATTTGCACGAGTGGTTTCATTTGTCTCCCCCAGCACCCTGTGCAGAAGATTGTGCTGCCCCCATTTTACAACTATGCAGCACAAACGAAGAATCCTGTGTAAAATATCAGGACTGCTAAACCAAAGTTGGTGGTCCTTGCCCTGATTCTAGAAGTGGGGAAGCCAAGGCAGCAGGTTCAGGAGTTCAAGGTCATCCTTAGCTATATATATGGTTAAGTTCCAGGCCACACTGGACTATGTGAGAATCTATCTCAAGAAAAAAGAAGAAAAAAATTTTTTTAATTTTTTTATTGTTTATTATTTATTCAATTGTGCATATATGTGTGTGCGCATGTGTGTATATATGTGTGTGTGTGTAGAACCACGGATGAATTCAGGAACCACCATGGACAGCCTCCACCTCCTCCTTGTTTACTCTCCCCTGGGATTCACAGGCTCCGCCCTACCAGGACCAGATTCACAGGCTTCCGCCCGTTGTCTAGACGTGGGGTCTAGGATCCGAACTCAGGACCTTCTGCCTGCAAGGCAGAGGCTTAACCCCTGAGCCACCTCTCCAGCCCCCCCAAAAATTTTTTAAGTAAGAAAATTTTAAAAAAGTAAGAAAGCAAGGGCTGGAGAGATGGCTCAGTGATTAAGACTTTGTCTTGCAAGCAGAAGGTCCTGAGTTCGGATCCCAGGTCTCACATAAAAATGACAGGCAGAAAGGGCAGTGGTCTGCACTTCTAGCCTGGAAGGTGGAGCTTGGGAAATTCCAGAAGGAAACGAAAAGGAGGTAGAGGCAACCCAGGATGAGTCCCAAAGTCATCTTGGTCTTCCACAGGGACACACAGTGTCCTCTGATACACACACACACACACACACACACACAGTAAATAAATAAATATTTTAAAAGTAAAATCAATTGCTCTTAAAACTTGCCCTGTTGTGTTAAAATTTTTTATTATTCATTCAATTGTGCGTGTATCTGTATGTGCACGTGTATGTATGTATGTGTGTGTATGTATGAATGTGCGTGTAGAACCACAGACGAATTCGAGAATCCGGAATTCACAGGCTCCGCCCTACCAGGACCGGAAACACAGGCCGCCCCCACTTCTGCCTGGCGTCTATACGTGGGATCTGGGATCCGAACTCAGGACCTTCCGCCTGCAAGGCAGAGGCTTAACCCCTGAGCCACCTCTCCAGTCCCCCTGTTGTGTTAAATAAAAATTATAGGAGGCCACTTTTTGGACTAAGCATGCTGATAGACGGGAGACGCTGCCATGGCTGAGTTATAACATGTGGCCTATTTTTCTTGAATACAGAATTATTTCCCTGCCAGACCTGGTGGCAAAAGGCTTGAAACTCCTCAACTAGTCAGGAGACTGAAGCAAAAACATCACAAGTTCAAGATCTGTCAGGGCTACAGAATGAATTCAAGAACAGCAAGTTAGCAAGACCCTGTCACAAAATACAAAGTGAAAAGACTCTGAGCTAAGTGTGGTGGTAAACACCCGTGATCCTAGCACTTGGGAGGTGAAGGCAGGAGGATCAGAAGGAACTCAGGGTCATATGCAGCTCCTTATTGAGTTAGAACCTGTGCTATGAGATCATGTTTCAATCAATCAAGGCAGGGCTGGGGATGTAGATATAAGCTAGAGAGCTGATCAAACCTGAGGATTCAATCCCTGGCAACACACACACACACACACACACACACACACACACACACACACACACACACACACGATTATCTAGGACTGAAAGTGGCAATTCATTCTTGAAGATAGAAGTCCAGACCAGATAAGGCTCAAACAAGAAATAATTGCAGTTCATGGTTTTACCTGATGTGGTTACATACATTCATCCACTGCCTTCCACGGAGAAATGAACTGTTGAACTTACTGTAAGTGCTTTGGATGTGGGGTGACTCCCTCTTGTTGTCAGGATCCCCGTCTTTGAGGTTTAACTGACAGGCTGGGATGCAAAGCTCTTTCAGGTCAGTGGAGCTGTAGTTCGCTGAGTTTCTTAGATACACAGGCTGCTTCCATCAAAGCTGGCAAATTTTGGGCCAGTATGTCTCCACATATCCTTCTGACCCCATCTCTCCTCTCCTTGTAGAAGTTTGAGTGGGCCGCCAGTCTCTGCGACGCTGTCTCTCTTTCAATCGTTTTTCTTTCTGGTCCTCAGATTTCATCTCCCTCTCTGCTGTTGGCCCCACTAGTGACGTTTCCATTTCAGCCACTTTCAACTCCAGAGTATCTAGCAGGTTCTTTGCTGCTGCTCCCGCTCAGGGAGGCTGTTTGCACATCTTCCCTTAGCACTTCAGATATGTGTGAAACAGAAGACATGAAGTCTAACATTGGGCTTCCTCAGGCACTTTCCAATTCCTTCCTTCCTCTTTCTATTTTTCCCGTGTGCGTGCGTATGTGCATGTGTGTGTGTGTGATGTGTGCGTGCACACATGTATCTGTGTGTGTGGACACATACATGTGGAAGCCCAGAGGCTGATGTGGGAATCATTCTTAATCACTCTTTCATCTTATTCCTAGAACCAGGGTATCTCAATCAAAATCAAGCTTGCTTTTGTTTTGCTTTGGGGATCCCCTGTAGTCTTTGAAGGTTGGGATTATAGGTGCCACCATGACTGTCCGGCACAGGTCCTTGGGGATCTGCTCCCTGGTTCTTATGCTTGTGTGGCAAGCACATTAGCCACTAAGCCATCTCTCCATCCCTCTATCTGCTTTCTGTGTGTGCCTCAGGAGTTTTTTGTGGTACATATGAAAACTTTTTGGGGTCACTTTTCTTAGATAAATGTGTCATGGACTGTGGAAAATTTGCTGTTAATTTCCAGAGTTCTGGAAGGCTCTGACCGCATTCCACAGTTTTCTTATGACTTACTTTCATGATGGGACTTTTATGAAGTCCTTACTCTGTTGTCCCTCAGAAATCTACACCTCACTGGATATTCAGAAAAGGGTTTTTACCCTCTAAAACGTGTTTAGATAAAACAGGAAAAAGAGTAGAACTGTAATATTCAGTACCTTATACTCAATCTTAAGCTCCAAGAAATAGTATGAATCACACTTTTCTGTATTTAAATTTTTTAACTAAATTGATTATTTAAAATTAGAACATGGATTGGAGACTGGGGTTCTAGCTCAGTTGTACAGTGCTTGTCTAGCAAGCACAAAGCACAGGTCCTGGATTCAGTCTCCATCACAAAATCCAACCTAAACTAGGCTAAATGTACTGCAAAGAAAAGAAATTAAGCATAAATTTATCATTCTAGCATCTGGAGAAACACTTGGTACTGCATTCCAATATAACAAAAGATGTTACACATTTTGGTTTCTATCTTTTTCTACAATCTCACAGGTCTCGTTCTAGGACAATAAAATTGAGTGAAGGGCACAAGAGCTATGCCCCTGAACAGAGTGCATGTACAGCAACACTTTCTGAGGTACACTTAGGCAAATTCCCATGTTCTGCCATGAGAACACGAGTTTGAACAACTTCACATGCCTGTCTGTTCTCCCATACTTCAGGTTACATGTCTAGACTTGCGCTGCTAATCATTCAAGTTTTAAAGTTAATGTCGTCTGCACCTCCTGTCATCTAACACCTCATTCTCTGTGTTCATGACATCACTGTCATTTGATAAGAGCCACCTCCCACCTCCCACCCAAGTGTTAAAGTTCCTTAAATAAAATGGCACGTCACAGAGAGATCAGTGTAGACAACAAAGGGAATATTAAACTTTGATTAAACGAGAAAAAAAAATGGCACATGTGCATGTAAACCATATGTCCTCCCATAGACTTATCTCTAGATTGGGTAGAATACTTAATACAATGTAAACATTACAAAAACAGCTATCATACTGTACTGCTTAGAATATAAGAACAAGGAAAAGAATCCCAGACATGTCTGAATCCACAGACTCAGGGCCCATAAATATGAGGGCTGACGGTATTTCCATGTTCTATTCATCACAGTGTTCCTATGAGGAAGGACAGTATTTAAAACTCCTGCAGATACGTGCAAAAGAATGCAGCTGGCCCCTTGCCTGTACACTTCCTCCTTGTCCACAGAGATATATTCCAAGGTGTTTAGTGCACTCCTAACATCTCCCATACCACTGAGCCATATATGTATTTTTTCTGTATATGACTTTGTATGTGCACCCATGTGCACATATGTGTGTGTGTGTGTGTGTGTGTCTGCCATGTATCAGAGGGCACTATGTATTGAGAGCACTATGTGTCCCTGTGGAGAACCACGGGTGACTTCAGAAATCATCCTGGATTGCTTCCACCTCCTTTTTGTTTTGCTCTGGGGGTTCCTAGATTGTGCCTTCCAGAGCCAGAAGTGCAGCTCCCCCACCACACCCCATTTCTGCCTGGTGTTTTTACCCAGCATCTGGAATCCAAAATTAGGTCCTTCTGCTTTTGTGACAAGTCCTAACCCCTACACTATCTCTCCAGCCCAATATATATATTTTTTTTCTATACACAGATACTAATACCGTTCAACTCATAAATTAGGCCTAAATGAGATTAATAACAATTAATAAAATATAAGTCATAATAGTATGTTACTATAAGAAATGTAATGTGGTCTCTCTCAGGAAATACACAAACACGTATGTGCTGATATCTGATGACACAGGCCTACACACAGATATAGTGTGGCTGCTACATCAAAGTCACTTGGACCAAGCACTGCAATCCAGCGGTTGACCTTGACATCCAAGATGGCTCCCAGGCAGCTCCCAGTGGGAAGCACACTCAGAATGGAGTTACTGGACAAAGGGTTGACTCGTGTCCTAGGCAGGAGAGATTTCATCAGGCTACTTAGAACAGTGAGTAATTTAAAACTATGGAATTATTCCTGGAATTTTCCATTTAATGTTTTTTGGACCAAAGTTAACCACAAATAAATGAAATGACAAAAAAAAAACAAACCACTCTGATATAAAAATTAATTCACATGGATCCACAGCCTAAATGCAAGACCTAAATACTACAAAACTCCTATAACGGACATGGGAAAGTATCATGATGCTGAGCTGACAATGATTTTTGACATGACACCACAGGCACAGGCAACAAGAACACAGACAATTAGACTCCATGAAGCGCTGCGTGTTGGACGTCAAAAGGTTCTATTAATCCACAGAAGGGGAAATATTCACAAGACATCCATTTGACAAGAAGAGATTAATAGAGAACTGCTAAAACTCAACATCAGCAAAACTCAACAGCCTGACTGGAGATGGACAAAGGATCTGAACAGACAGATCTCCAAAGAAGATAACAGGCAGAAGAACAGCTGCTCAACATCACTGGTCATTAAGCAGATGCAAGCCACACTCATTAAGAAGACTACTACCAAAGCAGACAAGGGCAAGTGTGGTGAGAAACTGCAGACCCTGAAACCCTGTCACTGCTGGGGGCATGTGAAGTGGCTCAGCTGCTGTGAAAAACACCATGTGGATCATCGGAAAGTTTTTATTCTTTTTTACATCTTGGGCTCTTGCTGTATCCCTCACTGCTCTAGAACTCACTCGGTAGACCAGGCAGACCTCAGACTCACAGACATCTGTCTCTCAAGTACTGGACTACAGACGTGAACACCATACCCAGCAGACAAACTGCATTTCTTTTTTTACTTTGAAAATCATTTTTAATAAGTTGGCAACATCACGCTGACATCTGTCATGTGAGTAAAGGTTCTTTTAGAAAATTTTTGGCAGTATTGAGGTTGAACCCAGCACTGCGTGCATACCAGACAGGTCCTCCAGGCATCAAAGATCTGCTGACCACCCCAGATCCAACCTCTAACAAGACTATGGTGGCAATGGGCCCTTCAAAAGAACTGACCGGTCTCCACGGCAAGGTCAAGGAGAAGCCAAGTTCTCACCCTTTCAGGGAGTAAACTGAAAAACAAGAGAAAGAAGACCCTGGTTTAGTTGCCAGGACCACTGGTAACCAAGTCTGACCTGGCAATGAGAATTCTTAAATTCTAGATTCTCTTTCTCTTCTTTTAAAAAAAAAAAAAAGAAGAAAAAACGTAAAGAGGAACTGAGGATGGATGCCAGGCCTGGAATTTGAAAGAGTAGATCCAAATTCTAGCTTTGAGTTATTGGCATGGTTTTGTATGTAGTTGTTGGTCAGAGGAAACCTTGGCAGATACACAGACTCCAAATTCTACCTATTTTATTACAATTCTGCCTACTCTGTGGTCACAGTACTAGTAAATGAAATCATAAATAGATTGATCAAATCCAGTCCAAAGGTTTAATGTCCAGTGGACAACTGCAGTTACAAAGGAGAGATTAGGCATTCCAGTGCTTCTACCCAGGTCACGAGGGCAATTAGTCAGGGCTCTGCCAAGCAGATGGATTCAAGGCCAAGACCTAAATTCATCTGGGCCACAGGTCTCTGATGTATAAGGAAAACATCTAGTTGCAAAGAAAATAGCAAAAATTGCTTAGGAAAGTAGTATGCTATAGTTTGAGATCTTGATTCCTTATTCAATTACTAACTTCCAGGAAAATAAAAGATTGAGCATAAGGGCTGGAGAGATGGCTCAGGGGTTAAGACTCTGCCTCAAAAACAGAGGGTCCTGGGCTGGAGAGGTGGCTCAGGGGTTAAGCCTCCGCCTTGCAGGCGGAAGGTCCTGAGTTCAGATCCCAGATCCCACGTATAGACGCCAGGCGGAAGCGGGGCGGCCTGCGCTTCTGGTCCTGGTAGGGCGGAGCCTGTGAATCCGGGGCAGAAGGAGATGGAGGAGTCCATGGTGGTTCGCGAATTCGTCCGTGGTTCTACACATACACAGACACATGCACACACAGACACACACACGCACGCACGCACATACACACACACATGCACACAGTTGAATAAATAATAATAATAAAAAAATTTAAAAAAAAACAGAGGGTCCTGAGTTCAAATTCCAAATCCCATGTAAAAATACCAGATAGAAATGGCAGTGGCTTGCACTTCTGGCCCTGTTGGCAGAGCCTGGGAAATCCCAGAGCAAAGCAAAAAGGAAATAGAAGCAATCCAAGATTGTTCCCAAAGTTACCCTTGGATCCTCCACAGGGATACACAGTGCCCACTAATACACACATACACACACACACACACACAAAGAAAGCTTAAAAAATAAATAAAAGATTGAGTATAGAAATGCTGAAGGAAATTAAAACCACGATATTAATAACTTTGTGTCAAGAAATCTGTGTATATCGGGGCTGGAGAGGTGGCTCAGGGGTTAAGCCTCCGCCTTGCAGGCGGAAGGTCCTGAGTTCAGATCCCAGATCCCACGTATGGACGCCAGGCGGAAGCGAGGGTGGCCTGCGCTTCTGGTCCTGGTAGGGCGGAGCCTGTGAACCCCGGGACAGAAGGAGGTGGAGGCGTCCATGGTGGTTCGAGAATTCGTCCGTGGTTCTACACATACACAGACACACACAGACACACACAGACACGCACATGCGCACAGTTGAATAAATAATAATAAAAATTTAAAAAAAAAAAAAAAAAAAAAGAAATCTGTGTATAGGGCTTGGGGTGTAACTCAGTGACAGAGAACACGCTGAGCATGCACAAGGGCCTGGGCTCCAGATCTCCCCTGTATCTGTACATCATCTGCTAATGTACGCACTTGGGGAAATCTGGTAAAGTATGGTGGAAGATGCCTGTAATCCTAGCCCTCAGGAGCAAGGCAGAAGGATGGTGAGTTCGGTAAAGAAGCACATGAAAAGATGTTCAACATCAGTCATCAGAGAAACCAAACTGAAGCCATAATGAGACCCCATGACACACACTTCAATAGCAAAAACTGAAAAGGTCAATCATGCCCAGAGGATGGAGAGACACTGCTAGTGGGACTATAAAACAGAATAACCATCTTGGAAGGCTTGGTAGTCTAAGTTAAATGAGCGGCTACTGGAGCATTACCCCAAGTAAAGAAATACATGTCCATAAAGACTTTCATGGATGGCCAACACACACACACACACACACACACACACACACACACACACACACACGGAAGCTCACTTTTTAGAGCTGGGAATATGACTCACTAGTACAACATTTGCCAAATCAAAGACTTATAGCCATGACGACAGCAACTTCATTTGTAATTGCCTGGAAGCAACTGGAGTGAGCAACAACTTAAGAAGGGATAAAGCTGTGATATCTACATAATGGAATAATTATTCAGCAGTAAGAATGAATGAACTCTTGACACACATGGCAATATGGACGCACCTTAAAAGAATTATGCTGAGCAGAAGGAAGGAGACAAAATAGAATGTCCACTGCAGCATTTCCAGGAAAATGTAAATAGAAAATAGTTCAGTGGGTCCTTGGGAATGGGAGGCTGCGATGTGAGGGAGGGTGGGTAACGATAGGTTCACAGTATGCGGTGACAACGATTTCAAGGGTGTGTCCATTTTCTAGAACTTACTAAAGTGATCACTTTATGTGCATTTTACTGCATGTCAAGAATACTTCGGTAGACTGTTTCTAAAGCTCCTTAATCTCAACACCCCAACAGGAGAGGTGCAATTACTTCAAGTTCAAGACCAGCCTGGGTTACATGGTAACTTTCAGGCATCCTGGGCTATAGAATGAGATGCTCTTTCAAAAATTAGATAAATAAATAGAATGAGGATATTTAAGAAAATTTAAGTCAGATTAATTTATTAGGTTCACAGGCATTATTAACGTATTAAAGGGTTTTTTAAAAATCAGGCAATTGGAAGAAGTATTAAAATAATTAAAGCAAGGTACTATAATTTATAAATTTGATTTAAAATTTTCCAATGAGTTTAATTAAGTATTCAAATAGACCAGCATAAATCAAAAAGCCCTTCAAAGTGACTGTTAGCATTTTCTACAATTATAAATAGAAGATTGTAAGTTTAATACTTAAAGAGTTAAAAGTCCTTAAAAAAGAACTGGATTTCTGAAGTTGCAACTTTAACAAATTCAAAATCAAACTTTTCAATCAAACTATGAATGATCTTTGCAATACTCAGAACTCCATGGGGTGGGATGCAGCATCTGGAACCTCACTCAGACATGCGGGTCAGCAGTCAGCCGAAACTCACCCAGTCACTGAGGCCCTCAGAATCTTGGTTTTCTCATCCATACAAGAGGAGACACTTCCCAGAATAAACATTATACTATTAGTGATTTATTATTAATAAATTTCACATTGATGTGCATCTGCCAAGAAAAGCTCTCGGAGATATGTGCTGTGAATGCACTGATAAGAAATAATATCATTTCCTGACATTTCCCCCAGTAACTGCAGATGTCCCAGGTCCTGGCTGGCCAGTGACTGGCGGGGGAGACACAGGCACTCGGAGTAAGCATGACTCAGCACTGCCAGCTCATGGAATTTTTCCGCAGTCTCAACCTCTGATGTCAAGTGGCATGAGGGTCAGGAGAGGAGCTGCCACAGGAGAATGGCCTCACAACAGCTGGGGAAAGACGCTTCCAGCAGCCTTACTGAAGCCCAGGCCCCACCCCTGTCCTGGCTGCAAATCAAGACCAGGAGGTAACAGGACTGCTGAGATGGGCTGGGAGGACCTGAGGCTCCACCTTCTGGAGTAATACTTGACAAAGGCCCACACCCACCTCCACAGAGATCCCCAGGAGAAAGCCTTAGAGCAGGGAGGCTTGGAGGACACAGCCTTGGTTACTGTCACCAAGGAAAGCTCTGGGGAATCAGCAGGGCTTGGGAACGGATGAGCAGAACAAGCTTTGACAGACCAAATGACCTGAGAGAAGACCCTTCTTGATGACTAATTTTCCCTTCCAGATGATAGGTTTGGGGGACAGCCCGGTAAAAGATAACAGCCGTAAACAAACAACAACGGAGGTCGTTATCCTGCATTCTGCTCATGGGTCTTCTCAGGGCTGGTTTGGGGGTACTTTACCCAGCACCCCCACCTCTCCTGGCAGGGATGCAAGCGAGAGAAATGGCATCCAATGCAATCAGCCACAAATAAATGGACCAAGCGAGCAGAGAGCAGAAGACAGAGGAAATGCCCAAGAAGATGGCAGTCATCCAGATGGGGCCATTTCCATCAGGTACCCATCTGCCCTTGCTTCACCAGCTTTGCAGGGAGACTCTGTGGCAGGGTGGGAAACTGCTGCTGCTGATCCAAGACCTTAGAACAAGAGGATTGTGGAAAATCTCAAAAGAGACCAACTTAGGGGCAGACAGATATTTTAGTGGTAAAGGTACTTCCCCAAGCCTCATGACCTGAGTTCAAACCCCAGCATCCATATGATAGGAGAGAACCAACTCCTGCAAGTTGTCCTCTGACCAACACACACAGGTACCACACGCACGTGTGTATAAGCGTGCACACACACGTACATACCATGGCATGTGTGTGCCACTCCTAATCATACCGAGAGAGAGAGAGAGAGAGAGAGAGAGAGAGAGAGAGAGAGAGAGAGAGAGAGAGAGAACCAACTCAAAGGTTACAAAAGGCATCCTGAGGAAAATTCTTCCCAAAGGGTGAAAACTCCCTGTACAAAGGAATCTGCACTCCACACTGAACATGAGTTCTGTGGAAAGCTAAGTCACAGAAGCCTCCAGAACCCCCAATCACGAAACGGGGAGAGCAGCAGGCCTTCATCAGTGGAAGGGAATTGCTTACCAGTGTCTTAAACTCAGAATGTCTGGCCAGGCTGCTCTTGCCAGTCAGGGCCCTGGCATTCAGGCTGAGCAGGAGCCACTAGCTCTACACTTCCCAGGAAGCCCACAATGAAGAGGCCTTAAAGGTGAAAGGTTGGGACCAGCAAGGTAGCTCAGCAGGTAAAGCCTCACAGAGCAAGCTGGCAGCCTGTTACACCCTTGAAACCCCCGTGGTACAGGGAGAGAACTGACTGCACAGTTGCCCTCTGACCTCTACACATACATGCATATGCACACAGTACATGGTAATTTTATTAATGGTAGGTTATAAAGGGGCACTGGGCAGTACAAAGAAGGGACAAGCCCAACTTTTACTCCCTTGTCCTTGTGACTGGCAGAGGCTAGGAAAGCGGGTCAGGTATTGTCATGACTGACTGGCAGAGCCATCTCTCATGTCTCACATGGGGTATCCCAGATGGAGGGTTCCCTGAGCTCAAGGCCCAGGTGCCCGTCTCCTCTGGCCTTGAAGAAGGTGTCTTCTCAGAGGGGATCTTGCCCATAGGTCAGCACCACCGCCCCCCCCCCGCCCGACTTCCCAAGCCGTATCCTTCCAGAAGATGCTACAGCTGGGGGACCAGCTGGGGACCAGCAGGGAGCCAGATGTCACCTTTCTGTGAAATTCCCAAAAAATGCAAAGACAAGGTGGAGATTTTCCGAAAGCCAGAGTGGACTTGAGATGTGGGGTGTGTATGTGTGTGTGTGTTTTTGTGTGTATGTATTCATGCACGCACATGCTTGGACTATGGTATACACAAGGCCCCCATGTATCCCACCGTTCAAATTCAGGTGCAACACTCACCCTTCGTGTTCTGTCAGCTTTCCACAAGACAGAAATTATCTAAAGCAAAAGAAAAAAGGCGTTATCCTCAATTCTCTGGGTACCTTTCTTCAAAAGGACTTAAATGTGGGAATGGGGAATGCTTGTTCCGTGGGGCTCCCATGAAGATCCCCAAATCTGTTATCCAGCTGCCTGGACCCTACCTCTTGCCACTCTGCTACCCTCCTTCTCCAAAACGGGAACAATAACAATAACCACCTCATAACCTCTAGGGATACCTGAGAAGACAACATATGCAAAAGATAATGTCCCAGCTTAGTCTAGGGGTGCAAGTTTGTAATTCCAACCACCCAGAAGGCTAAAGCAGGAGGATCACAGTTCAAAGCCAGCCTGGGCAACTTAGTGAGCCCCTGTCTCTAAATAAATAAAGTTTTTTTAAAAGGTAAAGAGAAGTCTGGGATAGAACTCGGTGGTGGAGCATTTGTCTAGCATTCCTGAGCCTCTGGTAAAATTTCTAGTAGTAAGGGGGCGGACTATGCCATCAGCAGACATGTGGTAATATTTAAGTAGAACCCTCGTCTGGAACCATGCTGTAGAACACTGTCCTCCCAGCAAGACAGTCACCATCTCTATCTGATCAACTGTGACTACTTAGGAGACTAATGATGCTCCCTTGGGAACACAGGAGTTTGGCAGGGTCGCTGGGCCATCACCTGAGATTCTGGCTGCTCCCTTGTGCACCTCCCAAGCACATGTATGCATTTCTGCTCTGACTACACAGGGCCTTGAGGTCTCAAGAGAAGTAAGAATGCATAGTCTGAGGAGGCTGCTGAACTGGGGACTCATCTACACAGCTATGGGGACACCAACATCCGTGCTGGGGATGAGACTTTCTGGTGGTGCAGCTGCTCCGGAGTCACTCATGCACCTGCCACAAACCCCGAGAACTCACTGGTTCGTCAGGTTCGACTTTGGTGTAAACGACCTCAATCTGATGCTGGTTTCCTAGCTGGGCTGTGGCTTGCCCAGAGCATTTCCACAACCACCCAGTACCGTAGGGCTTCCAGAAACAGCTATTTTATCTAAAGCCTTTTCTCTTCTCGACTTCATCCAGCCCCAGATGCCCTTTTTTCCAGCGGCTCCCTCTCATCCTCAGCAGCTACCTGGGCTTTCCAGTCTCAGACCTGAACTGTGTCACAGAGCAACCTGACACTAATGAGGCCTGTCTTGCGACCTGCGATCTGTCTCCTGTTTCCAACTCTCTTGTGTTCTTTTCTGGCAGGGGCCCCTCCCTGCTATGCCTAAGAGCACACCCAAACGTTAAGCCTCCGGGAGCTGGTGGGTGCACAGGCAATTTGGTGGGGAAAGGAGGTATAGATTACTTTTTTCCCAAAGGCCACACTTGTTAGGGAGTTCAAGACACTGGTCAATAAACAGCAAAATGGAGACACAGACACGTGCTCACAGAAAACCAGCTGCCTTGGTATAGTGTCAAACTGAAATTGACTGACTGGACATTCAATTCAATGAAATGTTTATTGAGTGCATGGCTCCCACAGGGAATCGTGCGAGAAGAAACAGGCTCTGCCCAAAAAGTGCCCAAAAAAGTTAAGTTGTAAGGGACCAACTTTAGGAGACACATGTGGAATGAAACACGGCAGGCACACGTGCAGAAGCTCTGAGCCATGTCAGTTCCAGCTACGCCACCTCTGAGCCGCGTGCTGCTGCCAACTTCTCTGTATGCAAAATCCCTGTAGCACATGAACACACCCACAAGCTGGCTTTTATTATTAATATTGTCATCGTGATTATTAAAAGACAGAGCTCATGCCTAGCGGCAGAGATTTTAGCAAGCTTTATTCAGAAAAACCTGAGTCTTGAAGAGTAGTTTAATTTTGGCGAGACTTCAGAAAACAGGATCACTGGAAACAAAAGTAAAGGAGGGACGCGAAGAAGAGGTTTGGGGAAAAAGTGAAAAGTCTAGCAGAGGGCCAAGGATGAGGTAACTTGTGAGATCAAGGGGCCACGGGAAGGAAAAAACAAATAGCAGGTAAGGTGCATGAGAGCCGAAGTCATACTGCGCAGCCGAGGCCAGCTTGGAACTCACAATGTAGCACAGGCTGGTCCTCTGGCCTCAGCCTCGGGTGCCAGGATCACAGGCACCATAATGTCTCACCAGCACCCTGAATGCCACACTCAGGCAAGCCCCACTCCACACTGAATGTTAACTGTGTTCTATCAACTCCCATCCCACTCCCAGACTCTCCTCCTTTGGCAGGTGGCCGTGGCTGACACTAACTTGAGCCTAGAAAGAGACAGTGGAGGGATCCCCAGTGGGGACCCCAAGTGAATGAGCGCAGTGAAAGGGCCCAGTTGGCAGAGGATGTCTCTGGATGACAAAACAGCCCCAGGGCACACTCTCCACACTAATGGGGCAGCAGTCTGGTATTTCTGGTATATGAGAACTAGGGGCCCACCAAAAGAGGTAAGATCTACCAGAGGCCACCAGAGAAGTACACCTGACCTTTGCCCGATTACACTATCCTGAGCAAGGCACTTGGCTCAAGCACTAGAGTCCCAGGGGGATGGGACTACCTCCCAAATTTACTGACCCTTTTCCTGCGGTGCTGGCCATCACCATCCCCACCCCCTGGCTCATGCATCCATCTTCCCCAGCTTCTGCCCTGCCCCCTCACCTCTTCATATTAATTTATCCAAAAACATTCACTAAGCAACTTCTCAACAACATTAGTGACCATGAGGACGCCGCAAAGGACAGGCAGTGTTGACGTGGAGAGTGGGAGGGCGAGCACCCAACACAGCACCTGGGAATGGAAGAAAGAGAGAAGCGCAAGCTGCTCGTGGGCCTGCAGTTCCAGCACTTGGGAAGTGGAGGCAGGAGGATTAGGGGCGCAAGGCCAGCCTCAGCTATGTAACACATGCTGGGGGGAAGAAAGGGGGAGAAGGAATAGAGGATTAAGAGAAAAGACAGGCTCGGGCTACCTGAGAAGCCTTCCTGGGAAAAGATCCTGGAAGCAGAGCTGGCCCAGGGAGAGGTCAGCCAAGCTGTAACAGGCTCCCACAGGGTGAGGCAAGGAGATAAGGTACAGAAGGGTTGACTGGGGTAAGTTGGGTAGATTTTGGAGAGCAGCCTAAATTAATTAAAAAAAAACAAACCGGACATTGAGCAACCACAGTACCAGAGCTCTTTCCCTAAGAGCAGGGCACAGGGCAGCTATGAAGAAACAAGGGATGTGTTGGGGGGCAGCCCAGTGGCACCACACGAGCTTAAGTGGGCTTCAGGGTCTGGGTTCCATCCTCGACGCCAAAACACTAAAGGCTGTGACATCATGCTCAGCTCTGCTGCCGGAGCTCAAGCAAGTACCCTGTTGTCCCTGGTGGCTCTGCCACAGCAAGGTCCAGGGCACTCCACAGCCTGGTTTCTTCCCAGGGATAGAATTTCTCCCTCAACTGAGAAGTACCAACCCCCACACCCTCATTCTCCTCTGCCTTCCTCAGCTTTGCCACCTCCCTCCTCTAAGACTTTTCTACCCAGCCGGGTCACTGCCGCTTCCTTGATAGCGACATCAAAAAGAGACCCTTGACTCACCTAGCCAGAAGCCCACTCCACTCCATCCTTCTCAACCCTGATGCAGCCCCTTGTCCCGTGTGCTTTGCCTCCGCCTCCACCTCTTTTCCCCTGGACCACACCTTCCTGTCACCTGCTGTCTTCAAACACCTGTGGCATGCTGACCAGCACGCAGCTCCCCACATTTCCTTTTCTCTCCTCCAACCAGTTCCAAGACAAAAGACTGACCCCAGCTACCTAGGTCACCTCTCAAGAACCCAGAAAGTGTTCTGCAGGTGGCAGGAAAAGAAAAGAATGAGATTTTAAGAATTCAAGAGGTGGGGATGCAGCTGGTGGTGTGTAGCTGGTAATGCCAACCCTTGGAAGAGATAAGAGGGTCGTGAGTTCAAAGCCAGCTTGGGCAAGAACCTGTCTTCAAGACAGAAAGAGAGAGAGAGAGAGGGAGGATTGAAGGTCAGACAAACAGCAAGCTTTAGCTGCAATTGGGTAGAGCTCAGGACACCTGGCCCCAGCTTGGGTATTTGCATCATATACAGGGAAAGGGTGACACGCAGGCCAGCCAGGATGGCTGGTAGCAGTGGGTAAGGGAGCACGTGGCAAAGGCTCAGGACTCTAAATGTGACCTAGCCCGTGGTGCCGTATCTCAAGCCTCGGTTTTCTCAGCTGGAGAATGGGGCTAATAAACCTTGACCTTCCTTTCTCACAAAAAAAAAAAAAAAGAAAGAAAGAAAAGAAAAAAACAAAAAAGAACATCAGGTTTTTAAAGACATTTAAAGCTGCCAGAGATCTAGAAAGTTGGCCCGATTCCACTGCTGGCGAGATGAGGAAAGGGCGCTCGTCAGGTAAAACACTCGCTCGACACACGGGACAAGTCACACAGGGAGGAACCTGCAGGGCCAGTCCACGGAGCCGGCCTGACTGCGTGCCCAGGAGGGCGCTTCCCAAACGCCTGCACGAGCTGGGAAAAACTGCAGAAATAACGGACCGAGCTCAGGGGCACCTCGAGGTGGCGGGGGGGGGGGGGAGCGCTGAGCTGAACCCCTCCCTCTGCTGGATGCTAAAGTGGAGCCGGAGCCCGTGGAAGCTTCCCCGGGAGGTGCGGTGCGGTGCGGTGCAGGGCAGGGACTGGGGCGAGGGGCTGGGGCGAGGACAGCCCTCACGGGCGCGCCCGACTTTTGCACATCCACGAGGCTGCAGGATGCTCCGGGCGCCCCGTGCTGACCGACCGACGCTCCGACCCTCGCGGACGTGGCGCCTGGGGTTTTAGGGTTCGGTGCGTCAGTTTCTCCATCTGCAAAATGGGCCGGACGGCGGTCCTCAAGTGACCGCGGTCGGGCAGGGGGGCGGGACGAGGCAGCGCCACGTGAGAGGGATGCTGCAGAGACCCCAGAGGGGCCGGGGAGGGGGCGGGACCCCGTGCGGGCGGGAGGGGGAGGGACGGTGCGCGTCGTGTCGCGTCGCGCCGCGCGCCGCCCGCTCGCCCCCGCCGCCGCCTCCAGCCGTCCCTCACGGAGCCTTTCCGCGCGCGCCCCTTACATAAGCGTCCCCGGCGGCGGCCGCGCACGCCCACCCGCTGCGGCCTGAGCAAGGTGCGGGGCGCCGAGACACTCACCTCCGCCCGGCCGCCGCAACGCCGTCGCCTCCGCCTCTCCGGCCGCTGCCTCCACTGACAGGGAACAGCTGCGGTCTCCGCGCAACCGAACTTGCTGCGGCCCGGGCCCCGCCTTCCCGACTTCCTATTGGCTCAGACAGCCCAACCCCTCCTGGCATCGGAGGAGGCTGCCCGTCACTCACCGCTCCTCCGTTCAAGACACCTCCCAGCGCCCGCCTACCCCTCACGTTTAAGCCTTGGCGCCCCACGTCGGCCCCACCCCTCGCGTCCCCCACGGGCGTCTTGATTGGTGGCCAGGCGGCGAAAGCCCGCCCCCGGCGCGCCGCCGCCTACTCTCTTGTCTTGGAAACCTCACGTGGGCCGTGCTGCGCGGCCGGGGCCCGCAATAGGCGGAAGTGGGCCGGCTCCGGCACGCCAGGATTGGCTGTCGGCGGGGGTGGGGACGTGCGATTCATTCACCCGAGTAGCACGTGTCTTCACAAACCGCAATCATAACAGATGCACTGAGCTAGAGCGCGGGTGCACGTTAGCGGACCGAGGAGAGGCCGCAGGAAAAGCGTTTGCAAGGGACAGGAGGAAGGAGAAAGCGCCGGTGCCACCCGGGGCTACGTGGCTGCGTCTCGGGACAGCTGTGTAGGTGGTGACGGTCTGGAGCCCGCCGGAGTGTGACCTTGGATAAACAGCTTCGGGTCTCTGAGCTCGGATTTCTGATCTGCAGAGCGGGGCCGCTCGTGGACCTGAAGGCATTAAAAGGTTCGGGTGAGCTGAGAGACGAAAGCTTCATAAATTGGACTCTGTGTCAGCCAGAAAGAGGGAAGCCACTAAAGCGACCCAAAAGTCCTATGTTCCAGTGACAGGTCAGACAACAAATAAAATATACAGAACACCAGATTTGATAATCAGGAGGAGAAAAAGAAGACTCCTTCCAGACAAGAGAATCAAGCACTTAGGAGAACATCGCGTTAACTAGAAATTGCTATTGGGCATGGAGAGAGATTTTGTTTCTGTTGCTTGTAAAGCAAGCACGTTCCGCTTCTGGGTTTGGTGGTATAGGTGTGTCATGTAATCCCAGGACTTGAGTGGCCGAGACAGGACGATTGTAGGTTCAAGGCCAGCCTGAGCTATATAGTCTTTTTTTTCCAGATCATCTTCCACCATATGGTAAGAGCCTGTCAAAAAAAAAGTTCGCAGGCTAGGTAGATGGATACCTTAGTGGTTGAAGCCCTTGCCAAGCTTACCCCCAAATCCCACATAAAATGTGGGGTGAGTGGGGTGCTAGAGAGATGACTCGGGTTAAGACTCTGCCGTGCAAGAAGGTCTTGAGTTCAGGTCCCAGATCCCAGGTAAAAACACTAGGCAGACACAGCCCGGGCCCTGCACTTCCAGTCCTGGTGGGCATATCTGGGAAATCCCAGAGCTAAGCAAAAAGGAGGTAGAAGCAATCCAGGATGATTCCCAAGGTCATCCTTGAGTCCTCCACAGGGACACACAGTGCTGATACACGCAGGCACGCCCACACACAAATAAATGGATAAATAGCACTGCTTGAATGAGCTCAGGTCAACAGGAGCTGTGAATGACTGTCCCATGGTTGGTTCCTGTGACCTCCTAGCGTCAGAGCAGAGGACAGGTGGCTCCTCGGAGTTTCAACACCACCTGACTCAGACCTGAACAAAGCCACCGAGCCCAAGCAGAAAGCGAGTGAACTGCAGTGAATAAAAGGATCGTGGACTCTGAGCGGCAGCCTGTCTATCATGCACATTATATAACCAAAGTTAGATTAGGAAATGAGGTACCTGAGCACTTTGGGATGAGTTCCCCAGAAAGACAATTGAGAAACTATTCCATTCCAAGACCCAGAGGCTGTCTCCCCAAAAACCAGGGTGAGGACTGTGTGGTAGGTGAAAAGCCTTTCTCAACCTGACCACCATTGTCAGAAACTCCCAGGTACAGACTGCCCGTGGGAGACAGTTTCCTGAGCCCCATCCATCCCACAAGATTAAGCAGCGGTCTGGAAAGCAGCAGTACCACCCCTGGGAACTGAGCCCTCTGGTCGCCTCCTAGTGTTAGACCTGCCCATGATGTCTGACCTGCCCAATTGGATCAGACCTGGAGAAGTATTTCCCAGGCTTCTGTGGTGATAGCCATTCCAACCCCCCAACCTCCCCTTCCCCTTTCCAATCTCCCTGCAAGCAAAATCAAACTGATTCCTGGGCTCTCACCCCACCCACTCCCTTGGATTATGTGTGACTCAGAGAAACTGGGGGGAGCCCAGGAATCTTTTTAATTGATTTTTTTTTTCTTTTCTAATCAACCCACCACTGATTGTCGAAATCTGGGAGGCTGGAGAACTTGGCTGCATTCTTAGAGGATTTCAGCCGACGGTGACACAAGATAGAAGGTTGAGTCCCAGCTGGGGCAGGGCTGGCCAGGAGTTCGGTTGTGGTGTGCAGGACACAAGATGGACCAGGAGGGAAGAAGGACCAGCAGCTCTGGGACCCCTGTAAAGTTATGCCTTCCTGTTTCTATGTGTCTTCCACTTTCTGGAGAGTTCTCTAGTTTTTGCATAACTATCTTCTGAAGTCCTCCCATCTCCCTGCTCACACATGAATGTGGCTGGGTTAAGCACACAGTAGTTCTCTGATAGCTCATGACCAGCTCTTCATTAATGGTCATTCTGGGAAAACCAGAGTGACTCAGAGCCCACGGGTCCAGCAGGAGAAGAGTCTAGAAGACTCCACTTTGGGGGAGAGATAGAAGTGCTGATAATTCTCTCTTCCTTCCCTTTCCCTCTCCTTTTCTTTCCATTTTCGTGTGTGTGTGTGTGTGTGTGTGTGTGTGGTGCATGCATGTGTGTGGGCATGCATGTCCATGCAAGGATATCTTCCTTGATCGCCCTTCCACCTTATTCTTTTTGAGACAGGCTGTCTTATCACACCCAGGGTTTGCCAGTAGAGCTAGTCAGGCTAGCCAGCTCGCTGTGGGGATTTTCAGGCTGGGATTACAGGCAGGCTGCCACACCCACCTGATAGTTACAGGAAGGTTCTGGGATCCAGAAGTCCTCTTGGTGGCAAGGGCTTTAACTGCTGAGCTGTCTCCCCAGTCTACTTGTCTCTCTGATGTTTCTCTTCCCTCCAAGTCCCCAAGGGACCCACTCTTCTGAGTTGGTTACCGTGTACCAATACCACTAAGCCATGCTTTGCCTCCATGACAACGAGAGGGGCTTTGGGTGCTGAAGCCCTTCCTGGATCCAGAGCAGTGTCCCATCAACACAGGCCTGAGCAAAGCACGGATTGGAGCACAACTGCCTGCTGGCCCCATAAGTTAGTTGGATCTGTGCAGTGAGGGAACCACACAATATATGAGGCTGTTGTATGCCCTTGTCTGGATATAGTTTGGGGACTGGGAAGAATCTAACTCTCAATGCTTTACCTTGCTGCGTCCCCCAAGTTTCTTTAACTCCGATGCCTTCCATCTTGTCTTTCCATCCTCCTGCTGTGCTGGTCCTTTGCTGTGGACAGTTTCATCTTTACAAGATTTTCCCATCAGTCCTGACTGGCCTCAGGTTACACCTCTTCTGTGCCCTTTGGCTCAGTAAATCTCTGCCTGTTCTGACAGCTTCCATCTTCCATTTCCATGCCTCTGAACATGTTATTCCCAAAAAGCCAAGGAATGGGCCAGCTACCTCCAAAGTGCTCTTTTTTATTGGTGTGTCAAGTGCTTCCCGGCTGCAGTGTGCATGCAACTTCTGCCCTCTCTCAACTCCTGCACCCATGTGCCTGAGTCTCAAGCCTCCAAAGCCAAGTCAGCACAAGTCACTATCCACAAAACTGGACAGAGAAGGGAAATGAATCACCTCACCATTTTAGAAGGCATGGGATTTAATAAGTGTGCACACTGAAGCTTCCAGAACAGATCCCACAGTTAGGGGTCCAGCCAGGGACTTCCACCCCGTATTCTTCCTGTCACAATGACTCCCTCAAGACACTTGGGAAAAGACAAGAAAGTACAGACTTCAGATGCCAAAAAAAAAAGGATTTTGTTTTGACACTTGCATCCTAAGAACACCAGTCTTAAAGGAAGAAGGACTTTGAGCAATGTGTCTCCAAGATCTCCCATGGGATAAGGAGTGCCCAGGACCTGATGGTACAGACAGGTCCCTGCCCAGGCCTGTCTATGCGATAGGCTTGCTATGGGTCTGTTAATAAGGGGAATTTGGGGCATTTGCTTGAGGAAAACAAGAGACAAGACACACACACAGGTCCCTCATATTTGAATAAGTCTAAGAGCACCTGTGTTATGGCTCTGGGAATTAACTCCCCCCCATACAAGGAAGCCATGAGCACCAAGTGTCATGTCCCAGAAGCTTTTATAGTAGCTTTTATGTAACGGTGTGTTTATTTACGGTTCACTTTGATTTACCCAAGTGATAAGGTGGCATTGAACCTGAGAGCTAGTATCCCCCAGCTTTCCATGGGAATATGTAAACCTAAAAAAAAAAAAAAAAGATAAGTTCCTCCTATGGGTAGCACCAGGACTTCCTGCATGAGATTCCTGGAATCCATTGTTCCAATAGTCCAATAGCACAAGGGTCCCTGGAGAATATGCTTTCCTCCCAGAGTGCTTATAAGGTGTGGACTCAGGTGATCTTAGTTAACGCCAAGTGTGTCAAATTAACACCCAGGATTAACTATCGGACAAACTAACCCACCTGAGAGATCTGAGTTTTATTAGAGAGCCTGATTCAAAAGAATAAGGTGGGCAAATTATGAAGGTGATTCTTGATATCTTTAGGCTGTACATGCATGTGTACACACATAAGCACACACGTGAGCATGCCTCTCAGACTCCCAATCAGTGAGTTCTTTTCTTTTTCCTCTACACATGTTCCGCTGTTGTTCTTCGACCCTGGGAACACAGGAATCTGGGAAGAAACCCCGTAACACATGACAAATGGAAAAAGAAAAATCAGCAATATTCACCTCTTAAAAAATGCAAACCAAGTGTGGTGGTGAAGCAGGGGTTCTTTGGGGTTCTTGTGTGCTGGGGCTAAAGAGGAGATAGCTTAAGGTCAGAGAGGACAGGGAGACACACACAAATATTTTTTAAAGAGGTCAAAACCAGTCTGGGCTATGTAAGATACTGTCTCAAAAACAAACAAGAATATAAACACCTGACTTTAAAAACTGAAAAAGGAACTAGTACCCCCCAAATGCATCATACGATACGGTAAGAATTGCTCAACCAAAGGCCAGAGCAGTGTGGTCAGCGAAACATGCACAGACTTAGATAAACTGTGTTCTCTCTCTTGTGTTTTCAATAAAGAAACAAGTAGAAGTGGTATCCTCCAGTAGTAAGTTCTTTCTACCTCACTGAAGGAACAGAAAGACCCAGACCTGATCATACCAAGGGTGGAGCACAGGATTGTTAGCTGAGGACCCAGGTCCTCAATGGAGCTGCATTCCAGACACGCCCTGACCCTGACTCAGTGAGCTGCTATTATTTCACCCAAACAACAGGAACAGCACAGTGGGGCCAAAGTGAAATGTGATCAGGAGGAAGTCCCCGGAGGAAGTCTTCTGCAGTGAAGGACCTCACCACAGTCAAGGACCCCACCATGACCCCTACTCCATCTGTCCTGAGAGTCATTCTTCAGGGCCTACAGAATATAGATGTTCCCAGCTGCGGTCATCTCCTCAGCTCTCACCTACATGTTTACCAGTACTCAAGGATGAATTTCAATACCACCTCCTTCAAGAAGCCCCTGTGAACCCCTGCCCTCCCATTCCCAAGGGAAACACGTGTTGTACCATTCTGGATGTCCCTCTTCAGGCACCTCCTGATATGCATGAGAATTCCTCCTTTCTGGAGGGCTGGAGAGATGGCTCAGGAGGTAAGACTCTGTCACAAGCTGAAGGTCCTGAGTTCAGATCCCAGGTCCCCAGTAAAAACTCCAGGCAGAAACAGTGGTAGCCTGCACTTTTGGTTCTGGTTGGCAGAGCCTAAGAAATCCCAGAGTGGAGCAAGGAGATAGATGTAATACAGGATGATTCCTGAAGTCACCCTTGGACCTTCACAGGGACACACAGTATCCTATGATATGTGCACACACACATATTAAAAAAATAAAATTAACAAGTTAATTTAAAAAAAAAATACCTGGGGACTCACTTAGGAAATACACACTGTTATCCTTCACTGATGTAATGTGGAAACTGGATTTCTTCCCACATTCTTGTGTCCCAGAGGCAAAGACTGAGAACAAAGCACATGGAGAGGTTAAAGCAAGATTTATTGATAGCGAGAAAAAGAGAAGAACTCGAGGGCACTCACAAAGTCTACTAGGGATAAGGGAGCCCATGATGACTGGCGGGGTCAGGAGTATTTATAGAGTTAGGCAGTGACAGATCAGAAACCACCAGACCATAAGCCAGAGAAACATTTAAATAACCTCCCCACCAAAAGTTAGCAGAATCTGATAAGGAAAAACAGACAAGCTGAACAAACAGTGTTGTTCATCCTAAGGAAACTGATAAGAGCAAACAAATCTGTCAAACAGAAAGCCCTTCCCTGTTATAAGCCTTGTACCCCTAACCCCAAAGTAGCAGTGATTTCCCTCAGAGTTCAGAATAAACTTCAGTCTTCATGGATGTAGCCCGGTTTATGCTCCTTTTCTTTCCTCTCTTCTTTCTTTTTCTTTCTTTCTTTCTTTCTTTCCTTCTTTCTTTCTTTCTTTCTTTCTTTCTTTCTTTCTTTCTTTCTTTCTTTCTTTCTTTCTTTCTCCTTCCTTCCTTTCTTCCTTTCTTTCTCTTTCTCTCTTTCTCTCTCTTCCTTTCTCTTCCTTTCTCTTTCTCTTTCTCCCTCTCTCTCTCTCTGTCTTTCTTTCTTTCTTCCTTTCTGAACGCTTCATGAATTTGCATGTCATCCTTGCTGAGGGCCATTCTAATCTTCTCTGTATCTTTCCATTGTAGTATATGTGCTGAAGTGACCACTCCTCTCTCCTGTTTTCTAACAGGCAGGTTTTGAAAAGTTTTTTCCCTCTACCTCATAAGCAGAAGGTCCTGAGTTTAGATCCCAGATCACATGTAAAAAGGTTAGGCAGAAACTTGAGACAGCCTGTATTTCTGGTCCTGGAAGACAGAACCTGGGAAACTCCAAAGCAAGGCAAATAGGAGGTAGAAGGAAACCAGGGTGATTCCCAAAGTCATCCTTGGTCCTCCAGAGGGACACACAGTGCCCTTTGATACACACACACACACACACACACACAGAGTAAAAAATTTTTTTAAAGTTATAAAAAAGTGGCTTTTCCCTCTGCCTTGCAGGCAGAAGGTCCTGAGTTCGGATCCTAGACCCCACGTATAGACGCCGGGCGGAAGCGGGGGCGGCCTGCCCTTCTGGTCCTGGTAGGGCGGAGCCTGTGAATCCCGGGGCAGGAGGTGGAGGCGTCCATGGTGGTTCCCGAATTCGTCCGTGGTTCTACACACACACACACACATGCGCGCACACATACATACGCACACACGCACAATTGAATAAAAAAAAAAAAGAAATTAAAAAAAAAGTGGCTTTTCCTTATTAGTTTTAGTTTTTATTTATTTGTTTTTTTTTATTAGTCAGCGTGGAGCCTTTGGTCTGTCTCTTTATGTCTGATTATTTGTTCATGTTGGGGGGTCAACTTTTAGTGACTAGGTGCTTTTTGCCTTTTGTAGTAAATAGTAGGTAGAGGCCTGGGGCAAGTTTCTGGAATTGGTGATCTTATCTCTTCTGGGGTCTGCTCAGATCCTTTATGATATTCCTGGCAGTGGGGGTAGGGCTTCAGGAACCTCCTCAGCCTGATTACTCTGCTCCACTGCCTAAGAAAAATGACTCTGTTATTCCTAGTCTAAACTGCCTAATAGAAGCTATTCTATTCTATAGTACTTTGAGGGAAATGTTCCTCATTCCATGTTTTTCTGACACCGGGTCTTAAACTACACTGGTTTCAGACTCTCAATCCTCCTGTCTCCTGCTTGCAAACTTTGGATTTGAAAAGTGTGACCAACACATCACCACTTTGGCTGCTACTTCTTCTTGTTGGAGATGTGTGAACAGAAGAAATCACAGCTCACACCTCAAAGGGTTAAGAAGTGGCTTATTCTAGGACCGAACATGAGTGACCATGGCCCAAGGGAACACAAATTCAGCTTGCCCCAAATTTTACGTGTTCTGCTGTGGCTAACAGTATCCTGGGGAGTATGGTCACAGAAAAAAAGAAAGTCGCAAGTCAAGACACTTTTCAAATACATTGGTAGAAAGCTAAGCAATCTCTGTTACAGGTTAGAGATGCTATCTCATGGCATTTTTAGCTTTTTGATTGCTACAGGCTGGTAATCAGCTAAATTAATACTTTTCAAGAAGTTTTACCTGATAGTCACAGGATGTTGAAACAGACACTGAAGAAGGGCAAGGTATAGTTATCTACAGGGTATAAAGATCACCCAAGATAAAGTGCGATTAGGGCTCTGAACCTGCAACATTCCAATTCTCTCTGCAGCCATTAAAATTCTAATCAGTCTAAGCAGTTCAGTCAGTGACACTCTTTTCAAGAAGTTACATTCACAAAGGTTCCTTGCTGCTTTCAATAGCTCGGTCTTCTTGTATCAGCTTCTCCAGTGCTGGGATTAGAGATGAGCATAATCATTTATTAGAGAGGAGAAAGAACAGAACTCACGGACATGAATCCACAAGGGGCAAGAGAGCCAGAAAGAACTCACGGACTCCAGACATGGAATCCACGAGGGGCGAGAGAAAAGCCAGAAAGGAACTCACGGATTCCAGATGTGTAATCCACAAGAAGCAAGAGAGCCAAAAATGGCTGCCAGGGTTAGGTTTAATTTGTAGGCTTAGGCAGGCCAGGGAAAAGCGGCTTTTCCTCATTGGGTAGATCTAGTTTCTGCAAACTGGAACTTTTGGTCTTCTACATCTCGTTGGTCTGTTCCTATTGGGGACCAATCCAGCTGATCTTATAGTTGACCTCATGGTAGACCTTATCTGCCATGGAGAATTCATCTCCAAATCCTTTCCTGAACAGAAGTTTGGGGGAAGGTGGGAACTATATGTCTGTGGAGGATTAGAGTCATTTCCTCCAGATTAATAGTGTGAATTCCTTTAGGATAATTCCAGCACTGGGGGATGACTTCTGAAGACCTTTGGAGACCTACCCAGCATGGCTGCTCTAAAACTGCCTAACCATTTGCCTCTACTTATTAACCTTTCAGAAATGGGGCTGCATTTTCTGATGGAAATGTATTTCATGTGTGTGTGTGTGTGTGTGTGTGTGTGTGTGTGTGTGTGTGTGTACTTGCTGCAACATGCATACGAGAATCAGGGGACGATTTTCAGGAATCAATCTGTGAACATAAATTCCTAGAGAGAAGCTGTTACTCCTATAAAGCAGATTAATTGATGTGGAGAGATTGGAATGTTGAAAATCCAAACCAGATAATCTTGGGCCATCTTTTTACCCCATTAATAGTCATTGATTACCCACCTTGTATGTGACTTAACATCCTGGTGACTGTTAAGTACATCCTTTGGAATGTCTAGCCAGATGCTGCAGTTCACTTGCATGTTGCTGATAAATCACCATCAAACAGCTTAAAAGAACAAGGGGTTTGTTTTCTTAGGATAGTCCAGTTACAGTTCGTATTTCAGCTTGACAGGAGAGCATGCACCAACACCAGGGCCGAGGGAACTGGCCACACAATCTCTACATAACAGCTGAGAGAGGGACGATCCTTACTTGCCAGACCAGCATATCTGGCCAAGTGTACAAAAAGATGCAACTTCCTCAACCAGCTCTCTGTATTTTATTCCAGGGCCTAATCTTACCCACCATGGGTTGGGCCTTCCCTACCAGCTAGAAAATCTGCAGGTTTGCTCTAGGCTTAACTCAACCATTAATTCTCCATAAATGTGCCCAGATCTCAAACCCTCAACTGTCAAGACACCTGTGCCTAACTATGACACCAGACCATGGCTTGCTCTACTAAAAGTCTAAGAATGTCATCAGCTACTATCTGTAGTCTGTAACAGAGATCTCCCTACTTTGCTGCAAGCCCCCATCTCCTCTACACACATACTGATGTTTTTACTAATGTATTTGAAAACTGTCTTAATTTATGGTTCCTTTTGTTCTGTGACTACAAAGCCTCAAAAAACTGTTCCAACCTCAGTGAAACACATGAAATTTGGGGCAACCTGAATCTGTGTTCCCTGGGGGCCATTGTCACTCACGGTTGACTCCAGAATGTACTACCTCTCATCCCTTTCAGGTGAGAGTTGTGATTTTTTTTTCCGTCTGCTGTTCTTAACTTGTGGCTTATGAAGGTAGAGTTTCTCTCTCTGCTCCGTGCCATGTACTCTAGCTGGCTCATGAGCTTCTGACCAATTCTGTCTCTGCCTCCCATATTGCTCTAGGAGTGCTGGGATTACAGATGCAAGCTGTCACATGCTTGCATAATAAGTGCTAATGCCTGCCCAACCACTCCCTCCACCTCTTTTGTAATGGAGTATGCGATGCCACTTTTCCAGGGCTGAAACTTCCGGCTCAGTAACAGAGTACTTGCCTAGCATGTGTACAGTCCTAAGTCCAATTCCCAGTGCCTTAATAAGTAAGTAAATAAATAAAATAAATAAATAAAATATTACCTTCATGTTGGCAGAAGTTCTAGACTCAAGCAATGCCAATGAAGTGAGTCCTTGTGGCTTCAGAGCCGAAGATTGAAACCAGAACACGTTAAAGCAGAGATTTTATGAAAATGAAAGAAAAGGGAAGAAACTCTTGGATGCTAGGTCTGAGGGATGCAAGGAGGAAGCCATAGCTTTGAGGTAGGAGAGCATTCAAGCAGAGGATTTAGCTTAAGGTCAGAGAGAGCAGGGGAAGCCACCATGAACACATGACTAGGAGAGGACAGAGCGCCATGGAACAACTGCATGGTGGGAAAGCAGGAAGAAGAGTGATGGGTGGAACCACAATCTCTTATAGTTTTAGGCATTGCTAAGGAGTGGCCTGGGGAGTTACTAGGGAAATGAGGTAAAGACTGAAGGAGTGGTGGGCATGGTTCCCCAGGCTTGGACATTCCTAACTGACTAGCTGTCCAATGGGAATTAAATTATTTCACGCCTTTGGAACCCTAGGCGTGCATGATGGATTCTCAAAGATGGGGTGTCCTCTGAGCAAAGCAGCTGCCATCTTCGTCAGATCAGCCGTGACTGCTGGCAGGAGACCATCAAGATCAGACCTATCGATTGTTGATATTGCTTCATGGTAGTGGGTGGGGAGGGTCTTTGGATCCTCATCTGGATTCTGGCAGCTCCTGTGCGCAACTCCCAACATCTATCTGCAATTCTGCCCTAATCGTACATGCCTTCGAGGTCTCCCAGGGGAGCTACAGTATATAGGTCAGGGAAAGTGCACTGGACTGTGGACTCCATCTACACAGCTATGGAGAAAGCCATCATCCTCACTGGGGATGAGATTTTCTTGTTTGGTTACTCTAGGGTTATCAACCCCTAATCTTATAAGGAGCCCCAGTAAATTCATTGGTTCACTAAACTAGACTTTGATGTAATTTTTTATTTTGATCTGTCACTGGTTGCCTATCTGGGGTGAAGAGGCATGTGTATGGTGTCTCCCCAGGAAAAGTTTTGTGCCAAACATAGTCTGCAGAAACCAAAGATGAGCTGGGGAGGAGGGTTTGCAAGACTCTAGCTGTGAATGCAGCTGTGTGTGCTGCAACTGTTTGAGAGAGAAGTAGAGACGAAGGGAGAATTGGGGGGAGACCCCGTACATCTACCCTTCCCCAGTGGTATGGCATGAAGTAAAGTCTTGTTTTAGTGGTGGTCAAATAGTCCCTGCAACGGACCAAAGCCAGGCAAGGGAGGTTTGAGTCCTCTGCCCAGAGGGGAAGTCTGGGGGGGAGGGGATCCAGAGTAGCAGACTTGCTTGATGAGTGGGGTCTACTGTGCAAGGGCAGGAACGATTCTGGAATAACTAGAGGTGACTTTGGAGACTGCCAGGCCGCTGCTGTATATAGTCAGAAAGGCATGCGAGTCCCAGGTGGCTCCCACAGGGAACTTGTTTGTGTGAAGGAGGAATAACAGGAAGTGAGATGCGGCTAGCGGCAGCTGTGTTGGCCTCCGACTCGGAGGATAAATTGGATAAAAGAGAACATGAAGTAGATGCTGTTTCTTATGGCTGGGTGACTAAAAGGAGTTAAAAACTGGGCCAGAAAGCTCTTCCTGGGATCCCAACAACTTGGAATGCGTGGAAGGAATCAGAGAATGAGGAGGAAGAAAGCATGAGAGATGTGATAGGTGATCCTCAAATATGACCTTTGATAGATTAAAAGGGGGAAAATCCATGGTCCGACGTGTAAGAGTTCAGAAAGAGGGGTCTCTAACAGGGTTCCAGTACAAGAAACATGTGTCGTAGTGTCTCTGCACGTGGCCGATAAATCCATGACCAAACAGTTTAAGGGAGTAGCACAGGAAGGTCATGTGACATCTCTAGGGAGGTGGAGACTTTGCTGGAGAAAGGCATGTCCCAGGGGCTGGGCCTTGAGTTTGGGTAGCCACACCCTGCTTTCTGCTGTATTAGTCAGGTTCTCTAGAGTTACAGAATCAACAGAATGAATATATATATATGGAATGTATTGTGTTGGCTTACAAATATGGCCAAAGTAGTCTAACGATGGCTGCCAGTAGCTGCTCAGTCCAGTAGTCCAGTGGGTAATGGATAAAGGCTAGAGGATTCCTAGAGTCTTTGGTCTAGTTGAAGACTTGGAGAGTTGAAGGACTAGAGGGTCAAAGAATCAAAGAAACTGGGTGGCCGGAAGGAAGAGCGATTCCTAGCACAGATACAAAAAGCACCTTTTCTCTTTGGTGGTTCCCTTTTATATGGTCCATTACTGGGAGATTTATATGGTCCATTCTATGAGATCTATGGAGATTCTGATGGGATCTAGGGCGGGTATAATCCTTTCAGGTGGTCTCAGTTGATCTTTCCAGGTATGGTCTCAGTTGATCTTTGTTGATACCAGGCATGTCAAGTTGACACTCAGGACTATCACATCTGCTCTAGCAGTCTGCAGCTTGCTCTCTGAGCCTCCATGATAGATGTGACTTAAGCCGCCTCCAGCTCCTGCCACCCGCCATGACTTCCCACCACAGTGGACTGTACTTCCCCTTCTGGAATCGTAAGCCAAATAAATCTCTTTCTCCCTTAACCTGGTTGGTTGAGTGTTGCCTCGCAGCAAACAACAGAAAGAGTAACTGAGATGGGGGAACAAGGGATTTTATTTTTTTATCATTATCCAGCTAGAGAAGAAAGCTCATACCAATGCTAAGGACCGAGGGGGCTGGCCCACAGGACTGCTGAGAGGGGGACAAACCTCACTTGCCAGACAGCATGTCTGTTCAAGGATACCAAAGAACGCCAATTCCCAGAATAAGCTCCATCGATTTTATCTACCTGCACAGGGAAAAATCTCACCCAATATGGCCGCTTCCTCGCTCATCAATGAGACAATCTTCTGAAGATGTGCTCAGGGCTTAACTATTAATTCCTTACAAATGTGTCTAGAACTCAGGCCTTCAATTGTCAAATTGACACGTGAAGCTGACTATCACACTATGGTTGGAGGGGAACACCTTAACTACCTGAACTGGGAAAGATTTAAACAGTGCAACTGGCAGGGGGTTAAAACCTTGGGAAAAGATGGGTTCAGTCTGAGTGTTTTGAATGCCAAAAAAGTTAAGTCATATGAGTATCTATCCTTCCTTGAGACAAAGGCTACATAATCCAAGGAAATACGAGGGGAATCTATCCTTGAGCCATTAGAAACACTTGGTTAATACCTAGGTAATACTGGGAGGACTGAGATCTCAGTGAATGTCAGGGGATGGAAGACAAGAGAAGAAGGACAGTATTTGATGCCCAATTTGCTGGGGTGAGATAGAAATGTGTTCAGCAGAGAGTTCAGAAAGAAGTTGATTCAGCAAGAACGCAAAACTGTTATAGGGTTTGCTGAGCCGGTTGGTGGAACGTGAAATTCACAGGGTGAGTGAGGCTCCGTTGGATCTGAGGGACTTAGGCCAGCGTGAAAGTTGGGTCTGTGAAATAGTGAAGTCACCTAGAGGAGATGAGAGAAAGGCAAAGCAGAGAAAAAGGTATATTCGTGTTCCTTGAAAGGCACGTGTGGCAACATGTATGTCAAACTGGGGTTCCTAAGGAAGAGAAATTGACAGAGAGTCAAATTTGGATTCTAATGAGCTTCTGAAAGCCTTAAAACTGAAGAAGGTTGAATTGATAAAACCATATAGGTAAAGACTACACTTGTCCCAGCTTCAGCAGCAGGTACGATAGGGGAGAGGATACCTCATTTCTCCTTGGTCCTACACAGGGCCAGGCAGTTTGAGTCCCACATCCATAGAGCCCATTGGGGAGGGAGCTACCCAAAGGCTCCATGGGAGCGGCCCAGGAAGCCGGAGGGCTGGGATGAGTGTATAGTGGAGGGCCAAGATGGGGCCCTCCTCCCATTCATGCTGCTCCCAACCAACGCTGATCTCTTGAAGAAGCAACTGATACAAGCCAGGGCATCTTTCCATCCTGCCCTGGACCATGTTAAGACTTTGGAATCCCACTCCCTGGCTCCTGAGATCAAGTGAAACTGGAAGCCCCTCTTTGAATTGTGAATTTGTTGGCTCTCAAGTGATTTGGGCTGGGGGGCTACAGAGTCAGATGTGTCTTGGTTCCTGGATGCTCAAGAACATCAAAGGCCATGAACATCAGCTGAGGGCTAGGGGGAAGGGGGGGAGTAGGGAGGGATGGAGGACAGGAGGTGGACTGATGCAAGTGGAAAAGATTAAGCTAGACCTAGGGATGCATGGTTTTCTCCTCTGAGTATTCTGCGTATCTATCCCTCTGGGAGGTGACAATTGTCCACCTAGCCATGGGCTCCTGTAACAGTGATTCTTCTCTGTTGCTGTGAGAGAATGCCCAAAGTCAAATAACTTAAGGGAGAAAGGGAGATTAATTCAGCTTACAATTCCAGAGGGGAGATACAGTCTTTCATGGGGGACTCAACATGACTGGCTGGCTGAAGCTGGAGGAGGCTTAGGTCACTGCAAACATGGGCATGGCCCAAAGGGGATTTGCCCTGGGGACTGAAATAAATAGTTCCAGGCTGGCCTGACTGAATTCCTTAAGGATGGGAAAATATGTGGACATCCCAGGGAGATATCCCCAGGATGAAGGAGTGGGACAGCTCAGTGAGGATGAACATGGATTAGGGAGACCTAAGGTAGTGCTTTCCATCCATGCCACTAGTAACGGCGACTCTCGTGTGTTGCTGTGTGAGAAAACACTCAATGTCAAGCAATTTAAGAGAGAAAGGGAGATTTATTCAGTTTAGGATTCCAGAAGGGAGAAACAGTCTTTTCATGGCAGGTTCAGCCATGGCTGGCAACCGAAGCTGGATACAGGCTAAGTCACTGCAAACATCTTGAAAGCCGAGAGCTGCAGACTGCTTGCTACAAAGGCAGACTTCTCCAGGAGCTAGGGTGGGACTCATCCACCTCAAGACCCACCCCCTGTGACTATCTTCTTCCACCAAGGCTCCACTTCTCAAAGGTGACCTTCCCAAACACATGAGACTGTGGGGGACACATTTCAAACCATGATACCACTTTACCTGTTAGATATAAGGGTCAACTTGATGGCTAAGGGCTCAAGCTCTGGATATACTTGTAAAGAACTAGTGGTTGTCTTAGGTCCCAAACAAGACTGCAGGAGATTGTCTAGTTAATGGGGAAGGCCCAGCTCATGTTGGGTGGGAGTAGTCCCTAGGCCAGTGAATAAAGTAGAGGGAACTGGTTGAAAAAGTGGCCATCCTTCTATATACTATATCTGTACATATACAGATATGCTGATCTGGCAAGTAAGGATCATCCCTCTCTCAACAGTCCTGTGAATATGGTGTGACCGGTTCCCTTGGGTCCTGGTGTTGGTGTATAATCCTGCCAAGCTGGATTACAACCTGCAACTAGACAATTGTAAGGGACACTAAAACCCCTTGTTCCCCATAAGCCTTTTGGTTGTGAATTTATTGGCAACACACAGGCAAATTGCAACAGAATTTAGTACCAGAAGTGGGACGTTGCTGATAAATCTGACTATGTAGATTTTGTATGTTTTTTTTTTTTGAGGCCTATGGAAATATTTGAAGATATTGCAATTGTGTGCTTTAAAAAGTGTTGAGTAGAGTTTAGTGGGCCGTTGGGAAGACAGAGAGAGTTGTGAATTGTTTGGGTACAGGTTGTGATAAAGAGAACAAGTACTTCATTGAAGCTGATTTAAAGATGATAAGCTGATTTAAAGATGATAAAGCTTGCATGGTCCAGGAGAACTGTACTGACAGCCTCAAGGGTCTGGATAAGGAAAAGGCAGGCAGCAGAAACAGTTGTGTCTACTGTAGAGATGAACGTCATTGGAGAAAATCCTAGTGCTTCACATTGGGATGGTAGGAGAAATAAATATCACTATATGGAGATTTCATGGTTTGAAAATCCAAACTCCTTCAGGAGACAAAAGCTTAAGTTGAAGCTAGTTCTTATTCTTTTAAAACTTTATTTATTTATTCATTCATTTTTTTGTGTGTGCCTGTGTGTGTCGTGTGTGTGTGTGTGTGTGTGTGTGTGTGTGTGTGTGTGTGTGTGTTTGTGTGTGTGTGTATCAAAGGGCACATGCATCCCTGTGGAGGACCAAGGGTCACTTTGCAGGAATCATCCTGAATTGCTTCTACCTCCTTCTTGCTTCACTCTGGGGTTTCTCAGGCTCTGTTCACCACAGCGAGAAGTGCAGGTCTTAGCCATTTCTACCTAGCATCTTTAAATGGGATCTCAGGACCTTCTGCTTGGAAGACAGAGCCTTAACTCCTGAACCATCTCTCTGGCTCATTCTTGCTCTTTTAAGGAAATAATTGATGTAAATAGTGTCATCTGGGGCTGGAGAAGTGGCTCAGAGGTTAAGCCTCTGCCTTGCAGGCGGAAGGTCCTGAGTTCAGATTCTAGACCCCACATATAGACACACGGGAAGGAAGCGGGGGCAGCCGCATTTCTGGTCCTGGTAGGACGGAGCCTGTGAATCCCGGGACAGAGTAAACAAGGAGGAGTTAGAGGCAGTCCATGGTGATTCCAGAATTCGCCAGTGGTTCTACATACACACAGGCACACACATACACAATTGAATAAATAATAAAATTAAAAATTTTTAAAAAATAGTGTCATCTTTTCAGACTGCTAGACATTGCTAGCACTTTTTAGTATCTTTACATAACTGTGACTCTTAAGATCAACTAACACCTATTTGACATCTATGACAACCGGCTGTTGGCAATTCTGCCACTCTTGTAAAAAGTTTTCATGTTTAGCTTTAATGCTAACTTCTGAGTGTTTTACAGATTTGGAAACACTCATGTGGGAAGACAGACAAGCTTACAGACAGGAGCCCAATGACGGGAAGTCAGTTCACAAAAGGTGTGTGTGGGCTGGGCACAGGCACAACTATGAACTTCTTGGTAGCTTTATGGTTAGTAAGACATAGGTGATACCCACCAGACTGGAGAAAGTTTATCATAGCCTGTGACTCCTACGACAATTGGTAAAAGAGTGGACCAGGGGGACTCCGTGGGTAGAAGGAGACGCTACTGGATGTCATATGGTGGTTAAATGAAAATCTTGGTGTTAGAGGTGGATCGCTTTCCTGTAAGTTGTTGGTCCCAGAGGTCCCCAAAATGGTAAAAGTTATTGCCACTCCCAGTGATGATATCCAGAACTAGATAGTAAGACTCTACTGCTGAAGACATTACAGGCTATGGATACAGGGCATGGAGAAAGCAAACTGGGATTATCCCACTTCTAGGGTATATAGCACTCCTTGCTATATCTAGCTTTCAGAGCTAGAAGGTGGTACCCAGACTGTTTGGGTGTGTGTGGGATAATTCCCAAAATTCCTTTTTGACTGTGGGCTCTGGAAATGCCAGACAAGATATGACAGCGAGTGTAATAGTGGTACAGACTGTTATGGATACAACCAACTTTTCAATTAGACTGAAGACCCACTCCATAGAGAGACATCGCATTCTATGAGGGACAAACCTGAACCTGGGAAGACCTGGGGGACAGAACTACTTGTTGTTACATGGATGTTACATGTCTGTCAGTTGTCTTCTGAATGTTCACACCCCTAGAGTATTGCCATCGGCTTCTGGTCAGATACAATCCCATTTCCCTTTCCCCATGTGTGTATTGTTGCAGAACAGCAGCCTCGCTTTGGAAATGGATTATCATGGGGGCCAGGGAGCCAACTGGAGAACAATCAGACATCTGAAGCCAGCTCCTCCAGTTCTTAGAGAACATTGCAGACAGGGTGGAGTCAGAGTCAGGGGTGATTGCCACAGAACTGTTCTCCCAACAAAAGAGCTGCCATCTTTGTCTAATCAGCTGTGACTGCTTACAAGAGGCCATCAAGACCAGACCTGTTGATCCATCAGACAAGGGGGAGGGAGTGGCACTGGACCCTCACCTGCGATTCCGGTTGTGCCTCCCAACCATCAGCATGCAATTCGGCCCTAGCTGTAGGTGATCTCCAAGGGCTCAGAAGGAGGTAGGGTACATAAATTGGGGCAGGGTAACTAATTAGGGACTCTTTCTGTACAGCTATGGGGAAGCCATTACCATGCTGGAGATAAGACTTTCAGGTTGTGCACCTGCTCTGGGATCACCCAAGCTCTGTAAGTAGCCCCGATAATCTCATTGATTGATCAAGTGAGAACTTTGGCGTATTTGTTATTTTGGTTTCCTGTCTTGGTGGATAGACGTTTGTGTGACATCTCACAATACATGATACCAGTGTCCCTAGACTCCTGACATTCACCTCCCTATATGGAAGCCAAACCAGCTGCAGAGAAGGAGCTGCTGTTTGGAGAGACCCAAGTAGCAAGAGCCAACAACCAATAAGAAATCGAGGCCTTTTGGGCCAACAATCCCCAAGCATTAGAACTACACCAACAGCCCAGAGGGTGAGCTTGGAAGCATATCCACCCTCCAGGGCAAGCTTGAGGAGACCTCAGAAATTAATGGGAGACCACAAGAGGCCTAAGTCAGTCCCGCTATGCCACACCCAGTTCTCTACTCCCACAGAAACAGTGAGGTGCAGTGTGTGTGGTACACAGTCTTAAGCTTCTAATGTTGTTCTAAGCCACTAAATTTCATTTAAGCTCTCGGAGATTTAAATGAAACCCACAGAGGGATTCATTCCAGAACCATTAAACATTTCGAAAATATCAGAGTTAATACCAAAGGAGGAAGTTGGACTTGAAGGCACACACCTCTAATATCAGTGCATGGGAGGTGGAGAGAGGAGAATCAGGAGTTCAATATCAGTATGGGCTTTGAAGTGAATTTGAAGCTGTCCTGGGTGAAATGAGATCCTGCCTCAAAATTTCAACCAAGCAAAGCAAAACCAAAGGAGGTAACTGGGCTTGGTGGCTCGAGCTGTAAAGTTAGCACCTGGGAGCCAGACCAAGGGTCACAGCCAGTTCGAGACCAGCCAGGGATACACAACAGGACCTTGTCTCAAACTAGATTAAAAATAAAGGACAGGAAAGGGCATTCTGGTCCCTTGTATGGCCTGTACTCCTTGTCTAGGGTGTGCTTTGACCCGTGGCAATGGACAACTAACCTCCAGTACTAACACAGTTGCTCTCGGGGCCATAGAGATTTTTAAAAAGTATGTGTGTATGTGTGTGTGTGTGGGTGCCCTGGAGAGATGCCTGAGGGGTTAAGACTCTGCCTCTCAAACAGAAGGACCTGAGTTTGAATGGTAGGTCCCATGTAAAAATGTCAGGTGGAAATGGCAGTAGCCTGTACTTTCAGTTCTGCAAGGCAGAGCTTGGGAAATCCCAGAGCAAAGCACAAAGGAGGTAGAACAATCCAGGATGATTTCTGAAGTCGCCCTTGGGTCTACAAAGTGCCCTCTGATACTCACAGTACCCTCTGATACACATACACACACACTGCATGCACGCGCGCACGCGCACACACACTAAATGTTTTTTTTAAAAAGTCCTAGCCTTTAGGGGCTGCCCACTCCAGAGGTTGTATGTGTGTAGTGCGGAGCTGCAAAAGGAACAGCCCACCTCACCCCCCTAACCCAGCTTCAAGGGAGTGATGAGCAGGCTTCTAGAGAAGGTGTCACTCAGGGAAACCTGTGGAAAGGTAAGTGCTGCCCAGGTGGAACAGGTAGGAGGTAAACCAGGTAGGGTGCTGCTTGTCATCCGGGCACTGGAGGATCATGGGGATGGGGATAGAGACAGGAAGAGTTATCCTCAGCTATACTATGAGTTCAGGGCCAGCCTGAGCTCTTTAGACCCTGTCTCCAAAAAAAACAAAAACAAACAAACAAACAAACAAACAAACAAAAAAAACCGCAAGAGAGTGTTCTGCAGCTATGGGTGTGAACTTGATGAAAGAAGCAATGATTCAGCCTAGCACACCCCAAAAGCCATGAGTCAGAAGCTCCTTCTGGGCTCACATTCCCCACCCCAGGCCTGTGTGGGACTAAGGATGGAGCCCAGGCCTGGAACACACTAGGCAAGCATGTTACCACTGAGCCCCATCCCCAAGAGTGAGAATCTGGATTGCTTGATATACTGAGGGACGGGTGTTGACCTCAAGTAATAGTTTAGTTGTATGCATTAAAGCATGCTCCAGGGATGGGGGGGAGGGGGCACTGGGAGAGAGGGAGGGAGGGGGAAAGGGAGGGAGAGAACATGGGAGGAAGGGGGAGGATCTGGGGAAGGGGGAAGGGAGGGAGGGAGAGGACTGGGGTACCATTAAGTTTGTATGAGCTGAAAAAATAAATAAATAAATAAATAAATTATTGGAAAAAAAAAACAGTTTAGTTGTATGTATGCCTGGAATGCTAGAGAAGTAAAAGCAAAGGATCAGGAGTTCAAGCCCAGCCTGGGTTATACAGAGCTAGATAGAGAGTTTGAAGCCATCCTGGGTTACATGAGGACCTGTCTCTACCACATACCCCCCAAAAAAGCACGGTGCACAGCAACTCAAGTGTCCAATCTAGGCTGGTGCCTGGGGTCAGGGGTCCTTTTGATCCATTCTCTTCCCGTGGCCCTGTCCAAGCTGTTCCAGGGGAGCCTGACAGATATTAAGTGATCCATCACCCAGGAAGGCCCCAAAACTGAGAGGAAGGAGAGAGCTGAAGGCCAGGCCTGAGGGAAGAAGATCAGGTGAGTCAAGAAGTACATCTGGGGGCTGGAGAGGTGGCTCAGGGGTTAAGCCTCTGCCTTGCAGGCGGAAGGTCCTGAGTTCGGATCCTAGACCCCACTATAGACGCCAGGCAGAAGTGGAGGGGGTGGCCTGTGTTTCTGGTCCTGGTAGGGCGGAGCCTGTGAATCCCAGGGCAGAGTAAACAAGGAGGAGGTGGAGGCCGTTCATGGTGGTTCCGAATTTATCCATGGTTCTACACACACACACATACACACATACATACACACACGCGCACACACACATACACACACAATTGAATTTAAAAAAAAAAAGTACATCTAGAACTTTCCTGACCCCAATCAGGGCCAACACTGACCAGGAGAGCAAAGTGCCGCAACACTGACCAGCACACCCTCTCCAGTCGGATTAAAGCCGGATTGGGTGACATGCTGAGACCCCATCTCAAACAATAATGCAGACCTTGGAAATTGTGGATTTTGAAAAATGTTCAGCAATTGATTGATTCCCAATATGGAGCCTCCACATGCACATATATGTATGTACATATACACGTGTGCATCTACACCCGTGTGAGTACACACAGACTCACCCACATATATGTATATGAAAATTTTTTAAATTAAAACGTTTAAAAAACTATAGTAAATGTCCTATGCGGTCCAAATTGTGAAATCCTTTCAGCCCTCAAATAGTGTGCTTCTACAAAATAGGTTGGATTTCTAAGAAACGCGTCTCTCCCCAGTCTCCTGTAAACGAGCCACGCTGAGAGGCTTAACTTTATTTTATTTTCAAGCATCCCATTGTAGATGGGACTGATGGAGGGAGGAAGGGTTTGTCCACAACTATGGACTCCATCAGCTCACCTTTATGAAGAACTTGCCCTGTGCCAGGCCCTGTGGATCCTACTGAATCCACGTGACAGTCACCTGAGCTATTCCTCCCTGTCACACACAGGGGTTGAAGGAGAACATGGTGTCCCCAAGCCTCACAAGACGAAGCTGCTATTGGCTGGTCCCCAGAACCCAAGGTCCTAACCACGTACTGTGCTAAAATATTGAGGAAGAGCAAAACCTGAAAAAAAAAACCTAGGTACCACCTTTCTTCTTCCTCCCCCCCTCCTTCCATTTTCTAAAGTCTTTTTCTGGGCTTAAATTTTAGCTCAACTGATAGAATGCTTGTCTGGCACACACAGGCCTAGGGTTCTACCCCCAGTATATACATAGTGGCACACATCTGCAGTTCCAGAACTTGGGAGGTAGAAGCAGGAAGGATCAGGAGTTTGAGATTCTTTGCAGTTATATAGCAAGTTGGAGACCAGCCCTGGTGCCTGTAGAAGGAAGGAAGGAAGGAAGGAAGAGGAAGGGAGGGAGGGAGGGAGGGAGGGAGTGGAGGAGGGAGGGAGGAAGGAAGGAAGGAGCAAAAGAAAAGAAAGAAAGAAAGAAAGAAAGAAAGAAAGAAAGAAAAAAAGAAGAAAGAAAAAAGAAAGAAAGAAAGAAAGAAAGAAGAAGGAAGGAAGGAAGGAAAGAAAGAAAGAAAGAAAGAAAGAAAGAAAGAAAGAAAGAAAGAAAGAAAGAAAGAAAGAAAGAAAGAAAATCTGGTGTAATGAAATGCATATGACATAAAATTAATGTGGAAAGGTTGGAGAGATGGCTCAGGGGTTACTTTGCCTCAAAAGCAAAAGGACCTGAATTCAGATCCCAAAACCCGTGTAAAAGCTCCAGGTGAAAACGGTGGCAGCCTGCACTTCCTGCCCTAGAAGGAGGAGTCTGGGAAACCCAGGAGCAAAGCAATAACGAGATAGAGCAATTCAGAATGATTTCTGAAGCCACCCTTGCACCTCCATAGGCACACATACAGGCAACATTATCATGAAACACTTTTTATTTATGTGTATTATGGCATGTGCATGTGTACATGCGTGTAGATACACACACGCATGCCCATGTGAAGGCCAAAGATGTTTTCCTTAGTCGCAATCCTCGTTTTTTTACACAGAGTCTCTCACTGAGCCTAGAACTCACTATTCAGCTGGACTGGCTGACCAGCAAGCTCTGGGGTCCTCCTGTCTCTGCCTTCCTCTGTGTGCCTGCTTCTCTACATGGATGCTGGGGATCAGAACTCAGGCTGTCATGCTTGTACAACAAGCGCTTCACCTACCATGCGTCTCTTTGGCCCCTGTGAGCCATTTTTTTTTCTAGTTGATTCGGCAGGTGAGTTGTTACACACTCCTTAGCGGATTCCGACTTCCATGGCCACCGTCCATCTGTGAGCCATTTTTGAAATGACAGTTTAATCATGTGTTTCTCTCTTGGTGTTGGGCAACCACCCTCCAGAGCTCTTGTTTAAAACTAAAAAAATCTGTAACCATTAACGAGCACCTTCCAGTGTTCCAGCCCTCGCCCTCCCACGATTCTACTCTGGTCTTTATGAATTTGTTCTAGGGCGAAGTGATCCTAAGTGGTAAAAGCCTATCTCCGAGCTAATGTCAGCCAGACAAGCAGAGTGCGTATAGCCAGGACTAAATTCAGGAGAGGCTGATGTCTCTCTCCAAGGGTGGGATGATCAGGGAAGGGTGTTTGGGGAAAGAGAAAGGAGGAACAGACAGAGCCAGTCCTGTTGGATACTGACTGGGGTACACACATAATGAATTTGAGGCCAGCCTGGGCTACACAGCCATATAAGGAGAGAAGTGACTCAGAGCTGCTCAGCCTCTGCAGCCTGCCCTTTGATTTATGACAGCCACCTCAGCCGAGGGGGACCTTTGCCCCCAGGTGATCTCCCATCAAGTGGGTGGAACCACCAGCCCATCTCAGAAGGCTGCTGTCTTGGGGAGCAGCTCTACAGACCCCGGAACCATGGGGACCAGCCGGCGCAGCCAGTCATTCCGAGAACCCCGGCTCTGCTATGGCAAGCTCCAGGAACCCCACGGGAAGCCTGCCGAGGGGGTGCTCCGAAGGGCACTGAGCCTCAGACAGAGCCGGCCCAAGGGCACAAATCAGGGCCTTGATGGAGGCATAGAAGGGGTGGAGGCCCCTGCCCACGAGCGGCTGCCAGGGACTGTGGGGGACACCGAGCAGCTGATCCAAGCCCAGCCGAGAGGCAGCCGGCGGTGGCTCAGGCAATACCAGCAGGTGAGGCCTGAGGGTGAAGCGGGTTAGGGGTTCCTTAGAGAGGAATGTAGGGCCGCGGAAGGGCAAGAGGACAGCAAGGCCTCTGGAGGAGAGGCTGCCCTGATGGGGGGATTGCTGTGAGGGGAGAGGGCAGCTGAGACTTTTCCCACAGGCTCTGAACGGTCACTGAAGGTTTAGATTAGAGGTGGTAGAATGTGGTCAGCGCTAAGGTTGGTCTCACCACGGAGCCCAGGCTGACCTGGGCCTCCTCACTCTCCACCTCTGGAGGGTGCTATGATTGTGGGGGTTATGCCACCAAGCCAGGTTTTTAGGGATCTTTTATTTTTATTTCGTGTGTGTGTGTGTGTGTGTGTGTGTGTGTGTGTGTGTGTGTGTGTGTATCGGAGGGCACTGTGTGTCCCTGTGGAAACCCCCATGGATGACTTCAGGAATCATCTTTGATTGCTTCTACTTCCTTTTTGCCTTGCTTTGGGGTTTCCCAGCCTTCACCCTCCAGGGCTGGAAGTGAGACCACTGCCTTTTCCACTTAGCATTTTTTTTACATGGGATCTGAAATCTGAATTCAGGTCCTTCTGTTTACAGAAAAAAAAAAAAAAGTAAAAAAAAAAAAAATCAGGGTCCAAATTCAGGTTTCTTTTGTTGTGAGGCAAAGTCTTAACCTCTGAACCATCTTTCCAGTCCTTTCCAGGATCTTCTAAAACAATTAGTGTGATTCTGTGTTGGACAGATGACCAGCAAGGATGCAAAGAGATTGTCAGGAAAATTTCCAGAAAGTTGTATTATTGTGTCTCTTCCCCCCGGGGAAAATCGGAGCTTTTCCATCCCTTCTTGGGTCTTTCTCCTTCTGATTGGAGGATGGGTCCCCGGGTTGAACTGTAGGTTCCTCTCCTCTCTCTTTCTCCTCCCTCTCTCCCTCCTCTTCTGCTCTCCTCTCTCCTCTCTCTCCTCTCGCCTCCCCTCTTCTCCTCTCTTTCTCTCCTCTCTCCTCTCTCTTCCCCCCTCCCCTCTCTCCTCTTCTCTCTCTCTCTCGCTCTCTCTCCTCTCCTCGCCTCCTCCCCTCTCCCTCTCTCTCTCTCTCTCTCTCTCTCTCTCGCTCTCCTCGCTCTCACTCGCTCTCTCTCCTCTCTCCTCTCTCGTCTCATCTCTCTCCTATCTCTCCGCTCTCTCTCCCCTCCCACTCTCTCTCGCTCCTCTGCCTCTCTCTTCGCTTTCTCTCCCCGCTCTCGCTCTCTCTCTCCACCTAGTGGCTGTGTGTAGAACAGCACCTGAATCTCACCTCTGTCTATCTTCCAGCAGGTAAGAAGAAAGTGGCAGAACTTTGTCGCCAGCTTCCCTGGTGTGACCCTCAGTCGACCTGCTTTCCCAGACTCCGCTCCAGAAACCAAAAGCTAGAGGAATTCTAAGTAATGGGCAGCCTCTCACTGCACTGCGCTGCTTCTACTTACCCCACCCTCCTGGCGTGTCTACATTACTGGACTTGCTTTGTCATGTGATCCAAGGGGACCATTGCCACCTGCTCATTTGAGGCCTGGAGTGGCTGCCCAAGGTCTGAACTCAATTCTCCACCTGTGAGACTTGGACATCCTTCATCCTATGAACAATATGCAGAGGTCTCAGGAGCTTGCACCAAAGTGGATCCCTGACCCCACTCAGACTAGCCATGCACTTCCAGGACGGAATTCGATGAAGCTAAACATGGCTGAAGAGTTCTTGTACATCACCTGCTCCGCAAGGTCAATCAGCCACTTCAGGCAGCTGCGGCTGACGGATCAGGACAAAGGTCTTCCTCACAGATGGAGCCCTCGAGGACTGTGAGCACTGTGTAGTTGAGAGGCCCAATCCTGGATGTTACTATTTTGGGGCCTCCCAGTGTCTCGAGGAAGGAAACGGGGAAGTCTTCCTTCCCTGGACAACAGAGAGAAAAAAACCGGAGGCCCAGAGGGGGGGAGGTATCTCCATTCCCTTTGTCCCAGGGCCAGCATCCGGACTGAACATGCTAATAAAGACGTTGAATTGAACATTTGCTGTGCCTGGTCAGTAGCTTATGAGCTGCTTCTAGGGAGGCAGGCGGGCTCAGAGGCCAACTAGGCTTCAGCTGAGACACAGAACAAAGGGCTCTCCAGGGCCATAGGGGGGAGAGCGGCTGAGCTCTTTGAAAGGCACTGGCACTTCTGTTTGGACCCCTAAGGGGGGTGATCCTCGGGGTTCCAGCAAGATCAAGGCAGGTCTGCTGTCCTGGTACGTGGCTTATTCAGGAAATAGGTAGGTGGACTTCAGAACATGGCATGGTCGGGAACACAAAGTGTTCCATGTTTATCTCATGCAGCCATGGGGCAAGGTAGACAGTGGAGGCTGAACAGACACTTGGAGCCTGAAGTTGCAAATTTGAAGGTGTCACTTGTTCAGCTTCCTTCTCCAATAGCCCCGATAGGGGGGCCTCGGAGAGCTGCATGAATCCACGGGTCTGGCCAGGCCTCTCAGTGTCTAGAGGAGGAAGCTGACCCAGGGCAGGGGTCGGGATGTCTGCTTCTGCCTGTGCAGCGGAACGCTTTCTCAGCCCAGCGACAAGAATTTTTGTTAGGACAGCAAAAGACAGGGCAGGGAGGAGAGGCACCAGGAAGCTTGGGACAGACAACTCAGGATGCCAAATACTGTCAGTAGATATGAGAGACAGGAAGGAGCAAGGGAGGAGCCCCCCCAGTCTGAGGAGGGAACCTGGTCCTACCCACACCTTAAATTTGAACTTTTGTTTTGGGGGTGGGGTCTTAGGGAACTAGTGAGGTTATTAAGATCATTTAGAGAAACATGGTGACCCCATCCCAGTATGGGGGTGGCTAGTCACGGAAGCTGCCTCCTGGAACTCTTGCTTGTTCATGGTTGATTTGTTTGTGGCAAGATCCCACATAGCCCAGGCTAACTTCAAACTTGGTACGTAGCCAAAGCTGGCCTGATTCTCCTGTCTCCCATTTACCAAGTGTTTGGATTCCAGGGGTGTGTCACCTCACCAGTTCCTGAACTTCTGCCTGGGCCTCCAGCACTGGGAAAGAATCAGTTTCTACTGTCTTATGGCTCTGATTTGGGGGTCACTTGTTACAACAGACACAGGACTTTGAGTGCATGGGGCAGTGTCCAGTTTGCTTGGATGTTGCTGATCGATTCATGGCTTAATGCGGGGACCAAGGGTTTTATTCTGACGTATAATCGTCCAGTTACATTTCTTAGACCAGCTTAGCAGGAGAGCTCACACACCACCACCAGGGGCCACACCAGATCCACATGATGGCTGAGAGAGGGGCAAACCTCACTTGCCAGACAGCGTGTCTGTCCAAGTAAACCAAAGAATGCCAACTCCCAGAATCAGTTGCATCCTGTCCCCCATCTTAATGGGCTAGGTTGTCCCCTCCTTAATCAGACAACCTCCTGCAGGTCTGCTCAGGACTTAATTCAATTAATAATACTTTACAAATTGTCAAGCCGACACCTGTAGCTAGCACGACAGGGAAGGAGCATAGCTGGGAGCGAGGTGTGAGATAGACCTCATCGCGATCTGTCACTGATAAGAGTGTGTAACAGACACTGTCTCCCTCATTCACTCCATGTCACAAACGGCAGGCTCCCTCAGGAGACCTGAAACTCAACCAAGGCCCAGTCGTGGGTCCCTGGGCTTGCTGTGAGCAGGCCAGGCCGCCTCAGGTTATACTCAGGAACAAGCTGTAGAGTTGATGGATTCTTTGAAGCTGAGACCCGGAAGCTGAGAAGGGTAAAGGGAAGGATGAGCATTTTAGTGGATGGATTGACATAGGTGAAGACTGGAGGCCAGGCAGGCTCCAAGGTGAGTTTGGGAAATATAAACTACTACAAGGGTCTCGGACACGGCAAAGTCCCCAGCTGTGGCTCTGCACATGCTTGTTACGCACCACCCTGTTTCCACTGCCCCATGCACCCTCTCCACACCCTGCTTGTGCTTCCATCTTACTGGGTGCGTGGGCTGCTGGGAGGGCCCCTGCTTTAGCCCAGTCTCTGTGACAGCTGTCCATCACACCTTCCTGCATGCAAAGCCTCTTTCCTCTTCCCTCAAAGGAGATAACAAACTTGCCTTCCTGGTTTTGTGGGAGGTGATGGGAAGAGGCCCGGGGCCACGCGGAGCTGAAGCACTGTGGCAGCCAGATGAGAAGGAGGCAGTGGGCGAGCAGCTTGCTGGTGGGGCAGCTCCCAACCAATCGGTTGGTGGACATGCCTCACCTTGTGCACCTCCCAGACAGCGTGGACACACGTGAAGGGCTGTGGCACCCAGAAGCATCCCTGGCATGGTAGTGAACAGGGCCTTTGCAATGGTACAAGCCAGGGCTTGGTGCTTGCCCATCCTCAGGCTGGCACTTGCCCAGCTCTTTCTCAACACCCCCCTTTCCTGGTGATCAGTTTCCCGCTTCTTTGCTCTATTTCAGCTGTTCTCAGTGAGCAGAGCTACTCTCTGCCCAAACATCTTGGGTACTGAACATCTTGGATACCCCTTCTGGGGTATTCATCACATACCTGAGAACTGAGCAGCCCTTTCCCAAGCCCCACCCTGCACACAGCCCTGCCTTAGGAAGTCTCTCCACCCACATGCCCAGGCCTGGGGAGCTCATCGTGCCCTCTGCCCTTGGACAGCCACAGCATGACTAGGAGACAGAGAAACAGGTGGTCGCTGCTTTGCTGCAAAGTGGGATGGAATCTGGGCTCCACTTATGAGGGAGAAGGCCTGGGAGTAAGTGAGGGGAAGAGGGGGAGGGTCCTGCAGGGGAAACGGGGCATGCATGGCTCTGCTGATGGGGGAACAGCGAAGCAAGCAGAAAACATTGTGTTCCCAGAGTCCCTCAGGGCAAGGCCCATGGATCTGGCTGGAAGCAGTTATCTGAAAGTGAGTTTGGCACAGGCCAGAGCCAAAGCTGGGGCTGTCAACCAGAACTGCCCAGGGATTTTTTTTTTAATTTTTATTATTATTTATTATTTATTCAACTGTGCGTGTGTGTGTGTGTGTGTGTGTGTGTGTGTATGTATGTGTGTATATATGCGTGTGTGTAGAACCACGGGGGAATTCTGGAACCACCATGGACCGCGGCCACCTCCTCCTTGTTTACTCTGCCCCGGGATTCACAGACTCCACCCTACCAGGACCAGAAACGCAGGCCGCCCCCCGCTTCCGCCCGGCGTCTATACGTGGGGTCTAGGATCTGAACTCAGGACCTTCCGCCTGCAAGGCAGAGGCTTAACCCCTGAGCCACTTCTCCAGCCCCGGATTTTTTTTTAACTTGCACTGGGTATCCAAAGCCCCTCTCCACAGAAGACAGCAGGGTATAGTGGGCAGCCAGACAGAGGTCTGGACCCGGACATCAAACTTGCCCCCTCTCTTCAGGCAGCTTGACCATGGCCAGAGATTGCTCCCCGTCTCTGGTCTTCACTGTCTTTTCTGTAAGATGTAGGTGGTGGCCTTGTGTCTCCCTTGGTCTGCTGGGCAGACCTAAAAGAACCCTTACGCTCAACCCAGCTGCCCTTAGCAAACCAGAGAAGAAAGTCGGAAAGGCCCCAGGCCAGCGGCTGGCGAGATGGAGCAGTCGGCAAAGTGATGGCTGCACGCACTCTGAGGACCTGACTTCAATCCCCAGCACCCAAAATGAATGGGTGCCCTGCTTCTGCTTGCTAGCTGGGTAACAGTGGGCAAGTCCCTTGATCCCTTGGCGTTTGATTTATCTATTCACAAGAATTTTCCCAGAGCCAGTGAGATAGCTCAATGGGTAAGGTACCTGCGCACAAACCTGGAGATCTGCACATCTGGGAACCTGAGTTTGATCTCCAGAAGCCCACATGGAAGGAGAGAACTGACATTTATTTGTGTGTGTGTGTGTGTGTGTGTGTGTGTGTGTGTGTGTGCGCGTGTGTACCAGAGAGCATTGCGTGTCCCTGTGGAAGACATCCGGAATCATCCAGATTGCTTCTACCTCCTTTCTTTGCTCTGGGATTTCCCAGGCTCCGCCCACCAGGACCAGAAGTACTGGCTGTCACTGTTTCCACCTGGAATTTTTACGTGGAACCTGGATCCGAACTCAGGACCTTTTGCTTGTGAGACAGAATCTTAATCCCTGAGCTATCTCTCCAGCCCAAGAGAACTGACTTCAAAAAAAAAAAAAAGGTTGTTTCCTCACCTCCACCTATACCACAGTATACATGTGCACACCTTTCTTTCTTTAATAAGTAAATAAAATATTTCAAAAAAAAAAATAAGAGCTTTCCTTTCTCAAAGGGTTCCTGGATGGCTACATATAGAGCATCAGGCAGCTCAGGGTTCTTAGCAACCAGTAACTCTCCCTCCCAGTGTCTTAGCAGCTTCCTCTGGAAGTGGGATGGTCATCAGAGCTCCTGGCTCCTGGCATCTGGGCAGGCAATGGGTCAGGGCACACCCTCCGGGTGGTTCTCAGGACCCCCGGCCCTAGGAGAGCTTGGGAAGTCTCGCACTCAGCCCCCAGCTGTCCTCAGCGCATCTTGGCTATGCCAGGACTTGACAAGGCTGCAGACCGCAGGGAAGGGTCTGGGAAAGTGGGCCCCGCAGACACCGCAGACCAGATGGTGGCCTAGAGGTCTCGCCTGGCACCCTGCAGGCATGGGAACGGGTGTTGGAGGAAGGCCGACCCTGGTTCCTCCCCGCGCTCCTCCCCCAAGCATGGCTGCCAGTGCCCCTTCCCAGTCAGTCCACCCAGAGGAAGGCACCTTCTCACGAGGATGGCTCAGATGCATAGGTGACCAGAGAAGGACAACGCTGTCACGAAGAAGGCAGGCATCAGAGAAGGCGGCACCCCCATGAAAGAGTCTGGAGATCCCACCTAGCACCTGGAGGGAACACAGCAGACAAAAGCACGAGAGTGGGCAGAGATGGAACCTTAGATAGCGGGAATGCAAGGGGAACCAGGCAAACCCCTTGCTTCTGCTGGGGAAAAAGGTAAAGGGGGGGGGGCGGACAGAGAGAAGAGGCCCAGAAAGGTGAGTCAGAGTTTGCCCTTCCCTGAGAAGCCCTGGGGGAGCCACAGCAAACTGTTGAGAAGCAGCTTGGAAAGATTTCCTGGGAACTGGAGAATTGGCTCAGGGGTTAAAACTGCCTCACAAGTAGAAAGTCCTGTGTTCCATCCCAGATCCCACTTAAAAAGCTCCACGTGGAAACAGCAGCAGACTGAATGGGCAGAGCCTGGGAAATCCCAGGATGATTCCCTAAGAGTCATCCTTGGACGTCCACAGGAATACACAGTACCCTGTGATGCACATTCACACACACACACACGCACACACACTTGCTCTTCCCTGTTCTATACACTAGATGCTTCTCTTAGGCCCCAGTAGTACCTTCTGCCTGTCTCCCACCCTGCTTGCTTCTGGCTGATGCTGACTTGCTTCTTGCCCGGCCACATGGATATCAGCTGTGAAGTAGGAACCTGAGACATGCTTTGTGCCTCACTGTGTCCCTGACACAGCGCATAATAGGTGCTAATTTAATTCTTCTGAATGAACGGCTCCTTGAGAGAGGCCTTGGCTCCTACAAGGGCGAAGGAACTTTGAGGAAGGCAGCTTCTTGCCTGGGCCAGAGAAACCAGGCATTCTTGGCATGCCTGTCTAATCTGTGAATGTGCTGGCCTGCATCTACTACCCACACGAAGACATTTTCCTGCTTCCTGTCTATTACAATGTGTTTAATGTGCGTATGTCTTCTGTTTGTTCGTTTGTTTTTTCATGGATAGGTGTGTGTGTGCGTGTGTGTGCGTGTGTGTGTGTGTGTGTGTGTGTGTGTGTGTGTGTATCTGAGGACCCTTGAGTATGTGTGCCTGTGAAGAGGCCTAAGGGTAACATCAGGAATCACCCTGGATTGCTGAGCCTCCTTATTGGTTTGCTCTGGAGTTTCCCAGCCTCTGCTTTTCCAGGGCCAGAAATACAGACCACTGCCATTTCCTCCCAGCATTTTTACATGGAATCTGGGATCTGAACTCAGGTCCTTTTGTTTGCAGGCTTAACCCCTGAACTATTTCTTTGGTCTTCTGTTACTATTTTTTTATATTTTTATTTATTCTTTGGCAATTTAATACTTGTGCATGATTTGTCTGTATCATATCTCCCCCTCTTCCTTCTCTTGGATCCCTCCTGCAACACATCTCCCCCTACTTTTTTTTTATTTTAATTGTTTTCTTTCTCGCGTAGTTGGTGGTGCCTTTGTTTTGTTTTATTTTTTATTTTTAAATTTCATTTATTTTTCTAGTTTTACAAGTGTATTGAGTACTTATCCCTGCTTTCCTCCACCCCCCTCCCTCCTATCTCATTCTCCCTTCCCTTCATCAATCCATCCCACTCCCTCCCATCCTCTTGTCTGTCTGCTTCTATGAACCCAGGGTTTCCTCTGGCTTGTCTACTTTTCTAGGGGTTTAGTCCCCTGTGGCATATCAACTTGCCCCTCCTCGGGCCATCCCACTGATAGGGGCATTGCCCTTCACTCATCCATCTCGAGTCCTCAGGATTTCCACTGTATGTTCTTGTCTCTCTTGACTATGGGGGCAGGTTGATATGTCAGTCTTGCAGGTCTGGTAAGGACGAGTCTCACTGTAGTGAGTTCCTGGATGCATTTTTTTAATAACCCACCGAGAACAGTTAGTGTCGCCCACATGAGCCTGGATTTAGGGGTCTCCACTGGAGCATAGACAACCTGCGAGCCACCACACCCCTAAAGAAAAATGATTCTCCCACCCCCAGGAGCCACCAGCCACCAAGAATTCCCCAGCTAGGACTGGGACTTCCTGAGTGCCTCCCCCATCCATGCTGCTGGGCAGGGTCCACTGACTTGTCACATGCAGGTCTTGTGCAGGGAACCGCTGTTCTGACCTGGCTGATTCATTCGGCAAACATCTACTGACTTCTGCTGTGTATGGGAACCTGAGAGGCCAGAGCTGTGGAGACTTTGCCCCGTGCTCATGAAAGCCCAGTCCAAAGGGTGCAAGAAGGGACATGAGAGATAGAATACCAAGTGGCTGAGCAACAACTGGCGTCTGCATCATCAAATAAAATCCTCGCCAGGTGCAGCAGCAAAAGCCACCACATCTGGCCTCATTTTCTTGAATATGAAGTCAAACAGAGAGAAAAAGGAAAGGAAGGAATAAGGGGAAGGAGAGGAAGATAGGAAGGAAGAAGGTGAAAGGAAGAAGGAAGCAAGAGAGAAGAGAAAAAGAGAAGGAAATGCTTATGAAGCATTTACAAATTTATTTTATTTTTGTGTATATGTCTTTCTGTGTGTGTGTCTCTCTGTGTGTGCCTGAGACCCAAGGATGACTTCAGGAATCGCCCTGGATTGCTCTATTTCTTTTTTGCTTCTTCTCTGGAGCTTCCCAGGCTTTGACTTCCAGGACTCAAAGTACAAGGCCACTACCATTTCCGCCTGGTGTTTTTATATGAGATCTGGGATCCAAACTCAGGACTTTCTTTCTGCTTGCAAGCCAGAGGCTTAACCCCTGAACCATCTCTCCAACTCTTTATGAAGCATTTATAACTGTGAACATTGACCAGATAAATTTGATGGATGGTATTAAGTAACTATTCCATTTTTAAGGGCATGCATTATCTAGGTTCTGGTTTCCATATTGAGGGTTCCACATCAAAGGAGTCAACAAATGAGGATGAAGAATATTAGGAATGGGGCCTCGAGATGGCTCAGTGAGAAAAGTGCTTGCCATGCAAGCCCAATCTGAGTTCGATTCCTGGAGCCCACAAAGCAGAGGAAGAGAACTGACCTCTAAAAGTTGTCATCTGACCTTCGCCTGTGTAAAGTGGCTATGTGCAACTTGCAGACAGGCACAGACAGATACTTTCACAAATAAAAATTTTTAAAAGATGTTTTAGGACTGGGGATGGCTCAGTGATTAAAGTAGTTGCCATGTAAACTGAAGGATTAGGAAGGAATTGCTGCGTCCTTATCTGACCAATCTGGTAGAATATGTCTCAGTTTGGAAAAGATGGATTCAAAGTAACATCTTTTGGGATAAGGACATGGCTTTATTTAAGAGAAATAAGGAAAAATATGGGAATTGTCGGCCTTGGTGTTTCTTCCCAGCTCAGGCCTAAAGCCTGTTCCCTGGGAAGGTCACAGTATCCCCATGGGCAGGAAGAATTCTTCTGGGAATTAGGAGTGCCTTACCTGCTTTAGGGTTTTTTTGGAACAGCTTCCTGCTCTCTGATCTAGAGAAGAAGCCTGCTTTTTAACTTTAAGTCAATCTAAATAGAGATTTCATGTCTAGTCACTTACAATAAGTAGATTGTTAGCCAGAATATGTGCACTGATTTTAAAGAATTAGAGAATAACTTCTAGAGTCTTAAAACATAGTGGGTAAAATTCCCACCTATGTACTAACTCAGAAATTCCAGAAGTAGGAGACTATGCTATCAGTCCACTAGAATCTTAAAAGAAACTGTGATACCCTCTTACCCTGGCTGAAGGCCAAGGAAGAGACCATCATGCCAGAAAGTCTAGATGCCAAGACTGCCCCGGGAGATGGTATTTGCAATCCAAACGGGGAGAATCCATGTCAGAAGCAAGGGGGCTGGTCTTTCCTATCCAAACAGCACTCTTATAAGAACACAGAGTTGGACCATTCAGTGCACTCCCACCAATGACCTCCGCCCCGAAAAAACACCCAGGGCAGGCATATGGGGCTGACAGATTGGACCCCAGGTTTGGAGAAGGCATGTTTCACAGATGGTCATCTAACTGATGGCAATACACTCTGAATTCCTCAAAGGAAGACATAAGCAACCTTACTATAAAGGAATAGAAGGATGCTATATAGGAGGAATTATTTTAATAATTATATTGCTTAAGTGTTTCTTCTCAGTGCATACTCAGTAGTGTTCCATTGACAAAAATCACGCTATAGGCACTTATGGCCCTTGAGTATCCAAGCTATGGCCCCCTTAGAGATGTGGTTCAACCTTGGATAGTAGAGACTGCATGAGCTGCATACATCTTCCCAAGTTAGAACCTGCTGCCATGCCTGGTGCCCATGTCAACCTGCCTGACTGAGAGTATCAACCTGAAGAGGACAACAGCAAAAGCTCATGCTGGGACTTATGGGGTGTTGGGGACTCCTATAGTTAATTGTGAAATATGTTCCTTGCTGAAATCAAAAGGAGGTCAATTCTGCCTCTGTGTATTTTAAAAAAGCAGTCTCTGTTAAAATGTGGGCTCAGCCCCATAGCTATCCGGTGAAGCATTATAGATTAGATAAGAGAATGATTCCGTTAAGTGCCTTTACTCTCAGGCAATGGGTTAGGTTCTTGAAAAAAAAGGTCCATCCTGAAGGTGATTTTGCTGATTAGAAAATTATACATCTATTGTGGTGCAACATCCTTTACCCCAAAATTTTCTGTATAAAAGCTGTCACGAAAGTTTCAATAAACGGGTTCAGAATTCACTCGGCCAAAACAAGAGTTGTGTGTGTTCTGTTCTCCACCTGGTCCTGGGGAGCCCTGGTCTCGAGGCCACGACTCTGGTCTGCGGCAAGTAATAAAGTGGAAGAGTGATCGAGGATGATTCCCAATAGCAACCTCAGGCCTCTGCATGTGCACGTGCTCATGCATATACATGCAAAACACACATGCAAAACAGGAAAACCATATGCATAATTATATATTTATATACACGATAAAATACTATATATAGAAAAAAAGCCAGGTGTGCTCACCCACACTTATAACCCCAGCACTTAAGGCAGGAGGATTGACTGAAGCCTGCCTGGGCAACTTAGCAAGATCCTGGGGTAAAAACAAGAGGCCAATGAGAAGGCTCAGCGGAGAAGAGGCCTGATGACCTGAGTTTGGTCCCTGGAATCCTTGGGAAGGTGGCTGGAGAGAATACACAGAGTTGTCCTCTGACTGCCATATGCATGCCATGATATGCTTATACACACACACACACACACATGTACACACCAAATGTCATGGTTTGAAATGTGTCCCCCACTGTCTTATGTGTTTGGGAAGGTCATGGCACCTTTGAGAAGTGGAGCCTTGCTTGAAGAAGGTGCTCACAGGGGGTGGCCCTTGAGGTGGATGAGTCCCACCCTACCTCCTGGAAAAGTCTGTTTTTGCAGCAAGAATTTTGCAGCTCTCAGCCTCCAAGATGTTTCAGTGACTTAGCCTGTCTCCATGTTCTGCCAGCCTGCCATGTCTTTCTGCCATGAAAGGACTGTTTCTGCCCTCTGGAGCCATAAGCTGCATAAATCTCCCTTTCACCCTTTAATTGCTTGACTTTGGGTGTTCTCTCACAGAAATAGGTAAGAGTAACTAGTACACTAAATAATAATAAAATTTAAAATAATACAACATAATAAAATATATGGGAAAAACTTGCATCTCTAGTTAAGATGCACAAGCTTTTATTTTTTGGTCATTATTCCCTAAATGATACAGTAGAATAATTACCATAGGTTTTCATTGTATCAGGTGTTTCTTGAGGTGATCTAAAGTATGCAGGTGATACAGTATAAAAGGATGTGCATAGGCTCTATGAGAATGCTATATCAATTTTATGCAAGGACTTGTATATCCTCAAATTTTGGTTCCCAGTCCTGAAGTCAATCTCCCAAAGTGATACCGGGAATCATCCTTAATCTTTCTTCCATGTGTTTTCAGGTTGGGTCTCTAAACCCAGAGTGTGCATTAGGACCAGTCTAGCTAGTCCAGCTTGCTCTGGGAATTCCCAGGCCCCACCTTCCAGGTCTGGAATTACTGATAGGTTGCCCATTCCACCCTCCATCTGGGGGGGCAGAACTTAGGTCCTTTTGCTTGTGGGGCAAGCGTTTTAATCAATAAACCATCTCCACAGTCCCAACACTTGACCGCTTTGACATTATTGTTACTTTTATGTGTGGCATAATGCAATGCAATGATTGTGATTTGATTGCAGGTGAAGTAAATGAAAGAGAAGGTAGACAAAGCAGGATGAACCCCGAGTTAACACTGCCACATCGGGGCCCTGGAAAGTGAGTGGGCTGCAGGTGCTTTAACGAAGAGCATGGGAAAGCAATTGTCTCTGTTCTGACCTTGTGGAGATGATCAACACATCCGACCAGACAGAGAAATCTGTAGCTGACTTCTTTCCCTGGATCTGAAGCCAGGGTACGCCCTTAGCACCCCCCCCACACACAAAGGGCTTGTCTGGAGACGAATGTGGTGTTGCTGGTGTCCATGAAGACCTTGGTCAGTAAGTGTGAAGTTAGCCTGGGTGACAAGAGACCCTGTCCCAAAACAAAATAAAAACCAGCTCAGCAGACTAGCGTGCTTGCTGTTAAGACTTGAGGACCGAGTTTGGATCCCAGCATTCACATAACAAGCTGGGTGTGGTCCCCATAACAAGCTGAGTGTGGTCCCCTCGAACCTTAACTCCCCAGCACTGCAGAAGGAGGAGACAGGAAGATCCATGGGACTTAATGGTTGCCAGTCAACAAAGAACTTGGGGCTGGCAAGATAGGTGAGCTGCCCACCTGCAAACCTGGCAGCCTGAGTTCGATCCTTAGAAGCCCACATGATGGAAGGAGAGAACTGACATCTGAAAGTTGTTCTCTGATCTCCATCTGTGCACCATGGAAAACGTGTGAGCAAAGCAAAAAGGAGGTAGAAGCAATCCAGGATGATTCCCGAAGTCACCTTTTGTCTTCCACAGGGACATGCAGTGCCCTCTGATACACACACACACACACACACACACACACACACACACACACACACACATACACACGCACACAAGCACATAGTGCATTTGGCTGCTGATGGCAGAGTGGCTTACCTAGTATGAGACCCTAGGGTAGATCCCCCAGCACCCCAAAATGTAAAACGTATCTAATCTGGATCTGTGGGTGTGGCTGCAGCCATGACTGCTGGGTTGTTGCTGCTGGGGTCAGGTGGCATTTCCTTGCCCTCTCCTGACCTGACTCCCAGGGAAGATCCACAAGAGGATCCCAAGCTAGGTGGGTGGAGCTCCAAACCCTCTGTGCTGAGTGGAAACAGTTATCTCTGTAAATTTGGAAGTCTGTGGTAGGTCTATTTGCTGGTCAGTCTGGGTCACTTCCCCTATGGTCATTTAAAACCAAGGAGGGTCAGGAGCAGGCACCTTGTGGGTACAGGGGCACCTAGAGGTCAGGACATGAAAGTGGGTAAAGAAATTACAGGTTTGGTGGTACCAAAAGTGGACCAGCTAGAGGAACGGACCTGGATAGAATCCCTGACCGGCAGAGACTTAGACGCACATTTCTGGATCATGGTTGTACATCCATATTAGGATCAAGGTCGGGAAAACACAGGCAAGCGTCCTGACGTGACCTTGGCTGTCTTAGTGGGGTAGGTCAGAAGATTCTGCTTCTTGTCTTTGAAATGGAGACCAGGGGCCTAAGCTCATAGACTACCCCAAGGAGTCAGGGTGGCGATATAAACACAGAGTCCTGTGTTCCCTAAGTGCTGGCTGCTTGGGACCTACTGACCCTTAAGCGAAAGAGATACGGCTGGGGAGGAGCAGGAGATGGCACATAAGTCACCGTGAGCAGGATGAAAGAGCAGCTGGGCAGTGGAGAGGCCTGGCAAGTGCCCTCCCAGCCATTGGCCAAGATCCCTGGGCTAGTGAGTCATGAGAAGATCTCAGATAATCTAGCCCAGGGACTTTCTCCAGAAAAGGAGGGGACCCAAGGACATTAGGTAAAGAGGAGGGAAACCCGAATGAAGCAGGGCTTCAACACTAACATAATATCAGCTCACCAAAGGGCCTGGAGCCACACCCCAGTTCAGAACAAAGGAGGCTCCGGGTTCCATCCATCTCTAGCTCTGACCACACCAATGTAATTCAGAGAAATGTGACTAGAACAACAAGGAACGCTCATTGTCTACCCACAAATGGCAAAATTGACAACTGGCTGGCGCCTGCTATTGACAGGAATTGGGGGAGTATAGGTGAGCTGCAGCTGTTACAACCTCAGAGAGGTAATATGGCCGGCTGTAACTTTCCAGATATAATCACGCAAGTTAGGGGGCATGATGGTATACGCCTGCCCTCCCAACACTCAGGAGCGGAAGCAGAATTGGGAGTTCAAGGTCATCCTAGGCTACATGGAGTTTGAAGTCAGCCTGGGCTACCTGGGGGGTGGAGACTTCGAGGCTGAATAGATGCCTTAGGGGTTAATAAAGTGTCTGCCTCTTAGGCAGCAGGTTCTAAGTTCAGATTCCAGATCCCATGTAAAAAATATCAGGCGAAAATGGCCTGAATTTCCAGCCCTGACAAGCAGAGCTTGGGAAACTACAGAGCAAAGCAAAGAAGAGGTAGAAGCAGTCCTGGGAGATTCCTGAAGTCACCCTTGGGCCTCTACAGACACATGCAGTGCTCTCCGATACACACACACACACACACACACACACACACACACACACACACACACGTGCACGTGCGCAAAAAAAACAAAACAAAAACAAAAACAAAAAAAACTTCAGTTGCTCACAAACAAGAAAATGCCTCTACGTGTTCGGTAGACACAAGCAGCCTACACTTCACCACCCAGCACAGGTCAGTCATAAGGCAAAGAGTTCTATCTTGCTGGCTGAAGCCACGGGTGTGGAAGTGGAAGGTGCAGAAGGCTGACCCACGCAAGCCCTCATGCACATGCGCATTCTCACACATGTACACAGGAATGCTTAGAATATCTCCAGCCCACAGCATGGTAAACAGGCTCGTTTTCCAGGCTAACATCAGTGGGGCCTTCTGTGTAGGAGAGCACTCCTCTGATTGTGATTATTTGGGGGTTTCCTTCTACTCTGACTTGCAGTTGTACCCTACACTCTACTCTCGTGTACTGGTCTGGCTTCGAGGGAAGTCATCGTTCAGCCTGAGGTTTCTTGTTTTTCTTTTGGTTGTTTTGGGTTGTGTTTTTGAGACAGAGGCTCATTTATAGGGTCCTTGCTGGCCTTGTGTCTGCATGCCACCTGCTGAGATGACAGCCCTGAGCCACCACCACACCTGGTGACTTGGCGTTTCATTGGCTTGCTGTTGAGAGTGGGTCTCACTCCTAGCCCAGGCTGACTCCCAACTCGCTATGCTAGCTCAGACTGTCCTGGAATTCTCTAGCCGATCCTTCTGTGAACCCGCCCACACCTGCCTTCACCCTTGTGCTTCAGATCAGGCTTTTCCATCAGCCAAACAAATGACAGCCTTGTGTACCAGCCGCCTCCGCGGGGCCTCTGTGGAAAAGTGAAAGGCAGCAGGCACCAGGGCTCAGAGCCAAAGGTTTGCCGCAACTGCCCACGGATGGGAGATTGGCATCATTCCCTGCATCGTCTGCCAGGTGGCCTGACGTGCTCTGGAGCCCACACCCCGGCTGGCCTGACTCCCAGGGGACTATCACCATCCTTGCACCACATGGAGGCAGAAGAGTTTCTAACTATGTCCTGAGTGTTCAAGTAGCAAGAGCTCGAGTCTGGCGTCAGGAAAGGCACATTCTCTTGTCTCTACTCGGCCTGTTGACAGAGGCCTGGTCAGGCCTGACCACCCCCAGTGGGTGCATCAGGATCCACACCTAATTGTTGGTGCTTGGGAAATGAAAAGAGGCAGAGAGAGGAAACCAGGTTGTTGAGCTTTTGATGATTCCTAAAATTTAGAGGGCTGAGAAGAGTAGAATACAGTTGTTGGAGTTTGCCTGCATGATTGCTGATAAATCACCATCAAATGGCTTAAGGGAACAAGCGGTTTATTTCCTTACCATAGTCCGGTTACAGTTCTCAGTCTAGCTTGACGGGAGAGCTCACACCAACACCAGGGCCAAGAGAACTGGCCACACCATCTCCATATAACAATTGAAAGAATGATCCTTACTTGCCAGACCAGAATGTCTAGCCAAGTGTACATAAAGATGCCAACTTTCTCAATCAGCTCTCTGTATTTTATTCCAGGGCCTAGTCCCATCCACCATGGGCTGGGCCTTCCCCATCAGCTAGATAATCTCCTGCAGGTTTGCTCTGGGTTTAACCCAACCACTAATTCTCTACAAATATGCCCAGAGCTCAAACCCTCAACTGTCAAGTTGACATCCATGCCTACCTATGACAACAGTCAAACCAAACAGCACAGACTAGAATAGAAACTAGAGGCTGGAGAAATGGCTCAGGGGTTAAAGGCTCTGCCCCTCAAGCAAAAGGACCTGAGTTCAGATCTCAAATCCCATGTAAAAATGCTGGGCAGAAATGGCAGTAGCCTGCATGATTCCCAGGAACCCTTGGATCTCCACAGGGATGCGCAGTATCCTCCCCCACACGTATACACCAGCACCTACAACACACAGACACACATGAAACAGAAACTAGGAATATAATAGGAAGCAGCAGGGTACATTGTGTTGTGTGTTTTTATTTATCTTTTATCTGTTTAATTTGATTATATTTTAAGAATTATTTAATTTTTTTTAAAAAAATATTATTATTTATTCAATTGTGCGTGTATGCATGTATGTATGTATGTATGTGTGTGTGTGTAGAACCACAGGCGAATTCGGGAACCACCATGGACTGTCTCCACCTCCTCCTTGTTTACTCTGCTCTGAGATTCACAGGCTCTGCACTACCAGGACCAGAAATGCAGGCCGCCCCCGCTTCCGCCCAGTGTCTATACGTGGGGTCTAGGATCGGAACTCAGGACCTTCTGCCTGCAAGGCAGAGGCTTAACCTCTGAGCCACCTCTTCAGCCCCAAGAATTATTTAATTCTTTCAGTGTTTAATACATGAGTAAATGGATTTATGATATTCAAACACCTTACTTCCAATCCTGCCTCCTTTTCCCAATACAACCTCTCTTCTCCCCTGCCAGTCTCCCTCTTTTCAAATCTTTTCACATGTATGACCCACTGAGTTTCATCACGGATGCCTTTGATGGCATGTGCCTGAAGACTTACTGGAACATAAATCATATGTCAGTATGTATATCATTGAGGAAAGCATTTCTTCTTCTCCCACTCTGCCCCCCTCAAAAAAAACCAGTATTAACCCTCATTAGTTTCTCAGGGAGGCAGGGGCCTCTTGAAGTCTTTCCCTCCCATGGTAAAATATTCATAGGACAATTCCTGTGCAGGTCTTGTGGAAATACACACAGCTGCAGTGAGTTCATCAATGCCGTAGTGCGTCAGGTCCAGGAAGATGATGTCTGGCCACGCCCCTTCCCCCCTCCTGTAGAGAGAACTTTTGGGGTGCGGGTGGCTCAGATGTCCTGTTTAGGGCCAACATTCCACAGTCACTTATTTTCTGCACTTTGACCTTTTGTGATTCTCTGCAACAAACACCTTCTACTGCAAAAGGAAGTTTCTAGGCTGAATGCCAAGTGCTCCTCCAATCTATGGGTATACTGACAATGCTTAAAAGGCAAGTCGATATAGTGTCTTTATAGCTAAACCATAATAGCCTGCACCTTCCCCCCTCCCCTGCTAGGGCCCATGTCTTTCATAGGTATTGTTCAGGTTTACAGTACCAGCAATGTGATCCCTGCTAAAAAAGATAAGCTGAGTTCATTTATGAGAGAGTTAAAAATTACATTTTCCGGGGCTGGCCCTGGTAGGGCGGAGCCTGTGAATCCCAGGGCAGAGTAAACAAGGAGGAGATGGAGGCGGTCCATGGTGGTTCCCGAATTCGTCCTTGGTTCTACACACACACAGACGCACGCGCACATACATACGCACACACGCACAATTGAATAAATAATAATAATAAATTTTTTTTAAAAAAATTACATTTTCCACAACCAATTTTCATGTGAAAGTAGAAGGATCTGAGTTCAGATCCCAGATGCCACATAAAAAAATGCCAGATAGAAATGGCAGTGGCTCCTACTTCTGGCTTTGGAAGGCGGAGCCTGGGGAATCCCAGAGCGAAGCAAAGAGGAGGTAGAAGCAATCCAAGATGATTCCCGAAGTCACCCTTGATCTTCCATAGGGACACACAGTGCCCTCTGATACACACACACACACACACACACACACACACACACACACACACACAAGTAATAATAATAATAATAATGAATAAATACATAAAGTTTAAGAAAACAACAACCTTTTGATTTTTGGCACAGTGAGGACACACTGTGGAGGAAAACTGTCTCAAGGGATGAAAGTGAACAGGGACCCAAGAGGTCATTGTGCCCACCGACCTATCTGCTTAAGTGGCTTTATACTATGAGGGGTGTGTTCCTGTTCGATGACAGTTCCATTTGGTCATTTATCAGAAGGATCTAGCAAAGCACCCCATACCCCTAATGGATGGGCCTGAGCCAGAGCTCCACGTAGATCTCTGTGTGAGTCGAGAATCACTGGATTCCTTCCTCCCTCTCAGCAGCCTCTCCCCTCACCCACTTAACATCTAAAACTTCAGCCTGTCTGCACATGATGGAGGGCCGTATGCACGCCACAGCACATGTGTGATAGTCAAAGGACAACTTTGTGGAATTGTATTTTTCCCTCTACCTTTATGTGGATTCAAGTCATCAGGCTTGTGTGGCAAGCACCTCTACCTGCCGAGTTGCCTCACAGTCCTACAGATGATTTAAAGAAATATACCAGGGTATATGTGTGGGTTGTATGGAAATACCATGTCATTTTATATCCACGACTTGCACATCTGAGGCTTGGTATCCTGGGGGAAACCTTCTAGCCCATCCTCCATGGATAAAAAAGGGCCATTGTAATTGAATTGGTGCCCGACAGCCACAAGCTTAGCTATTGTGCCAGAGATGATGGGGTGATTGTGGGGTAACACAAGACTCCATTCACAGGAGGAGGCTCTGAGTCAGCCCTGGACTATGGAAAGTGGGCAGGAATGACATATGGGATGAACAGGGGTCCCGACTGAGTCCCAAGAATGGGGTTTGAATCAAGCAGGCTAGGATAGCACCCTCTAGTCAAGTGGCAGAGACCCCAAAGGGTATGTGAGAAGAGGCCATTCCCCCAATAGCCAAGAGGGATTGTGACAGACAGCGCCCTGCCTGCCTGAGTCGGGCTGGGTGCTACCCAGGCTGAAGAATTCACAGCAAACCAGACATAATCCCAACCCTCAGGTGGCCGAAGCTCACAGTTTGAGGATAGCCTGAGCTACCTAATGAGACTCTGTCTCCAAAGCAACAAAATAATAAAACAAACAGGAACCAAGGCAGGGCGACCAGAAATCAACACTAAGGGACTGACTGTATGAGGGACAAGGTCAGCCATATCCAAACTCTAGGCCAAATTCCAGGCTACCTGGGCTCTGTGGGTCCCACGTCTATGGATTCAGTTCTCTTACAGACTGAAACTACATGGATGTGGATCATCGCCTCTGTACTGAATGGTCACCGATTTTCTTGTCATTATTCCCTAAAAATACAAAATAACATCTCTTCTGCATACGTTCCTATCGCATTAGATAATGTAAGTTGCCTAAAGAGGATGGGACGCAGAAGGGAGGCGGCACATGGGTTACCGAAAATACTAAACTCTTTTATGTAAGGAAGCTGAGCATTCGACAGCCTTGAGTATCCAGGGCCATGGCATGCGGTGGTCTTCGAGCTAATCTCCCGTGGATCTTGAGGGACATTTGTGTCTGGGAATAAGGGGTCTTCAGGTTAAATGAAGTCAGACATGTGTAGGGCCTTGGGAGCTACCGGGCAAGCCCGATGATCTGGATTTGTAATTGGACGGGACGGAGAGACCAGTGATTCCGAAAGGCCACGTAAGGATACAGTAAGAAGGAAGCGTTGTTGACATGAGGAAGAATGGCCTCCCCAGAGACACCTCCGATTATAGTGGGATTCTTGTCCTGAAAAGTCATCTTCCAGGAAGTAGCTTTATTTGTGCTAGCACAGGTTCTGTGGGTTCTTATCTCAAAGACAGAGACCCCAAGCAAAGAAGAGCTAGCCCTTCAATAGCCTTTCTGTGACTCTCACGGTTCAGCATGTTCGCCTCCTATATAGGATGATTATATATGTTCCACAAGTTGGAATAAGGTTACCCACACACATGATCCATGTCTCGTAGCCTTTGATAAAGTTATACCTGCACACTAACTATGCCACAAGTCTTTTCTTTGTTCTTCTGGAAGGGACCCCACAACATGGAAGTATACCTTGATCTCTGAATTCCAGCCTCCAGAACTTCCAGAAAATCGATTCCTTAATGGCTTAAACCACCCAGCCCATGGGCCTTTTGTTACTCTCACCCCAACAGATTAATACACGTTGGGAAGAAGAGCTCAAAAGACGGACTCCATAGTGTGCAGGGCCAATTCTAAAAGAAAATGCAGGACGTCTTGGCCAAGCGACTCATGGAGGGGGCCACAAGATGGTTTAGTAGGTGGAGGTGCTTGCAGCTAAGACTAATTACCCGAGTTCCATCCTTAGAGCCCAAATCAGAGGAGAGACCCAGTTCTTCTGATCTTCATGGGAACAGCTGCGCATATACATACACATACTATAAATATATTAAAGTTATTGAGGGGTTTCATGACAGCATCTGCAGAGCGTTAGACATTTGCATGAGCACAGATCGCCCACCCAAGAAGCCCATTCTGAACACAGTTTCTGACGGAGACCTTGAACGCTACTTAGAAGGTCAGGTGTGTTGTTTGTGCAGAGGTGGGCCAGAACTGGTTCTAACAGCAAGTAGCATATGAACAGCTTGTGACAGGGTCTGAGAGAACGTTTAGACAGTGAGGCTCGTGTAAGTGGCAGAAACACCTTTTAAGAAGAAAATTTGAAGAAATTTTACATCCTTACTCCTCTGCTTATAGGTCATGTTAATACCACGTGACTATGTCCTTTCAGTGACCTCTGATTGGACCAGGGATGATCACCTGATGCAAGGTAGCCAACCAGAGCCCTCTCCTGAGAAAGACTGAAGTTATTAGATGCTAATTGGGAGAAGGGAGGGGGCTGCTGAAAGGAAAGAATGAACCGAGATACTCTAGACTCACACAGAGGTCGACATGCAGCTCTGGTTCAGGCCTGTCCCGTAGGGGTATCGGATGCTCGGATCCTTCTGATAAATGGCCAAGTGGACCTGTCAGTGAACAGGAATACACCCCTCATAATATAAAGCTATTTAAAAGGATAGGTCAGTGGCACAAGGACTTCTTGGGCCCCTGTCCACTATCATCCGTTGAGACTGTTTTCCTCCACAGTGGTCCCAGCACTCACCCCTGGCAACACCTGATGCTTTTCTGGAACAAACTCCTGGCTTCTACTATGTTCTGTGTCTTGTCCGAATTCATTCAAAGGTCCCCAGGAGCTGAAAGGAGACCATCGTGAAGTCCCAATAACCAAATGAGCTGGGTCTGAAGGAGGAACAAATAATGAGTGCAGTCCCAGACAGGAGGAGAGGGCTTCTTTACTCCATGGTTTACCCGCTGAGTAAGTCATCCTTGACCCCAGCAAGCACTCAGGCACTTGGGAATGCAGACATCCAGATGCAACCCCTGTGTGCAAAAAGACCTCAAAGCAGAAAGGAGATTGGCTGGACAGGAGAAAGTATGAAGTGGCACAGCAGGGGGATGGGATCGGGTAGTAAGGGACAGAAAGATATAGACTCATTCGTTGTATTTATGTATGAAAGCATCAAAGAAAAAATTAAAATAAAAAAATAGGAAGTTGTGCTGTAGGGTGGGAGAATGGAGTGGATGGAAGGAGGGGCTGAAGGGAGGTGATGGGGCAGTAGATGCCCACACAGGGGAGGAGACAGAAGGGTCTGGGAGGCCAGCGTTCATCTGGGGGCGTCCCCAAGGGAACTGCTGTGCCCTTCTAAGACCCTTTCCCCTCTTAGGTGCTGCAGGGCCCCCAGTCACCACCCTCAGAGGTCACAGCTGGGTGGGGCATTCTACCCAGCGCTGGCTTCGAACTCCCCCGACTTTGCTATTTTTATACACAGCCTTCCCAGGTCCTGAGTGGGAGGTGGCCTTAAGGGAGAGTGGGCAGGGCAGAGAGGAGAATGCCTCTCTGTGCGGGAAGATGGGTTTGAATCAGGGTTTTCTCTCCTCATCCAGAGGAACTCCTGGTGTTTCTCCTCCTCCTCCTCCTCCTCCTCCTCCTCCTCCTCCTCCTCCTCCTCCTCCTCCTCCTCCTCTCGTTGCTCCTTTACTGCTCTATTCATTCATCAGCTCGCAGCTTACAATCTCGATTGTCGTTATTGGTTTGGATTCCACCTCTGTCATCTACTGGTGTTCGTTCCTGGCCACTCGGCAGAACTTTCTAAGCTAACCAGGACCTGATCATAAGGCTGTTGAGAGGCTTTCGATGAGTCAGTCCTCTGTCCAACTAGGAAGGACTTCAGTGTCACTTAAAAATACTCTCTAAGTTTTTGTATCTTATGTTATTTGTGTGAGGGGTATGTGTGTATGCATGTCTGTGTGTGAACCCGTGTGCACATCATGTGGAGGCCAGAAAACAATGTCAGGTAATCATTCTCAGTCACTCTTCACCTTATTTTGTTTGCTTTTTCCATTTTCATATGTGTGTGTGTTGGGGGAGGTGCATACATGTATGTATGTGTTTGCATGTGTATGAGCACACCTATGTGCATGGTATATGTGTGTCCATGTGTTGCCCTAGATGTTGATATTGGGAATCATCAATCCCTCTTCCACCTTTATTCTTTTCTTTTTTATTGATTTTTTTCTTTTAGTGTTTCATACATGAATCCAGTAAATTTATGGTATTTTCACACGTTACTCCCCAATCCTATCTCTCTCCTCTTCTCCTTACAACCCTTCTTCTCCCCAGCCAGATCCCTCCTATTTTGAGCTTTTCACGCATGTGGCCCACTGAGTTTCATCTGGTTTGCCTGTGATGACTTGGGCCTGAGCACTTGCTAGAGTATGAATCATACCTTATTCTTTTTGAGCTAGGGTCTGTAATCAATCGCAGATCTCACTGATAAGATTAGTCTGACTAGTCAACTTGCTGAGGGGAACTCCCAGTATCCTGGGATTACAGATGGGCTGTCACTCCCACTCAGTATTTTACAAGGGAGCTGGAGATCCGAACTCCTGTCCTTTTGCTTACATGGTAAGCACGTTACCCATGGGGTCTCTCTCTGAACCTGAAGCTCACAGAATGACTAGATTGGCTGGCCAGCAGACTCCAGGAATCATATGCTGTCCACCTCTTCAGTGGGGTTTACAAGCATATGTTGCCACACCCAGCTTTTTAGGTGGGCGCTGGGGATTCAAACTTGGGCCCCTGTGCTTGCTCAGCAAGCACTTTACAGCCTGAGCCACCTCCCAGCCCCTGATTTTTAAACCTTTTTGATGTTTAAATATTAACCACGCTCCTTCTATATGTGGAGCCCGAAGAATGGAGAGCTGAATAAGACATGATGTCAGCTCTTTAAGTACCCAGCATCCAGTTTGAGTGCAGAGAAATAGATCATTCCAGAATACACCACGTATGTGAATGTGTTAGAGCAACTGTGGGAAAAGACTGACAGGCTCGCTGGAATGGTTGTGGAGGGCTTTACCCGACAGGGTTTTGAAATGCGAAGAGGAGTTTAACACGCTTTGGAAAAAGGCAGACAGGGAATTTCAGGTGAAAGGAGCAACGCTGAGCAAGTGGAGTCAGGGAAGGTTGGCAGGTCTGGGGACGAGCAACGGGCACTTTGGCTGAAGCTTCAGATATATGGCTTGGGACATGGGGTCCCTGGGTGAGAGTCTGGAGTGACAGGTGAAAGATGCTGGCTTATCTGTTCCCGGCATGCTGGCACGCAGAGGTGTGTAGAGGAAACGTTCTATTCCCTTCCGGTATAGAAAGAGAGAGACAGAACCCTGAAGAGGAATTGTCCCTCGTTCTCTCTTATTCCCTCTCTACACACACATACATACACACACAAACACACGCTCTCTCTCACACACACACACTCACACACACAGGGTGGGAGGCTAGTCAGATACAGGTGTCAACTTGACTGTTGAGGCCTTTGAGCATGTCCATGATGAACGGGTAGTTAAGGTAGCTAGTAGCTGAACAAGCTTGTGGGACATTATCTAATTGATATGGGAAGGTTCAGCCCGTGGTGTGTGAACCATTGCCTGAGCAGGCGGATGAGATGGAGAGAGCTAGCTCGTTAGTTTGGAGACTTTGGCTGACTTGTAGACTGGTGAGCAAGGAAGTTTGCCCCTCTTTCCTTTTTAATTTATTTTATTTGTGTGTGCATATGTGTGTGTGTGTGTGTGTGTGTGACAGAGAGAGAGAGAAAGTGTGTGTGTGTGTGTGTGTGTGTGTGTGTGTGTGTGTGTGTGCATCCTGTGGAGGACCATCCTGGGATTGCTTCTACTTCCTTTTTTGCTTTGGTCTGGGATTTCTCAGGCTCTTCCCACCAAGGCCAGAAGTACAGGCCTACGTCTTCCCATCTGATGTCTTTTTTTTACGTAGAACCTCTGATCTGAACTCAGGACCTTCTGCTTGGGAGTCATAGTCTTAATCCCTGAGCCATTTCTCCAGCCCTCTTTCCTTTTTAAAATATTTTGCAGGCGGAAGGTCCTGAGTTCGGATCCCAGATCCCACGTATAGACGCCAGGCGGAAGCGGGGGCGGCCTGCACTTCTGGTCCTGGTAGGGCGGAGCCTGTGAATCCCGGCGCAGAAGGAGGTGGAGGCTTCCACGGTGGTTCCCGAATTCGTCCGTGGTTCTACACACACACGCACACACGCGCGCGTGCACATACATACGCACACACCCACAATTGAATAAATAAAAAATAAAAAAAAAAAAAAGAAATTTAAAATATTTTGTCTATTTGAAAGAAAGACAGGAGTGGGGGGAGGCACACGTATGTCCTGCACATGGGTGGAGGTCGGAACAACTACTTTTGAAAGTGCATTCTCTCCTTCCCCTATGTGGGTTTCGGGGGATTGAACTCAGATAGCCAGGCTTGCAAACAGCGACTCGCCACACTGAGCGAGGTCTTTGGCCCATTCTCAGTAATCCTTGTGGATATGGTGTGGCAGTTCCCTTGGCCACTAATGTTGGTGTGAGCTCTCTTGCCAAGCTGGGGTAAGAGCTACCACCAGTATCACCAGCAAGAAGAAACCCCTGGTTCCCCTAGGTCGTTGGGTCTACAAGAAGAAAAACTGCCGCAGTGTGTAAGTAGGTAGTTCTGTGTGTGTGTGTGTGTGTGTGTGTGTGTGTGTGTGTGTGTGTACCATGTGCGCATGCGTGCAGAGGCCAGAACAGTCAAGGTTGTGTTCCTCAGGTGAGATTTGCACCCTGTGTTTTGAGACGGAGTCTCTCATTGGCCTGAAGTTTGCCAGATAGACCAGACCGAGGGACAAGTAAGCCCTAGGGGTCTGCCCGTCTCTGCTTCTCCAGTGTTGGGACCACCAACCTGCACCAGCACAGATGGCTAATTCACATGAGACCTGAACTCAGGTCTTCAGCTGACATCACAAGCACTGTACCAGCTTTGCCATCTCTCCAGCCTCACTCATTCTTTCTCCACTATGGAAGCACCTGTGCCGGGCTGGAGAGATGGCTCAGGGGTTAAGCCTCTGCCTTGCAAACAGAAGGTCCTGAGTTTGGATCCCAGGTCCCACGTAGAAACACCAGGACGAAACGGCGGTGGCCTGGACTTCTGGCCCTGGAACTTGGAGCCTGGGAAATTCCAGAGCAAAGCAAGGAGGAGGTAGAAGTGACCCAGGATGATTCCCAAAGTCACTCTTGGGCCTACACAGGCATACATAGTACCCTCTTCTACACATATACACAAGGAAGGAAGGAAGGAAAAGAAAGGAAGGAAGGAAAAGAAAGAAAGAAGGGAGGAAGGGCGGGAAGGAGAGAAGGAAGGGGAGAAAAAGAGGGAAGGAAGAGAGGAGGAGGGAAGAAGGGGGAGGGAGGGAGGAAGGACGAAGCAAGGGAGGGAAACAGAAAGACTCGGCAGCCTCTCTGGGGAGGCGGCTTCTTCAGGGAAATGCATGAAGGTGGAAGATGTATTCTCAGTGAGAACTTTCCAGGCTCAGGGACCAGCCAGCCGGACTCCCAGGATGGGAAACAGATTGGCAGGGGTCAGGACCGCCAGAAAGCGCAGGAGCTGGGAGCTGGTGCGTGACAGGTGAGGAAAGGCCAGCAAGGAGTTTGGCTTCTATTTCGGGCATAGCCCGTGGTCACAAGGCTGTTTTGTGAACTCTTTTGGCGCATATTACACAGGAATAAAAGGTGCATGATGGATCCTAGGTGTCCAGCGACTGTATCGGAGATCAATGCTGAGACCCAAGTCAAGACAGGAGCTGCCCAGAACCCTCTGTCTTAGTCTAACTTTCTTTATTTTTCATACAAAATGCCAGATCCTGGGCGGTAGGCAAAGGAAAGACAGACATGTGAGCAGTGCTGGGAAGTGGTGGTCATGCTGGAATCCCAGGCTCAGGAGGTCGAGCAGGACTAAGTTCAAGGTCAACCTGGAGCCCTGTCGCTAAACCAAAAACAAACAAGAAAAAGGTGTGAAAGGAAACTGTTTATATTATCTTGGATTTTATTTATTTGTTTATTTAGTGTGTGTGTCCATGTGTATCGGAAGGCACTGCTTGTGCCTGTGGATGCCCAAGGGTGAGTTCACGAATCATTTTGGATTGCTTCTACCTCCTTCATGCTTCTCTCTGAGATTTCCCAGGCTCAGCCCTGCAAGGCTGGACGTGCAGGCTGCCGCCATTTCTTCCCCGAGTTTTTCTATGGGATCCAGGATCCTAATTCAGATCCTTCTGCTTTCAAGCCAGAGGCTTAATCCCTGAGCCATCCTTCAGCTCATTTTTAAAATATTTTACAAGAGAGAGAGAGAGCAAGAGAAGAGAGAGAGAGAGAGAGAGAGAGAGAGAGAGAGAGAGAGAGAGAGAGAGGGATGCCTTCTGCCTTGGCAGAAGGGTGCAGAATAGAGGGTAGTTTCCAATCAGTTTTCTCTTTCCATCACCTGCACTTCAGAGGATTGAACTCAGGTTGCCTGCTTGGCCAGCAGGTCTCATACCTGCTGAGCTATCTCAGCACAGTGGATTTCAACCTTGGCGAGGTTTCCCCAGGCTGGGCCACAGCACAGCAGGCAGCTGGCATCGTGAGGAGAGACAAAAGCCAGAGAGACCAGGGAGGGGCTGGCCTTGCTTTATAATAACTTTCAAGAGAACTAAACAGGGTCTGTGGGAACCAGCTCACCCCTCTGAAGCCAGCACACTCTCCAGTAACCCAAGGGCCTCCCTCTGGGCTCCACCTCTTAAATATCCCATTGGCCATTGACATAGACACACTGGAGGTCAAGCTCCTCACCACATGACCCTTTGGGGGCACCCTCCTGAAGCCATTTAGATCACTGCTATCTTGACCCTAACAGCCTGGGATAGTTTTGCCTGCTTGTGAATATCCTATAAGTAGACTCTAACGGCATGTGCCCCCTGGTGTCCAGCTTCCTTCTCTGGACACTGTGCACAATCATTTGCTTTGTACCCGTGACTATAGCTTGGTTTCCTCTGTCTGCTGCACAAGTCTCTAGGGTGTGACTATGTACTGTGCATTTGTGCATGTGACTGTCGGGCTTTTGTGGTCTCCAGTTTGGAGTGTCTGTCAACAATCCAGTCCTTTTGGTGTGTGTGTGTGTGTGTATTTGTGGTCATTGAAGAGTTTTAAATATAGGGGTTGGAGAAATGGCTCAGGAGTTAAGACTCTGCCTCACAAGCAGAAAGACCTGAGTTCAGACCTGGATCTCACGTAAAACACCAGGCAGAAATGGCGGTGACATGCATTTCTGCCCCTGAAAGACAGAGCCTAAGAAATCCCAGAGCAAAGCATGAAGGAGGTAGAAGCAATCCAGGATGATTCCTGAATCATCCTTGGACCTTCAAGACACACACAGAGTCTCACACACACACATTCACCAAATGAAATTTCGGAGAGTTTTAAGTATGAGATGGATGAGATTTCCTTTTGAGGTCACTTCAGTTCATACAGCAGCCCCTAGGGTTACACCGGAAGTGTACTAGCTTCAACTTCCTCTTCTGGTTCTCTCGCAGAACCTTTTTAAGTCTGCCCTGTGATACAGATGCTGCACCAATCGCCTCTCTTGAAGGCGCAGGCTCATCGTAGGAAACGGGTTTAGCCTCATCGAAGCTGCAGATGGCTAGGAAGGTAGCTTGAGTGAGAACCGAATCGGAAGTCCATGGCCGGGCTCCCAGCCCCAGTGCATATACCGAATGCCTTTTCTAGCTCTTCTTTTGCAGGAAATGTGATGGAAGCAATGGCACCCCTTCCCGGGACGGCGAAGTCGCAGCCTTTTTGGTGGGCTTCTTGGCGTCCTGCCTTCTGGAGCAAGGATATTTGCTTTCCTCCAAGGGCCACAGACCCAGCCTCTGTGGGAAGCCGCATCCACACTGCTCTCAGACGATCCAGCAAGCGCCACAGCCTTTCCACACAGTCTCTCCTCTGAGAGTCTCACCCTCCTCCCTATCAGACCCTAGATCCTCCCTAGGGCCTAGGCAGGTGCCTACCCAGCCTACTCTCCGGGTTACAGTGCCCACGCCACACACACACACACACACACACACACACATACACACACACACACACACCAGCCCTTCCTAATGAGCACCTGTCTCCCCCATCAGACTGTGAGGGTAGGGAGGGACTCGTCCCCTGTTCCCGGAAACAGAGAGATCGCCCACACTTGGCACTCTGCCTAGAGCCCGGGCGAGGGCGTCATAAATACCTCTGAATGAGTCATTCATTGCTCTACCAGAGAAGGCACGACCCTTAAGAGGTTAGAGAAGAAAGGCTTTGAAGTCCCACCGACTTGGGTTCAAGTTCCGGCTCCGACCTTTTGCACTCGGTGAAGCTCGTGTCCACTGTAGACCCATTTCCTTCTGTAAGAAGAAATGGCCACTACCGAATGAGATCATTGCCGGAATTACATGAGTGATGCTGTAAGCGACCAGCATGGGTCTGGCGTACATCTCAACCCAACCACGGGAGGGAGGATCACGGATCTGAAAGGCCGCACGTCCCGCTGCGCCGCCTTCTGTTTCGCTTTCTGTGGCTCCCAGAAAGTGGGCCTTAGCTGCCCGTTTTACAGATAAAGAAACTGAGGCCTAGCAGGGAGAAGACGTGATGGGGGAGAGGTGGGAGACCTGTCCAGTGCTCCACCACTTCAACAGGAGCGGGGGGGGGTGGCAGGCGATCCCCCGTCCGACCCTATACATCACAGCAGAGGTGAGGGGGCGATCCATCACGAGGCTGGGCTCGGCGGCGACCCCAGCACGCGCTCCAGCATCTCCAGCTCCCCGGGCAGCGCTGCTCGGCTCCAGGAGTGGAGCGAGCGCTCGCGGTTGTCACTTTAAATTAAAGAAGCAGCCGGCTGGGCGGGCGAGCGGGCGGCGAGCGCGGGGAGCGCGCGGCGGGCTCCTGGGAGCGTGCCCAGACTGCGGCGCAGCTCGGGTCCACGCCGGCCCGCGAGCCCCCGGCCCGTGCAGCGCTGCTCGGAGGCGGGCGCCCCTGCCACACGGCGGGGTTGGCGGAGCGGCCGCCAGCCGGGCTCGGCGCCGGCTGCGTGGGAACTGCGGGAGGGAGGGAGGCCGGCCGGGAGCCGCGAAACCAGAGTCAGCAGCCGGAGTCCCATCGTAGGTCTGCCCCTCGGTGGAAGTCAGGGGTGAGTACACACACCAGGGCCGACCCCAGAGAAGGGTGGGCAAATATGCACCGTGCGCCGGGATGCATGCAGTCCCCCTCCCTGCGCCCGGTCCCCCCACCCCGGGCTCCGCACACTCCGCTCGCCTGCACCCCCGCGCCGCGTTTGCACAGAGGCAAACGCCAGACACAGCGCACGCAAAACGAGCGCCCTTTCCGGGCCCAGCCACTCCACGCACTGCGCATCGCATGCACACACACACACACACACACACACACACACACACACGCGCGCGCGCGCGCTGTTTACACGCCTCCCGGAGCCCGCGCGGCACGCGCACCCCTCACGTTCATACTCAACACCGCGGCTGCCCTTCCGGACCCCAGCCAGGGCCTCACACCCCCTCGGACTCCCAGATCAGCCTCCTAACTCCAGTCCACTGGCACCCTGAGGGGCTCCTCTTGCGTGAACGCTGGGTCTGCAGGAAGTGGGATGCACGGAGCACGTCTAGGGGGACAGATGCATCGCATGTCATCTTCAGGGGGCCTGAGGCTGCGGGAAGGACCTCCAGGAGACCCTCAGCCTCCTCATGGCTACGGATTAGGGTGGAGAGTCCCTGAACCTGCCGACCTGGAGAACCCGGTGCCTCCTGTCTCCTTGCCCAGCCAGCGAGGCCGTGGGAAAGAGCCCAGGAAACCCTATGCTGGACCACCGACCCCTTCCCCTGGCGGACAGGTGTGGAGAGTGGCAGTAGTCCCTCTTAACTAAAACCGGGAAGAGGGAACTGAGGTTCAGAAAGCTCGGAGAGCCATCCAGGTTAACACTCTGAAACCTTTTCCAAGCAGCCCGGAAGAATGTCGCTCCCAACCTGAGGTCCAAACATGGACTCTTCCTCCTAAGAGCAGTCAGTTCCTGCTTGCCTTTGGGGTCTCTTAGGAGTACAAGTCTCGGCCCCTCCCCCCACCGCCAGAACTGCAGGGAGTACCTGGTCCTTGGCCTGGTGCTGGGTCCACAGTGGTTGCCTGATATCCACTGCCACCCACCGCCAGCCAGTCTGTACTGTGGTTTCTGCGGGTGTTTGGGGGATGTGGTTCTCCCCGATAGTGCTGTGGGGGAGGGAGACAGGTAAAAGTTTCAGACTTAAAGCTCTTAAAGAAACTTACAAATGGAAGGTTGAGTCTCCCCTGTATTATCCCCCACCCTGCCACCCTACCTTTATTACCTGCTGGCATCGGGGTCAGGGGAGCTTGCCCATCAAATTTCAGGATGGAGTGAAACAGGAGCCGGCCGAATTCCTGGAAAACCATCGCTCTGGCAGGCCCTGGAGGAGGCCTCCTCATGGTCAGATTCCAGCACAGCAGGATGGTGGCTCTTCCCACCCACCCCACTCCCTGCAAGGCCTGGTCAGCAGTCAGCATGGTGGCCCAGAGCCAGATCCAGTGCCATGGCTCCCTGGCATACATCCCAGGGTGTCTGCTCATGTGCTAAAGGCCGGGAGCCCATTTTCCTCATCTGTGAAATGGGGATCTGGTGATCCACTGGACACCAGGTCTGTGGTGGGCACCTGCTCTGCACCAAGTCTGGGGTTGAGCACTTAGTGAGGAGTGTGCCCCTGTGAAGGCAGAGGGGGAAGGCGCTGCTCCGTGAGTGCCCTTGAGCAGGACCATGAAGCAGGCTGGCTCCGTGTGGCTAGACCCAGGGCTGAAGGTCAGAGAGGCAGAGAGGGAAACTCAAGGAGTGCACAGCCAAGCTTGGATGGGGGCCTAGAGCAGCCCCAGTTGGCCCTTGCCCTGTGGCAGAAGTGCCAACTCTGGTCACTGGCTGCCCTGGCTTTATCGACTTCCTAGACCTAGCCAAACTGCAGCCCCTCGGCCTGACAGACCTCCATCCAGGTTGTCGATGGGGGGTCCATTGATGTTGCCTGGGGTGAGGTGGAGTCAAAGGCTCTGAGGTAGTGGCTATATAAAATCATTAGGAAACAATTAAGCGAGACCTGACCCATGTCTACTCTCCATGCAAGGGGCTGGGTAACCTTCGCCCAGTTCACTGACCTTTCTAAGCTTGCCTGCTTTTATCCATACAGTGGGGCAGCAGCAATCATTGCCCAGGGGGAATGGGGGAAGATGCAGGGGGATGCAGTGCTAAGGGAATTCACCGTGGCTGGCTCTAACCTCTGAACCACAATGTACTCCATCCCAAGTCCAACTAACCAGGTTCATGAGTAGAGATGCTTATTAGTGGACAGAAGGTTCTGGAAATGATGGGTCAGATGGGAGGGGCCAGGTCAACAGTCAACAAAGGCCTGTACATCATTATTGTTGGAATTTCTGCCACTATTGGGGTAGGTGTGTGCAGTGTGGAGACTTTGAGGCCCACTGTAGCTTACAACTGATTGAGGGATTCTGGAAATCCTGCTTCTTCTTCTCTTCTCTGCCGCAGACCAGTGTCGCGGCCTCGAGACCAGGGCTCCCCAGGACCGAGTGGAGAACAGAACACACACGGCTCCTGTATATCCTGAACCCCTTTATTGAAACTTTCGTGACAACTTTTATACAGAAAATTGGGGGTAAAGAATGTTGCACTTACAACAGACATATAATTTTCTAGTCAGCAAAAATCACCTTCAGGGTGGACATTTTTTCAAGAATCTAACCTATTGCCTGAGGGTAAAGGTACCTAACAGAAACATTTCTCAGTATTTCCAAACTTATCTAATCTATAATGCTTCACCAGCTAGCTATGGGGCTGATCCTACATAGTTGGCAATTTTAACAGAGACTGCTTTCTTTTAAAATACAGAGGCAGAATGTTCTCCTATTGATTTTAGCAAGGAACATATTTTACAATTAACTATAGGAGTCCTCAACACCCCATAAGTCCCAGTGTGAGCTTTTGCTGTTGTCCTCTCTAGGTTGATACTCTCAGTCAGGGAGGTCGACATAGGCACCAGGCATGGCAGCAGGTTCTAACTTGGGAAGATGTATGCAGCTCATGTAGTCTCTACTATCCAAGCTTAAACTACATCTCTAAGGGGGCCTTGACTTGGATACTCAAGGGCCATAAGCTATAGTTGGTTCTGTCAATGGAGCACTACTGAGGTATGCACTGAAGAAAACACTTAAGCAATATAATTATTAAAAGAATAACTTCTCCTATAATAGCATCCTTCTAGGGGCTGGAGAGATGGCTCAGAGGTTAAGCCTCTGCCCTGCAGGCGGAAGGCCCTGAGTTCGGATCCTAGACCCCACGTATAGACGCCGGGCAGAAGCGGGGGCAGCCTGCGTTTCTGGTCCTGGTAGGGCGGAGCCTGTGAATTCCGGGGCAGAGTAAACAAGGAGGAGGTGGAGGCGTCCATGGTGGTTCCCGAATTCGTCCGTGGATCTACACACACATACATACACACACGCACACATGCATACACACACAATTGAATAAATAATAAATTAAAAAAAATAGCATCCTTCTATTCCTTTAATAGTAAGGTTGCTTATGTCTTCCTTTGAGGAATTCCAGAAGTGTATTGTCATCAGTTAGATGATTCATCTGTGAACCATGCATACTCCAAACCTGGTGTCCAGTCAGGCCCCATACGCCAAGGTTGTCTCTTTCGGGGCAGAGGCGATCATTGGTGGGAGTGCACTCGAATGGTCCATCTCTGTAATTTCTCATAAGAGTGCTGTTTGGGGTAGGAAAGACATGGCCCCCTTTGCTTCTGACATGGATCCTCCCAGTTTGGATTGCAAATACCATCTCCAGGGGCAGTCTTGGCATCTAGACTTTCTGGCATGATGGTCTCTTTCTTGGCCTTCAGCCAGGGTAAGAGGGTATCACAGTTTCTTTTAAGGTTCTAGTGGACTGATAGTATAGTCTTGTACTTCTGGAATTTCTGAGTTAGTACATAGGTGGGAATTTTACCCACCTATTTTAAGACTCTAGAAGTTATTCTCTAATTTCCTTAAAATCAGTGCACACATTCTGGCTAACAAGTCTACTTATTGTAAGTAACTAGACATGAAATTTCTATTTAATATTTGACTAAAACTTAAAAAGCAGGCTTCTTCTCTAGAACAGAGAGCAGGAAGCTAGTTCCAAAAAAATCTAAGAAAGGGCACTCCTAATTCCCAGAAGAATTCTTCCTGCCAGAGGCAAAACCCAAATTACTTAGGAGAAAGTGTTTAGCCCCTGTTCATGGGCGGTATTGTGACATTCCAAGAAATTCCTAGCACCTGCCCATGGAGTTACTGTGACCTTCCCAGGGAACAGGCTTTAGGCCTGAGCTGGGAAGAAACACCAAGGCCTGACAATTCCCATATTTTTCCTTATTTCTCTTAAATAAAGCCATGTCCTTATCCCAAAACATGTTACTTTGAATCCACCTTTTCCAAACTGAGACATATTCTACCAGATTAGTTGGATAGGGACGCAGCACTTCTCCCTGCCTCTCCTTCCAGTACTAAGGATGAAACCTACCTAGGCCCGCACATACTCTGGGGCAAGTACTCTATGACACTGACTTGCACCTCCAACTCCTCACCCCTTTTTTCTGAATTCCATTTTGAATTGGCAATGTCCCAATTTAAAAAAATACAGTTCAGGATTGGGGATTAGTTTGGCTTGCAAGCATCAGGACCCAAGTTCAATCCTCAGCACCCAGCCCCTTGCATGGAGAGCCAGGTGCACATGCTGTATCTCAGCGCTGTGGGCAAAGAGAGAGGAAAGATCTCTGAGGCTCACTGGCTGAACATTCTAGCCAAATCACTGGGTTCTGGGCCAGCGAGATACCCTCTTTCTTTCTTTCTTTCTTTCTTTCTTTCTTTCTTTCTTTCTTTCTTTCTTTCTTTCTTTCTTTCTTTCTTTTTTGAGGATTTATTGGACTTTATTAGAGGAGAGAAAGAATGAAACTCACAGACATAGATTCCAAGAGGGGCAAGAGAGCCGTCTGACGGGTTGCATCCATATGTGGCGGATTGAAGTGGGAGAGCAGCGTGAGAGGGTGAGATGAGTGAAAAAAAAGAAAAGAACTCACAGACTCCAGACATGAAATCCGTGAGGGGCAAGAGGAAAGCTAGAAAGGAACTCATGAATTTCAGATGTGGACTCTATGAGGAGCAAGGTGGCCGAGAGACACCCTGTTTCAAAAAACAAAAGACTAGGGGGACAGGATCTCTTCTACTCACTCTGTATGTGTGCCCCATCACACCCAGTTTTAGTTAGTGCTGGAGAACCTGGGTTTCCAGAATGCCAGACAAACGCTCAACTGAGCTACATCCCCTCTTGATCATGAACTGTTTTCATAGCTGGGACAATCAGGGCTCTGAGACCAAGATATCTACCTGGAACCATTCATCAGCTGGCATTCAGAGCTGGCATTCAAAGCTGGATGCAGCTGACTGCAAACCCGGGGATTCCCTTGTAAGCGCCTCCACATCTGCCTACTTCTTCCTTCCTCCATTCAGACAGATGTTCCCTGACTACAGATCCTCTGCAGCCCAGCACAGCTGGAGGGAGGCTCTGTGATGTGTGTGTGGGGGGGTGAGGTGTCTCATAGTCATTCACACCTTCTCAGACATCACAATTCCCATGACAAAATGAATGGAGGGAGAAGGGAGATTCTGGGATCCCAGCAAAATCAGCCTTGGATCTCCCCCACTCCCAGCCCCCACCCAAAAACCAGAGGCCAAAATCCTGCAGTCAGGATAGCTTTGCTGATACCACACATATTATACCGTATAGTTGGGTCTTGCTAGCTTCCTTGCCTACACTTTCTCTTTGTTGTATATATTCATAAGTATTTACATTTTTTTTTTGCCCATGTGCAGTCAGACACAGTGGTTAGGAGCTCAGAGCCAGACAGCCACACATGAGCTGTGCGGCAAATTAACTCCACACACCAGGCATGATCATAGCGCCTACCTCGAAGGCTCGTTAAGAGGGTTAAGTAAGGTCATGTACACACAGATGCTTCGAACTGTTCTGGATCCTGATGATTGGCTGTGATGATCTCAAGCCCAGGGCCCACTCAAGGCAGGCGGGGTGAAGCCTGGTTGTCTTAGCGCTGCCGCCCATCACCATGACAACTCAATCATGGAGCAGCATCAGGAGAGCCGGAAGTCGAGCCGGCCGTGGACCCTAGGCCTATGGCAGCCCCACAAGTACTGGGCCAATTTCTTGACTCCAAAGCCCCTGGTTGAGGAAAACCCCAAGATTCCTCAAAATAGCCGGTGTCTGAGCTTCTCCCTCTGACTGGACCCTGGTCCCAAACAGAGCCTGCAGAACATCTGGAAGGCTCCCTGAGCCAGAGCCTGAGGCCCCTGTAGCCACGCCTCAACCTTGTGCACATTTTTGGTGAATTGATCACATCATTTAAAAGCTCAACAAGCCAAATATGCTCTTACATACCTGTCGTCCAGCTGTCAGATGCCGAAACGAGGGAGTCACTTGAGCCCAGCAGCTGGGGTCCAGCCGGGGCAACAGAGCAAGATGCTGTCTGAACAATGAATTGTGGTTGGGGATGTACATCAGTTAGTAGAATGCTTGCCTTGCACGCATGAAGCCCTGAGTTCAAACCCCAACACTGCATAAAAACTGGGTGTGGTGGCACAGGTCCTTAACTCAGCCCTTTGGAGATAGAGGCAGGAGGATCAGAAATTGAAGGTTATTGTCCAGTGCGTATGAAATTAGGGAGAAGTCAACCTGGGGTATGTGAAGCTCCATCTTTAAAAAAAAAAAAAGTAATAAGGGCTGGAGACATGGCTCAGGGGTTAAGAAAATTTGCCTTGCAAGCAGCAGGTCCTGAGTTTTGATACCAGGTCCTACGTAAAAACACCAGGCAGAAACAGTGATGGCCTGCACTTCTGGCCCTGGTGGGCAGAGCCTGGGAAATTCCAGAGCAAACCAAGGAGGAGGTAGAAGCCATCCAGGATAATTCCTGAAGTCACTCTTGGTCCTCCACAGAGATACATAGTGCCCTCTGATACACACACGCGCGCGCGCGCACACACACACACACACACACACACGCACTAAAGAAAAATATTTTAAGTAATAAAAAAAATGGTGGGGATACCTGCCTGTAATTCTAGTATTTGAAGTGTGAAGGCAGGAGAATAAGGAATTCGAGATCATCCTTGGCTACATATGCAGTTCAAGACTAGCCTGGACATACAGTGAAACTCTGTCTCAAAAAAAAAAAAAAAAAAAAAAAAAAAAAAAAATCAGGCATCTGCCTTTCTTTGAAAAGCCAGAAGAGTCATCCATGCCTGGTTGGTTGGCATTTTTGCTGCAAAGGGAGGCAGATGAGTAGAGCCAGGCGGGCCCTGGGGAGCTCTGATGTCACTTTCTTTCAGCCCGGGACCTGTAGGCTGTGGGGTGTTGGCACTACTGAACTGCAAGGGAACCCAAGGTAGCCCCAGCCTTCTTGGCCCTTGACTGAAGTCAATGCCCCTCACCATTGTCTCCCACCCCAAACATTCTCTACCTTGGACCTTGGAACGTGTCCCTGAGTCTGACTTAGCAAAGATGATAATAAAAGCATGGCACGGCTCCCTGGGCTCAGGTGATGGTTTGTACAGGCTCTCAGGCCTGTTAGTAGTTCAGAGCCCCTGGGAGAGAAGTTGGGGGGGGGGGGAGTCCCACCACAGGAACGCTTAGGAGCAGAATACTATGGAGATCCCAATCTTTTCCTTCCAAGTTCCATGGAAGTCTCCAGAAGTGACTCAAACACGAAGCAGCCCCTCTGCTCTTACCTGCTGCTGTTGGACAGAGATGAAGCAGGTCGTTAACCCTGGAAGGTCAACGAAATCGAGGACCATTTTTAGCATAAATATATCCCCTGCGTATTTGAACCTTACTTATGCTACAAGAGAAACTGAAATTCCAATGTTTGCGGGCATCCTGAGCTTTATCTGGAAACCTGGAGATGTGTTGTAGTTAAGTCATTTATTCCCTTAGTGTGTAGTATGTATGTGTGCGCACACATGAGTGTGTGTGTGCTACAATATGCACGTGAAGGTCAAGGGGACAACTTGTGGAATCAGCTCTCTCCTTCTACCATGTTGGTTCCTAGGACTGAACTCAGGTCATTGGGTTTAGTGGAAAGTGCCTTTATGTATGCCACCAGTGCCTGAGTTGAGTTTTTAGAATGCTTAAAAAGACTTTAAGGACTGCCAAGATAACTCGGCAAATAAGGTACCTGCTCAGCAAGTCAGGTACCTGCTCGGTGATTGGAGTCTGGTTCCCAGAAGCCCACATAGTAGAAGGAGAAACTGATTTCCAAAAGTTGTCCTCTGACCTCTACTCATGTGCCTCCACATATATGGGTGTCTCCCCCAAGTAAATAAAGTATTTTTAAAAAATATTTTAATAGGCAGGAAATGACTGCACACACCTGTAATCACAGATGAATGCAGGAGGATCAAGAGTTCAAGTCCAGGGCTGGAGAGATGGCTCAGAGGTTAAGACACTGCCTCACAAGCAGAAGGTCCTGAGTTCGGGTCCCAGGTCCCACATAAAAGTACCAGGTGGAAATGGTGGCAACCTGCATCTCTGGCCCTAGTGGGCGGAGCCTAGGAAAACCCAGAGCAAAGCAGAAAGGAGGTAGAAGAATCCAGGATGATTCCCCAAGTCATCCTTGGATTTCCACAAAAAGTCCAGGGATGGGGCCATGATGCAGTGGGTAAAGGTGCTTGCTTCAAATCTTGATGACCCAAGTTCAATTCCTGGAACCCATGTAAAAGTTGGAGAGTACAGACTTTGCCAAGCTGTTCTCTGACCTGCACACTGACACCATGGCACCCCCCCATACCTACATCATACACATGAACACACAACAAAAACTTTTTTAAAAATTTGCAAGAGATCACATTTGGTCTCTACTGTGTAGTAAGTTTAAATAGTCCTGACTGACTTCAAATTCATAATTCTACTGTTTCAATCTCCTGAGCACTGGGCTTACAAGTGTGCATCCCCATGCCTGCCTTTATCCACTGTTTCTTAAAATGTCACTAACAATGCTACCCCCCCCCCTAAAAAATGGGCACAGAGGCACATGCCTGTAACTCCCATACTTGGGAGGCTGAAGTAGAAAGATTGAGAAGTCCAGGCCAGCCTGAGCTACATAGTGAGATCTTGTCTTAGAGAAAGGGAGAAAGGAAAGAAAGGCAAAAGGAGGACAGAGAGAGGAAAAAGGTGGGGAGAGGAAAGAAGGAGAGAAAAGAAGGAAAGAGGAAATGGAAGGAAGGAGAAAGGAGGGAGGGAGGGAAGGAGGAAGGGAGGAGGGAGGAAGGGAAGAGGGAGGGAGAGAGAGGGAGAGAAGGAGGAAGGAAGAGAGGGAGAATGGGAGGGAGGGAGGGAGGAAGGAAGGAAGGAAGAAGGGAGGGAGGGAAGAAGGGAGGGAGGGAGGGAGGAAATGCAAGGGAGGGAGGAAGGAAAGAGGGAGGAGAGAGAAGGAAGGAGGGAGGAAGGAAAAGAGGGAGGGAGGGAAGGAGGGAAGGAAGGAGGGAGGGAAGGAGGAAATGCAAGGGAGGGAGGAAGAGAAGAGGGAGGGAGAAAGAGGGAAGGAGGGAGGAAGGAAGAGAGGGAGGAAGGGAAGGAAGGAGAGAGGGAGGGAGGAAGGAAGGAAGAAGGGAGGGAGGGAGGGAAGAAGGAAGGGAGGGAGGGAGGAAATGCAAAGGAGGGAGGAGTCACTTTGGCCAACACCCTCGGGGACAGGCACACACAGAGGCAGTACTATCTAGTGACTGTCGCTCTGAGCCTCACCGCGATCTCTCTTTTCCCTTCCAGTCCTGTCAACTCGGGGGCGTCATGGCTGTGGACGTGACTGAGTATCATCTCAGTGGTGAGTCTCCCGGGACAGCCCCAGGGGTCGCTGCTGCAGGCCAGTTCAGGACACCAGGTCTGGGGAGGGATGTGTCCGCGTAGCATGAATCGCGGTCCTGCCTGCACAAGATTACAAGGCTTGGGGACATCACCCTGGGGCCCGTCCCCTCCCCGACCTCCTAATCCTCCTCCAGTGATTTCTTCCTTTTTCTTGCTTGACTTCTTAGACAGGGTCCAATAACTAGGTAGTCCTAGTTGACTCAAACTTTCTAGCAACCAAGGATGAACTTGAACTCATGATCCTCCCGTGTCCACCTCTGGGATTACAAGCCTGTGCCACCTGCATTCTTGTTGCTAAGGCAGTTCCCTCTGTCTTGAGGGGGGGTCTCCAGAAGACCCCCGTCTATGCAGGATTTCCATGTATAGGGTCCCCCAGAGTGAGTCTAGATATAGACTTCAACTTTAAGGTCTCCACTCCTCCTATTTCCTACCCTATTGCAGCTGCCCGCCTGGCCAAGAGCCAAGTTTCAGGGCGCATCAGAGACTACCTTTTCCATCCTCAGCCAGGACACATCACTTCTCAGCTGAGATCCTCATGTGACCAACCCTCTCCAAGCCTCCACTTACTCATCTGTAAGATGGGGGCATGTGGCCAACCTCTGATGGTTGAAGGATTCAGGGAGCTCAGCACAGTGGCAGAACTAGAGTCTTCCAGATCTCACCTTTTACACAGGCTCTGCTTTGCTGACTCCCTAGGGCCCTCAGGTGGGAGTTATCAGAGAGGGCAAGAAACCTCCCTGATAGATCTCAGGACTGGAGTGATCAAGCACTGCGAAGGGCTAAAGGAAACGTAGCAAATGATGAATAGAAAGCGTGGGATGAGGAGAGGAGTCATTATTGCTTTTCTCCCTCTGCGTCTCCCCCCCACTGGTCTTAGCTGAGGCCTTACTTCCTGTGGGACTTCTTCCCTTGGTCTCCCAGGCTGGCACTCCATAACCCAATCAGTCAATGAGATCCAGTTGCCAGTCTTTGGTTTCTTTTCCTGCCCCCCTCCCCAAATGGGACTTCAACCCTTATACTTAAACATAGTACCCCACCGTGCCCCTCCACAAGCCCATAGTCTGTGTACCTCTCTTCTGGCCCTCTGGCTGTACCTTGAAACTGTTACACTGCTGTGGCCTCTGACTAACCACGCACATTCCCACCTCATCCCCTGTTCATCATCTCCAAGAACATTCCAGAGTCTTGACATGACTGCACTTGGTACCCTCTGAGGATATCTAGGTTGTAGTGTTAGATTTTTGTTTCCTTGTGTGCGTGTGCACACGTGCACAGCATGCCTGTGGAGACCCAGGGGTGACTTCAGGAATCACCCTGAATTATTCTACCTCCTTTTGTTTTGCTCTGGGGGTTCCCAGGCTCTACCTTCCAGGTCTGGAAATACACATCTTTTCTGATGGGCATTTTTACCTGGGATCTGGGGATTTGAACTCAGGTCCTTTTGCTTGTGAGGCGAAGGCTCTAACCCCTGAGCCATCTCCATACCTAGGTTGTAGTTTTATTTAACTCACAAGTTGTATTCGATCAATAGAAGTCAGGCAGAGGTGGGGAGCTCATTCTTACAATCCCCTCAACTGTCAACTCAATATATAAGTGAAGATGACCATGAACTCCTGATCCTTCTGCCTCCATTTCTCAAGCAGACAGGTTTGACAACTTTGTTTTTAAGAGAGAGAGAGAGAGAGTGCTAAAATGTGGTTTTATAAAGTAGCACTGTACATTGAACCAGAGACCCTCCTTAAGTTTTAGGCAAGCATCATATCACTGAGCCAGCGCCCCAAGCCTCATGTCTAATTTCGAACCCACAGCCTGACCTTTCCACGTCTCCCTGGTCTGGGCGGTGCCTGTGCTATGCTGTGTAGTTTTTTCATCTCAACAGCAGCTGTCTCTTCTTGAGGCTGATTTTCTTTTTCTCTTAGCAATGCTGTAAATGCTTCTGCCATCCTGGTGACCTCAGCTGGCATTCTCGAAGGCCCATGGCATTCCTTCCTGTGACAACAGCAGCACCCCCTCCCACAACTCCCCCCTCCAGCTCCCGAGGGACCTTCACACCATCTCCAGATCCTCTCTGTTAAAAATAAGCCCCCGGGTGACTCACAGCAGACATTAAACGTGTCGGGATTTTTCCCCTTAGAATAAAACATTTCCCTGGGGTGGAACCGCTGCAGGAAGGCTGGTTTCTAGCATCACTGACGCCCAGAGAGGCTGGGGACATAGTGATGTGCCTGAGAGTCCAGGTCCCTGCACGTGGCTGTGGCCATGGTCTCCCCATCCGGGCCTCTGAAGGCAGAACATGCTTAGAGCCAGAGCAACAGCCAAACCACAGGCCCAGCCCAGGGAAACAGAGACCCTCTGGTCCCACTGGACCCTCTGCTTGGGCCTTTGTCATCCCTCCATCCTGCAACCCTCAATTCCTCAGCACCCTGTTCCCCAGCCAGACTTCTTGCTCCTCCTCTGGGAACACCACCCCCCAGCCTGCCCCCAACTCAGTTCCCAGCACCTTGTGGAGGCTCCCGGGCCCACGGGGTGCTGGCACACAGCTGAAGCTCAATGGATGCTCAGTGATCCAACTCCGCCCAGAAGGGCTCCTCTCTGCCTTTTGCCTACCTTCACCTTGTTGCCAGGCAACCCAGCCAAGCAGAGACTGGGTGGGACAGTGTTTACCCTGCTCAGTTTGGAGTCTCCTGCCAGACTGTCTCAGTTCTGTGCCCTTAAGCAAATTCTTTGGCTGTCCCATGCCTCAGTTTCCCCATCTGAATTAAGGAGAACAGTCCTACGGGGAGCTGTTTATAGAACCCTATGTGCCCCCAGTGTGGCCTGCCACATAATTAGCAGCGTCTGGATGGCTTCCTGTGGTTTTTGGAGCCAAATCCCCAAGCAGAGAGGGGGCCAGACCTTTCCGCACAGACTGACCAGGCGGGCGGCTGGGGGAGCAAATCACTGTGTGAAGTTGTGAGTCACAAGCTGGGAAAGTTGTGCCCGCTAGCCAAGGAAAAGCTTCCCAGTGTCTTAGAGGGTCTCCAGGCAGCAGCGTAGCACATAACCACTGGAACAAGAGACCCTCACAAGCTGAGACTCAGGAAGCTCCGGCAAGAGTTTGAGGCCAGCCTGGGCTACTCTACAAAAGGAAAGGAAAGGAAAGGAAAGGAAAAGGAAAGGAAGCACGGAAAGGAAAGGAAAGGAAAGGAAAGGAAAGGAAAGGAAAGGAAAGGAAAAAGGAAAGGAAAGGAAAGGAAAGGAAAGGAAAGGAAAGGAAAGGAAAGGAAAGGAAAGGAAAGGAAAGGAAAGGAAAGGAAAGGAAAGGAAAGGAAAGGAAAGGAAAGGAAAGGAAAGGAAAGGAAAGGAAAGGAAAGGAAAGGAGGAAAAAGAAAAGATTCAATTACCATACAATTATTTGGGCCTGGTGATACATGTGTGCAATTTTATTTATGTATTTAGTGTGGGGGGTTGGGGATGTTAGAGGGCACTATGTGTCCCCATGTAGAACCAAGAGTGACTTCAGGAATCATCCTGGATGCTTCTACCTCCTTTTTTGCTTTGTTCTGGGATCTCCCAGGTTCTATCCACCAGGACTGAAAGTACAAATTGCCACCTGGCTTTTTTTTTTTTTTAAACATGAAAACTCAGGACCTTCTTCTTTCAAGGCAGAGTCTTAATTAACCCCTGAGCCATCTCTCCATCCAAATGTCTGCAGTTCTGACACTAGAGGAAAACACAGGAAGACCAGAAGATCAAGGTTGTTCTGGCTAAGTAGTGAATTCAAGGCCATCCCAGGATATGTACTGTCACCAAACGAGACACAAAAATCCTAGTATACAAATCACCACCTTAGAGTGTACACTGCAGGGTTGGGAAGATGGCTTAAGGGTTAAAGCCTTTGCCTCACGAGCAAAAGGACCTAAGTTCAGATCCCTAGATCCTACATAAAAATGCAGGATGGAAATGGTGGCAGCCTGCAATTCCAGCCCTGGAAGGAAAGCTGGAATCCCAGAGCAAACCTATAAGGAGACAAGAGCAATCCAGGATGATTCCCGATGTCATCCTTGGGCCTCCTCCCCAGGGACACTTACGCAAGCGTCCTCTTATATACACACTGACACATACATATATATACGCAAAACAAAGCAAGTATATGTGCACTTGCATGGAGGTCAGAGGTTGATATCAGACATCTTCCTCTATCACACTCCACCTTATTTTTTGAGACAGGATCCTTCATTGAGCTCAGAGCTCACTGATTGGCTGGACCATGACCAGGGAGCTGTGGAGATCACCCATCTTCACCCTCACAGTGCAAGGATTACAGACTTGCCCCATCATGCTTCCTTGTACATGGGTGCTTGGGATCCAAACTCAGGTCCTCATACCTACGTGACAGGCTCTTTTATCAACTGAGCCATGTCCCCAGCCCTCCAAACCGTTCTTATGCAGTTTTGTCCCTCGGAATCTTCAGAGGCACTCCAGGACCCAAGAGATGCTCAGATCCCTCGCCTAAAGCCTAAAGCGGTGTAGTGTTTGCATCAGACCTGCAAGTATCCTCCAGTACATTTAAACCATCTCTAGAGGACTTAATACTTAATGTAATGTAAATCTGATGCAAATATCTGTTAACCTGCTTTGTTTAAAGAATAAGGGACAAGGGGAAAAAAGTGTCTGCATTCAGAACAGGGACACCAGGCATAGACCCGCTTCTCAGTACACAATCCTGACTGGTTGAACTCAAGATGCGGAACCACAGGCACCGAGGTTGGCCATAAACAGTGACGCAACATGTGGGTTTGGGGGACCAGCTTCTTTCCCTCACCAGGATGTTCTCAAGTTCATCCTTCTCATGTTTGGTCTAGCATGGAGCCTTCCTTCAGTTCTCGTCATTGCTGAATAACTAACGTTGCGTAGGGTGGGCGAGCTACATTTTGCTTAACCATTCATCAATTGATGGATGTTGGGTCTTTCTGGATGTGGCTGAATGCGCAAACAGATTCATTTGTTTTTCTCTTCGTAATCTCCTTGCTCTTTCCCCCAGTCCGAAAGGCTGCTTTGATTCTCTGAAGCAAGGGGTCCCCTGAGGACAGAGAGGTCAGACGCCCTCAAAGGCAGCAGTAGTAGCTGTTTGCTTAAGGAGTCTCTGTCACATTTTGTTTTTTGCCAAGTGTCCTTTCCAATAGAAATGTACATTTTTATGGAAGAAGCAGAGATCTCATGAAAGTGTGATTAAACTGGACATGGTGGTATACATCTGTAATCCCAGCACTCAGAAGGCTGAAGCAGGAGAATTGCCTGAGTTTGAAACCAGACCTTGTTCCATAGAGGTGGGGGAGAAAGGTAAAGAGAGAGAGAGAGAGAGATTTTATCACTAAATCCCCACCCTTGCAACATAGGATCAAAATAAAAATCTTTCAATAAAAGTGTCAATTTTCAATAAAAATTTACTTACTACATATCACCAGGCATGATGACATACATGTATGATCCCAGCAGTTGGAAAGTAGGAAAGGAAGATCTGAACCATCATCCTCAACTGTACAGCAAGTTAAGGCCAACCTGGGTTACCAAGCATAAGGGCCTGAGTTCAGGTCTTCATGCTTATGTAAATAGCCAGGCACAGTGGCTCTTATCATTCTGGCGCCGGGATGATGGAAACAAGGGACTCACTGGAGTTGGTCCCCAGCAAGACACCTCCCCTCCACTGTTCAGACAAATGACCCTCAAGGTCAGCCTCTGGCCTCACATGCATGTGTACCCACATGCATGCACATGTGCATCCAAACAGAACCTATTCAAGGATCACACTGATTAGCCCGTTCCCTGGGTGGAGAGGAATGGGGCCACTGTACCCTACTAACGAGAGGCTGCCCTTACCTTGCAGTCATCAAGAGCCCCCCTGGCTGGGAGGTGGGCGTCTACGCTGCAGGGGCGTTGGCACTGCTCGCCATAGCAGCTGTGAGTCTGTGGAAGCTCTGGACATCCGGGAGTTTCCCCAGCCCCTCCCCGTTCCCAAACTACGACTACAGGTACCTTCAGCGGAAATACGGAGAGGCCTGTGCCGAGGCCGGGCCCAAGGTAAGACTTGCATGCTGCAAATCCTGCCCCGACATCCAGCCTGAAGCTCGACTTCCGCATCCTCCCTCTCTTCTTTCTAATGTCCTCCTGTGAATGGGGACCTGGCCTTTGTCCTCCATCCATCTTCCAGTCTCAGCCCGGGGCCAGGAAGTCAGTAAATACTTGTTGAGGGAATGAATGTTCTTCATTAAAAAAACAAAAAACCTATCACACTGCCACAGACACCTGAACCCCCACTAGAACAGATGATCCAGACAGAAACTCTGGGACCCATAGAATCTGATGGTCCGGAGGGTGGGAGAGAAGGGGTTGGATCCATAAAGGGAGGGGAGGGAGGGAAGAAAGAGAAAGGGAGGGAAGGGAAAAATGTAGGCACGGGGAAGGAGAAGGGTAGAGATACCTACTCATTGTGCTTGCTAATTTTATTAAGTAATAAAATAAAATTTTAAAACCTGTCACATGTGGCTGGGTGTGGAGGTGCACACTATGATTCTGGAATTTGGAAGGCTGAGGCAGGAGGATTGTGAGTTTCGGCAGCCTCAGCTACACAGTGACCCCCGTGTCTCAAAAACATGAAAAAAATATAGAAAAATACAAATGAAAGAGAAAAATATTATCCCAAACGCTATCTGTTAACTACTTTATATATTTAGGATTTGTTTTGTTTTGTTTTGAGACAGGATCTTGGTATGTAGCCCTGACTGTCCCCAAACTCTCTGTGTGGCTCCTTCTCCTTCCACTTTCCAAGTTCTGGGATGACAGACATGGGCCAGTTTATGCTGTGCTGGGAATCAAACCCGGAGCCTCATGCACGTCAGGCAAGCGCTCTGCCAACTGAGCAATAGGCAGATTCCAGAGTCCCTCACACTCGCTCAGGGTGGGCCCTCAGGGTATCATCTGACACACTCTGTTGGGGGAAATGTAAATTAGGATAACTTTTCCAAAAAGCCTTTGACAACACATGTAGAGAGCCATCAAAAGAACTGTTTTTTGAACAAGGATTTTTAAGAAAACTATTTGGGGGCTGAGGAAATGGCTTGGGAGTTAAACCTTTGCCTGAAATCAGGAGGACCTGAGTTCAGATCCCCAGACCCCATGTAAAAATGTCGGGCAGAAATGGTAGTGATCTGCACTTCTGGACCTGGAAGAGGAAGAACCTGGGAAAACCCAGAAGAAAGCAATAAAGAAGTAGAGCAATCCAGGATGATTCCCAAAGTCACCCTTGGACTTCCAAAGGCACACACAGTGTCGTTTTCTACCCATACACTCCTCTCCCCCATACACACAGTTATCTGAGGCGGGCATGATGTGCTAGGCCTGTAATCCTAGCTACTGAAGGCAGAGGCAGGAGAATGAAGACTTCAAGGCCAACCTCAGATAGATGACAAGTTCAAGGCCAGCCTGAGCTATGTGAGATTTTTGTCTCTAAACAAAACCAAAAGTTTTTGGTGAAGCATTAAGAACAATATCACTGCCCAATAGGGGAATGGTGAAATGAATTATGTTACCTGCTCAGTGGAAAATTTCATCATATATGATGAAAATTATGGAAACACAGACCTGGGAGATGCTTTTGTTACAAAAACTTTTGCCTTCTCAAATCATGAGTTTAATGGAGAGAAAAGAAAATGTCAGTTATTTTTTTAATTTTTATTTAATTTTTTACTGAGAGAGAGAAGAGAGAAATGACATGCATGGGAACATGAGTGAATGCCATTGCACGCAGGTAGAGGTCAGAAGATAACTTTCTGAAGTGAGTTCTCTCCTTCCACTGCGTGGGCTTCCAGGGTCAAACTCAGGTCACCAGGTTCGTGATCAGGTGCCCAAAAATGTCAAGATAGCTCAGGGGTTAAGACTCTGCCTTGCAAGCAGAAGGTCCTGAGTTTAGATCCCAGGTCCCACCTGGAAACGCGAGGCAGAAACGGTGGCAGCCTGGGAAATCTCAGAGTGAAGCAAAAAGGAGGTAGAAGCAATCCAGGATGAGTTCTGCAGTCACTGTTCGTCCTCCACAGGGACACACAGTACCCTCTAACACACACACACACACACACACACACATAAATAAATAAAATATTTTTTTAAATATCAATTATTTGGGCATATTACCCAACATGAAAGTTTTCCTAGGTTGTGATCGCTTCTTTACTCTTTCTTGGGAGTTGCTGAAGTATCTATGGAATGGCTGTAAACCCTTGTATCCTTACCTAGTCGTCCCCCCCACTAGACACTTAAGTGGCTAACTACTTTTCCTTCTTGCTCATTCTTGTTGTTGTTGCTGTTGTTTTGACACAGGGTCTCATGAGGCTGAGGCCACCCCTGAACTTCTGTTCCCCTGTCCTGCTTCCCAGGTTCTGTGACTATAAGTGCACTTTAATAAAAAAAAAAAAAAAAAAAACATTACAGTCAACAATTTTAAGTATCACATTCCATCCCAATAAGCAAGCAGGTTGAGAAAAGTCTTTCTTCCATCTGGCTAAGGAGCAAACACTAAACCTCATGCTTGCATGTCTCTATATGCGTGTGATTTTGTGATGCTCCTGTGTCGCCTTTGTGCACCCTCAGAGAGTTCCCCCTTGGAATGCCCAGCGAACCAACATTCGGGGACCCCCCAGCCGCAAAGGCAGCCTGAGCATCGAGGACACCTTCGAGAGCATCAGTGAGCTGGGACCGCTGGAGCTGATGGGCCGCGAGCTGGACCTGGCCCCCTACGGGACCCTCCGCAAGTCGCAGTCGGCAGACTCGCTGAACTCCATCTCCTCCGTGAGCAACACCTTCGGGCAGGACTTCACCCTGGGCCAGGTGGAGGTGGGCATGGATTACGATGCCGCCTCCCACACCCTCCACGTGGCGGTGCTGCAGGGCAAGGACCTCCTGGAGCGGGAGGACGCCAATTTCGAGTCCTGTTTCATGCGTGTCAGCCTGCTGCCCGACGAGCAGATTGTGGGCATCTCGCGGGTAAGCGGGGATGGCACGGGCAGAGGGACGCTCCCTAGAAATCCTCCAGGAAGGCTGGCGGGCGGGCCGGTGGGCGGCTTTGCAGTTCCAAAGAGGACCGCAGAAGGCGCTAGA